>BLKR01001189.1:0-325999 GCA_011170035.1 Teleogryllus occipitalis | reverse complement strand
ACCTCCCCAGTTCCCAACGCCACTTCCCAATGCGTCGCGACGTCCCATGCCCCCCCCCCCCCGAATTTTCGTGTCACCGAAATCTCCCGCCGCCTCGTCCGCCCGCAACGTCTCTCACCTCCAGCCACCACGTCCCCAATGTCACCGCCGCCTCAGACGAATCCCACCCCCCGACAATCCCTCCCCTCCTCCTAAGCCTCACCCACTTTCTCCCGTCCCATCTCCCCTGCTTTTCCTGACTCCGTCCCCGTCATGCCCCGCCACGATTCTCCCACGTCCCCGCTGTCACAGCCACCTCCGACGAGCCCCGTCCCCGTCGCTTCCAGTCCACGACGCCCCCGTCCCCCGCATCCGCCGCCTCCTTACCACGTCCCCCAGCCGTCTCGCGCCACCGCCCCCTGCAGAGCTTGCCCTCCCGCGCCCATTGTCCCGCGGGAGGTCTACGAGCGCGACGGACGATTACGGGACGTTATCTCCCCGCGACGCTCCCGGGGAGGGCGCTCCCCGGGAGGGGGAACAAGGCCAATCTGCCGCAATTTGGCGACACAGTGCCCGCGGCGTATCTCCGCGCCGTGAAGATTCCTTCGTCACGCAACGCCGCCGTTCAGCGGCGCGCCTGGCCTCCGAGACTGAATAACGCAGATAACAACCGGAAAACGGCAGCAGAATCTAGAGGAGGATTTGAAGTTTAGACTTACCAACAAGGACGTTGAGGAAAGAGGGCGGAAGACTACACAAAGAGGAGACAAATAGTTCAAAGAACAAATAAATTTAAAAAGGACGTTATAAACGTACAATTAAACATAAACGTACGCTTTTTCGAAAATACTCGTAATTTTCGCGTAATTTTGAGAAAAATGTAGGCAATTTTTAAACCAATATTTTTTTCGATACATATTTGTTCTTTAAATGTTCTTCTCGTATATACTAAACGATGGTAATAATTGGTGCTTTTTAAATGTTCGATGAACACTGCTTTCGGAAACTGCAAAAAAGAAAAAAGCAGCGAAAGTATTGTGATTTTTGCCTTAGCTTAACATTGCTCTACAAAAGCAGATCTTGAAAAAAAGTGATGTACAATTTTTTGAAGAAGAGAGCAGTTTTACGTAATTTCTGCTTGAAGTTAATACAAAATAAAAATATTTTTTCACTAACCGCTCGATTTGAAAAAAAACTATCTGTTTATGTCTCTGTACATTTGTCTGTGTTTCTTTTTGTATGGTTGACGATTTGGATGTGGATGCATGAGTGTGAGTGAATGAGAATGTCTGTCAATCTATCCTTCACGTCAGCTCGTGGATCCATATGTTCCGTCGTCCGTCTGTATGTCCGTACTGTAATATATGACTTCACTCTCTCTCTCTCTCCGCCCTCCTTTGCTACCGCGACGCCTCACGTCGCGGCGCCAATGAAACAATATACTTCCTCTAATCAACCACGATGGCCCACGCTAGTGCGCCACTGTAATATTCTCTTACAAAACCTCACGACGATTGTAACCTTTTCCTCGTCACGCGCACTATCTTGCCCTGCCCTAGCTCTGAATTATAATTGGGTGCCACATTATCGATTGCCCGTACCTCTGCTAGCTCGTACTATTGTTTATTTCTTACCGTGTCGTAGTACGCGCGCTCACTCCATACGGAGTTGAAGAAAGGGTCCGTTTCGTTCGTGCCTGGGTCAACATTCATACCACTACAGAATAAAAAGACATGGAATCACGGCAATTATGAGCCATTGGGATGCTCATGCATTTAATTTAGGATTTTTTTTTTCGCTGATATCCCTTTTCCTTAACACAATCTGCCCCTCCAACTTACGAAACATAACAATACGAATATATAAACACACAGAAAAAAAATAAACATACACACTGAAATTACAATACAAAGAAAAATCTCATCCATCCATCAGAATGCGCATTCTGTCGTGACCTTCCTTATTATCCTTAGCCTAATAGTATAACTTGGTCTTCGACAGAACTTCTTTTCTTTCTTTTGAATGGAGCGTAAACAGATCAGAAAAACAACAATACAGTTATTGCACAATTCGTGCCACTTCCCTTTTTTGCAGCGATGTCACCTTCCGTCAGCGCCCGTCGCTGGTAGCTGTCACGTGCATTGTTTACGCACGCAGTCCCTCAGCTGCCACCAGATCCTCGATGCACTCCTCCGTTTAAAGTTTGCCAATGCATCCACAATTATTGTTTTTTGTCTTAATCGCGTCTTCCCTGAATGTTATTTCTATATCTCGCGATATGTATATCTTTCGCGACGCTCCTATTTCCTGACTCCTAATTTGCGTAAATTTTGTCTATGCGGATTTTTTTTCGTGAATTTCTAAATGAATTTAAATAAATTTTCGATACACTCAGTCTCAACAATTGTTTTTATGCAACCAAAATAACTTAATAACGTTTTACACGACACTTCCGCAAAAATTTTCAAAAACTTAACACAACATAAAAACGTGTGCGATCATCCTCACGTCCGAACTCATTCTGTCTGTAACCCAGTTTGCATTGTTGGTCTACACAATCCAAGTGACTGTCTTTTTTCCAAACATATGCCCATCACCATAATAAATGTTCGAAAATGTTTACATTTTTCACTGTTTTGGGGCATCTTGCGTCTTACTCTCTCTTTCATAGCTTTATTAACTTTTGGTTTGTAATTATCACATTACCGAATTCCCTTTTCCCGTTTTCCTTTTTTCAAAAAAACCTTTATTTTCCGTCTTCCCCACTCGTGATGACGTCACTTACATCTTCGGTCGCTCTTTTAATTCTTTCTTAGCTCGCTATGCTATGGAACTGGATACTGATTTATTAAAGCCTTACATAAATTCCCCCCCGCGCCGTAACTAATTTTGCCCTGATCTAAATATTTTTCCTTATAATTTCTGTAAGTTTGGCCAAAATCCACCCAGGCATTCACTGGATATTCAATAAAACTCGTTTTATTATATACTTTCAGAGGTACAACAATGGTCACCATGTCTTCAACTCCGCCGTCATGCATGCAATTTATACCATTTATAATATTTACGGAACCCGTGGCTCGAATAACGTGATTCTTGGTTCAAAATGTTCCTAAATTTGGGTTCTATTCACTGTTCACAATGCCTATTGCCCCCCCTTTTTTCTATTACTTTCCTAATAATTATTATTACGCGGCGCTGTCGTCTATTGTTTCTTTCATTATTGGCTCCTCTTTGCTTATGTAGAAGTTCCTTGTCCCACGCATTCTTGCGGGCTAGTCTCACAAATCATTACAATATATTCAGTTTATTTCTAAATGGCGCCTCAAGTGAGGCTGAATTTGTTTTAAATTAGACAGTTTATTTCCATATATATGGATATTGCTTTGGACTATAACAGCAAATCCTTACGTTTTCATAATGCTAGATTTGTTTAAAGATCCTCTAATTTTCCACTTAATTGCATCATTTTACGAACGTAATAAAATTATAATTAAAAACGATAAAATGTAATTATAAACCATAATTTTTTATTTCCTTATATAGTCATTTCATTCACATGGAGTGAGTTTTACCACTTCTAACTGTTAAAAGGTATGATAGCCACTTAGCAAATAAGTACTATTAGCTAACAACTTACAGAACATTAATCACACTTACAAATAATTTAGCTTACTACAAAATAAAATAACATACAAATATCTGTTTAATCAATATTATTATTATTATTATTATTATTATTATTATTATTATTATTATTATTATTATTATTATTATTATTAAACGTACATTGTTGTTTCTTGGAATTACTAACCATCGATAACCAGTTGTGATGGTTAGCAATACTGAATTTATAATTTATTATCTGTCTACTTCTACATAGTATTTTTTATGTGTGGCGTGATATTTTACAATATTCTTATTTTTTTAACATTTACAATATCAGCTTTTGTGAACATACAAAATAAAAAACCTAGCTTTAAATTATACAATAAGTGAAGATTTACAGAGATACAATAGGTATATTTACTTAGACAATATATATTTACAGACTTAGAAAATATATATTTACATAAATGAATTTATATTTAATTTATACAACAAAAAAGTTTTTATTGCAATATTTCAGTTAACTTGTTTATATCATTATCATCATGTTTTAAAATCCAAATCTTTATCTTGTGTTTGAAAATATTTAAGGATTTACTATTTTTCAGAGCTAATGGTAATTGATTATATATTTGAGGCCCAATGAACACCAAGGTTCTTGATATTAGAGATTTATGAATTTTGGGCTTTTTAATTTGATTAGTGGCTTTACTACATGTACTGTAATTGTGAAATATTCTCTCAGTTAAATTATTTCCGCTTTTGACATAATATATTTGTAGTACTTTATACACAAAAAGATGTTGTAATGGTAAAATATTTAGTTGTTCATAAAGAGGAAGTGAAGAAGCAGTCTTATTTCTTTTATAGATAATACGGATAAATTTGTTTTGACTTATTCTTAGTTTCTTAATATATGTCATGAATGTGCCTCTCCACATTTGGATGGATTCCATATTGCAGTTTTGAATTGATTAGTGCGTAATACAGAATTCTAAGTATATGGATATCGCAAAAATTTCATAGATAATAGAATTTTTTTATATTACCCCCTAAATATTTTTGTATACTAATTATATGGTTTTTCCAAGTCATTTTGTTATCTATTATTATTCCTAAGTATTTGAAATAGTTGACTTTTTCAATTGTTTCCTTTTTCGATGAAGAAACTATTGTGAATGTTTTCTTACGATAACAGTAAAACCGGAGGAGGGCGAAACGGATAAAGACGAACGCCTGACAACCTGAAACCTGACGGCAGAGAGGCGGGGAGACGGTTTGCGAGACGCACGTTCGAAGGCTGTGAAATAACAAGACCTAAAATGCAACATCATCACCTTTATTGTTGACGCAAGTATATTCGCTGGTGCAGTTACTAGAGCACAGATTCCAATGTTATTCCCAGCACACTCAGCAACATGGTTCGCTTCGAAAAACTCCGTCCAAACACCTCAATGTTTTGCTAATGGTGATACCCACAAAGCCAATCGGCTCGTAGCCCCAGAATCAAGTCGAGCGTCAAGGACTAGACTCGAAAAGGTAACATTCTGTTAACATTATATTATCTACAAAATCACCCTTGGTCTCTCTATGCATGGTGCCTACCTTCCGTGTCCTCTTACGTACCTTGAATCTGCAGAAAAAATTATATATCCTGACGGCCAGGGATCTGCAAAAATAGGCGGAGCCGGCTGCTTTCCCATCTCGGACTTCCCTTGTGACTTCCCCGAGGGTGCGGGGTCTTTACTCGCGCTCCTCCCCCTCGCCCTGCACCGTCGTTTTGCCTGGTCCCTCGTGTGGGAGGTGCAGCAGCGGCCCTGCGCGGCATTTACACTCTTCGTCATTATTGAACTCCGCGGCCGCTGGGGGAACCGCAACACCGCCCCAGGCGCAGACATATGCACGTGTATCTGAAACCTACGCCAGGTGTCGTTTGGGAATCAAATAATGCTATCTGATTGGTTATTACTTATTAGTGATTGAAAATCTGTAGAAATGATTTATGTGTGCTAAGTCCATGGCACTGTTCTTTTCTTCTTTTTTAAATTTATTGTCTTCCTGTTCAACATACATACATGTTTTTGAGAGTTGTGAATAGAAACATACATAACTTTTGGTTTATTTCCTAACCGTGGGTGCCCTGAATGGGTACGTTAAATGGTTTTGATTTATTTTAATACTTTTAAGTGTTTTAGAAAGTAAATTGAAACTACAGAGAATGATCGTTGATATGATTATTCGATGGAGGATATATCATTTTAGGCCAATTTTCTGCTATTTTATGGTGGTCGGAATGTCTTTAGGGGAACGTGAGTTTATACGTCAGTTCGTTTCTGCTGTGCGTCTAAGGTTGAAAATGGATGCGCTGGGAGACGTGGGGAGTGATGGAAAGAAGACTTCCGACAGTTTGGTAATGTGTTCATTTATTGCAGGAATTAGAAGTTCGTGGTGGATTTGCTTGTTCGAAATGAACCATGTGGCAATAATGACAATTCTTAGAACATTATTTTGTATAGTTTGCAGTACGTTTGGGGAATGTTAGATTTTGCTGCATTTCCCCATATAGGGCATGCGTACAACATTGTTGTTCTAATTATAGATTTGTAATTAGTTTCCCGATCTCTATTTTAGGGGAGGATTTTTTGATAATTAGTGCGTAAATTTGGGATATTTTTGCTTGTGTTTTTGATTCTGTTGTGTGAATGTGTATTTTCCAATTTAGTTTTGTATCAAGTTACAATCCTAGATGCTTAGCTGCTTTTACTTGGTACCCAGAGAAGTGTTCGTTGTGCATAATTAACTGGGGAGGGGTGATGGGGTATCTTAGGGTAAACTTTTTGCCTGCGTTTTATCTGGAATTATTTGAATTATCCAATTTTTTGCCCATTCTTTAAATGTGTGGAGGTAAGTTATTGTAAGTTATTCCTAGCTGTCATAATTAGAGACTGGATTTTTTATGTAATTACATATATTTTTGTCTTTCTACTTACCGATCTCAAATTTAGAACCTTGGCGAATCGTCACCGTCCTAACAACACAATATTCAATTTGTTCGTTATATATTTTTATATATTTAGTACTATATTACATATTTTACACATTTTGGTATTTTCACACAATTCTATCACTTTTCGTCAATTTTATTACATTAATTTTTAGGAAAAGAAGAATTGACAAAAAATCAGCATTTTTTCCTACAGTGAAGATGCATGATGTCGTAATCCGGCGTGCCTGTAACAGTTATCTCAGTCGCGGGAAGTGCGCGTCTGCGACTGAGATCATTTTTACCTTTGTGGTGTGTAATGTATCACTGACGTTGCAAATCGTGAATTTTAATCTTAATTGACGGCGCTCTCCTCCCATGGCACCATTACTAAATAACTGTATATAATGTTTCTTTTTGCATGACGGGATCATTACAATAGAGAGGATGAAGTGTTATGATTATTGGATTGTGATCCGAGTCGAGTTCAGGAAATACTTTTTGATATATCGGAAAATCAATATTTTTGTAATGAGGATATATAATATGTCCGGAATTTATTATTGTAAGGGTAATGAATGGGTTCCATTGGGGCCAGAATACTTAAAATGAGGGCGGTAGTTAAATATAGTAAATTTTTCACTTGAGAGATTGTTGTGTTGCATCTCCAAACGCTGTTTCTGCTATTAAGGTCGCATATTAACATTATATTATAGTTGTTTCCAAACGTTTCTGTGTATATTTTTTCTAGAAAATAATTTATTAGGAGGTTTATATGCCGCTATTATGGTTGTGTCTTTGTTATTTATTTTGGTGTTTATTGCTGTAGTTTCGAGATTGTTGTTCGTAGGGCCGTTAATTAACGTATGTTTTATGTCTTTGTGCAATAATATGGCTACTCCTCCTGCGGCCGTCGCCGAGAGACAGTCGTTCCGATAGATCTTAAAGCCTGGTACTGAAAACTTGATTTGGGGTAACAGGTGAGTTTCTGAAACACAAGCTATTTTTAAGTCGTGACTATTTATAAAGTATCACAATTGATTATCTTGCCTTTTTATTCCGTTCGCGTTCCAGTTGAGAATGTTTGTTTTTGGACTTTTATTTCCGTCCATTATCGAGGGCTGATTGTACTAATATTTGAATTTGTGGAATGAGTGCGTTTATTACTTGGTTAATGATTGCTGTCCTTGGTGTGGAGGGAGATTGGAATTAATTTGCTGGGGATCTAGGAAATCAAGTCTTTGACAATTTGTGAACCAGGAGTTATTGGGAGGAAGTTGCATTGGGTATTATCTTGTGGATGATATAGAGGGAGTTGTTTTTGGTCATAATAGAAGTTTTTGTCTCAGCAGCGTTTCTAATTTTAAATGTCTGTTGTCTGTTTAAATGTCTGTTTATATCGCTCTCTTTGATTTTTTATAAGTTTCTGATAAACTTCACATCCTTTCCAATTAGCTGTGTGCTCTTTTTTACAGTTTACTCATTTAGGAGTTGTTTCCGATTTAGATTCCGTACATTTAGAATAGTGGTGGTTACCCAAACACTTAAGACATGGGGGGCGTCCACACTTCGCTTGAGTGTGCTCAAACCTCTGAATTTTTTTACACTGAATTGGAAATGTGTTGTTGAATCTAGGAAACATTCTAATAACACTATATATGAACCCATCTAATGATATAATTCTCCTTCCCTTGCTATTGTCCTCTAAATCTACAACACATTATTAATGGTTTTCTGTCTTTTCCTTGAAAACGGGTTACTTTTATCACTGGGTATTTTTTCAGTAGCTCTTGGAAGATTTCTGTTTCACTATAGAATTATGAAAATCTCCTATTACGGTTGAAAATGTTTTTACGCTTGGGTTACGAAATGTGTTATATTCTATGATGTCCTCATTGCAAAATTTACGTATATATCTAAAATCGTCTACTGAATCGTTTAACTTTTTCTTTGCTTCTATTTTCATTTTTAAATCTTGTTTACCTACTTTTAATGTATTTTATTAATAGTTGAAAATTTTCAGCTTTGCCTATGATTATAGGCAAAATTTTAATAACATTTTTCACGGAACTGCTGTTTTCGTCTCTTTCCATTTCGTTGTTTAATGCTTCGAAACTCTTTGAAGTAGGGATAGCATAACGCGAAGCAGAATCTATTTTTTGTCTTTTGGAGTCACTTTGTCCTGTGGGCGCAGGTGCACTGTGTTGCAAGGGCGACCAACAAGAGCGTTGGCTGTTTAGTACTTATGTTTGAAGGTCCTGTAGTTGCTGTCGCAATTGTAAAAGTTGTTGCTGCTGTTCCTGGAGTTGATGCTTCTGCGCCAGTATTTGCTGATGTTGCTGATCTATGATGAGTTGTTGAAATTCTAATGATTGTTGCATGGGGTGGGGCGTAGTGTTGTTCACGGCCTGCATCGCTGCTTTGATGCTCTGTCCGAGGCCTGAGCACGTTAAATCACTTTTATCTATTTTCAGAACTAGTTAGACAGTTAGAATTACTTTTGAGAACGCTGTATTCACTTCACAAGCACTCGCAACTCACTGAGTGCTCAACGGACGCCGACTGAACTGGAACGGACGCTGACCGCTGTTCGCGCTGAACTGGCATTGTTCTAAATTGCAGTGGAATTTTAGTTTTTCGTCTCGACCATTCAAAGCGCCACCGCCAAATTTTGAACGTTTCATCTTCTTACTGCCCCAAGCTCTTCAAGAATCTTAACAAGACATAGTAACAAGATAAGCCACATTTTTACCAAAATAGAGATATTAACTTATACAAATAGCGAGTGGCTTGCTTGGGCTATTATTCTTACTTCTCCAAGCACTTCAGTAGGACTTATCGTAGTGAGTGATTCCGCGGTGCCCATTTTCAATAATCAATCAAAGCGCTTTATTTAGAACCGATATGAAATCTGGCCACGAGAGGATCCAGCCGATCATTTTGGAGAGGGCCATCATAGATTTTTGTTAAATAATAAACATTTGTTATTATATTGTGTATAATTCTTGGAGTTTACGTGTACTATACAATTTTTTTAATAAGTACGGAATTCTAACACAAATATTTAAATCAATTTTCCCAAATAAAAGAAGGTAACAAACGAAAACTTTAAGTCTTGGGGGGGGGGGGCATGACCCCCATGCCCCGCCCTCCGATCCGCCACTGAATCTAGCTTAGGTTTTCTAAACACGCCCCGCTGCGAGGCCTTCCGCCGGCGCGGCGCGCGGGGTCTTCTGGGAATCGCCGGCAGCGCGGACGGCCATTACGGATGCGCCGGGCACGTGATGTTTACTGAGGCCTCCGCGCCAACAAAATGGCCGGTAATGCGCACCTTGCGACGTTTACGGCCGTCGCGACGGCGAGCGCCGAGGAAGACCGCCAGCTCCTCCGCGCCGCTCTGGGCGCCCCGCACACTGCCACCGCCGTTCCGCAGAGGGCCACGCCGCGCGCTGCCACGAAGGGCCCAAACCGTTGCTTGATTGACTATTTGATTACATTATTTATAGATTGAATTGGAGATTTATTGATTAGATACATTTTGATTAAGTGATTTATTCATTGAAACCAAGCCATGGTTTGATTAACTGTTTCATTAGGTGGTTTATTGATTGATTCGTGATTCCGTGCGCGTGCTGCTAAGTCATTAGTCCCGAAAGTGTAGTGAGTGGTTTTATCGCGGTAGGTGGCGGTGATCTTCGCCCACTAGATCCGGACCGACCTACCCGTCGGCTTGTGGTTACCCTTCATCCCGATGGGACGGCATATTCGACCATACACTGAACCACCATACTTGCGAACTCCTCTGATCTGGGGTCAGCAGAACGCGAGGACCTCAACGACAACACTTACAAAGTCAAGGGACAAACAGCCATGCCCAAGGCGGGACTCGAACCCGCGACCCTTCGGTCCGAAGCGCTGAGTCGGTACTCGCTCTTAGCCACCTCGGCCATCCAGGTCGGCCCAAACTCTGGTCATAATGAGAAAACTGATAGTGCGCGTTCAGAATGTTCAATTACCTAACCTTTTTCAGTGGACAATAAATATAATATTTTGGCTCCAGAAAGTTATTTCTGAAGCCCTTGCGATCTTATCAGTTTTCCTTTGGTCGAATCGCTCGAATTCGTAGATTTTTGTCGACAATATCTCATATATAAAAAATGTTTGTTCGTCTATTATGTGCTGCCGTACCGTTCATCCGATTGCGATAAAACGTTGTCAACTTGCATTGCATTACTTGCATTTGCGCTAAGAATATAGTACGCATAGTATAATGGGAATGTGCGTATGTCTGTCGCTCATAGACGCGCGTTGATGATTTTATGCGTTTAGGCGAGTCAAGCGCCCCTGAACAGAAGTTCTACGCTACCCGCCTCATGTATTAAGTGCTTCTTCGCTACATGTTCTGCCTCTGCGATTGTGAAATGTCGGCCGGAATTATTAATTGAATGTTATCTCGGACAAGTAAATCAAATATTTCCAAGACAGTATCATAGCGAATGCATGCCCAGACTTGAGGAAGAACGTTTTAACAATAGGATACTTGATAACTATGTCCAAACGAGGACATAGTACAAATCCATACTCGCGAGAAAGTCTTTCATCTATTAAAATGTTTGCAGAGCGTAGAGTAAAACGTGATTAACAATCACGTGACCAGTATAAAGTGTATACATTGCAATAGCAAAGCATTGCCTGGTCCACTACTTTGTTTTAAAAATAAGTGTAAAATTATTATTATTATTATTATTATTATTATTATTATTATTATTATTATTATTATTATTATTATTATTATTATTATTATTATTATTATTGTTGTTGTTGTTGTTGTTATTGTTGTTGTTGCCGCAGTTGTTGTATTTCCAAGTACAAGACATTTGCAACAAGCATAAGTGTCTATTATGTTTTATATATGATACGTATAAAATACAGGAACATTAGTCTAAAATATTGTGATTATATTTTTTGTTTCACGCATTACTGCTTTAAACAATATTTTTATTTATCAAGTACGATGTCCTTAATAACAATAAAACAAATTGACCCACACATATTTGTTCTCTTTGTTTTATTGTGTCATTCTACTGCAATGCTGCATATCAAGATTTAATTGAATTCAGCGTCATCGAAAATTCTTAAAATCATCTTTATACGCATATTCACTTCATTTTTATGTCAGACCGCCTGTTTAAATCTATCATTTTAATTGTAAAATTTTATTGTGATATTGTGAAATCAGAAACCACGAAACCCCCAAGTAGGCCTATGGTTATTTACATGCAATTTGTTTATTTTTAAATGAAACTGAACGTCATTTTGATGTCGCCACTAAGAATTTTGAAATGTCTTTATGATATTTAGTTTCAGCAACTTGAAAAACCTTTACATGCCTGTTTCAATGCAAATCCACTACAATGTGCAATTATGACCGTGTTTTTGGACTTTCATACCACGTCGCAACACATCGTGCCGCTCGCAGGTACGGCTGCCGGAAGGGGGGGGTGAGGGCGCCTGCTGAAGGATATATGGCCTCCGGTAGACAAGTTATGTTAGAGTGTTGCAAAACGTTCACAAACACCTGTTAGGTTGTTTATGTTTGGAGTCATTTACAGAGTTAAGGCTTTTCCCTTAAGTTTTATTTTCTTTGTAATTTATATTTTAATTATTTTAATTTTGCGTTGTTAAAAACTCTGTGTAGTATTTCTCCCTCTCTCTGTGTAGGACCTTTCGCGTTACTTAAATTTTGTCCCTGAAAGCTGGTAAAGAAACAGTATAAAACGCAAATGCAGAAAACCTAGTCGAAGTGAAGCAAATGTAAAAGTACCAATTATTGATTCAAATTCTCCAAACGTTTTGTGGATTAATATCAAATAAATAAAAAACAAATTGTTCTTTTATAATTACGGATAAATATTTTTATACCGTTCTCTCAATACTCGAGTAATCTAAGATTTTTTGCAAGACGGGAAATCAATTGTCGTTCTACATAAACATGATCGTCAAAAGGAAATGACGTATATGCAGAAAAATGTATTTTTGCACGTCGTAAAATCGAAAACGTACGTTAAAACTAAGAACTAATTGGAACTGAATATCTCGAACAGGATCTAAAAGCTTTTATGGAACATCTGTGTATCTCTGGTCTTACTTTTGCTTTTATTAGGATTACAAGATAGTAAATACATAATAATACATGAGTTCTCATTGTATCATACAAATATGCAATACTTGTCTATATCCAAAGAAAACTATAGCTTCCCAGATAACTCCGCTATTTTAATATAACATATTTATATTAGGAATGAGTAATATTAGGCAAATATAACGTCCTATGGATAAATAATAAATGTTTCCTGGCAATGTAGCCTAACTATATTCATAACCTCCAAATCCTAAAGAGTTACGTTAGTTTACTCCTGACATATTTATATTTACCTTGAGAAAAAAATAATTATTAAGTTCCTGCCATATTTTATTGGTAGTATGGATATTGTATTTTTCATTACTTCCATGCTCATTGTGTATTAATGTTGAATTCGTGTTTAGTGGTGGCGGCGAAAACTACGTCAAGTGTAAGTTTGTCGTAGACGACAAAACAGGGAGAATGGTGGGATACGACTATCGAAATCCCGTCATTTGGTGCTTGCGCATGCGCAGTACAATTCTCCCCAAAATTGTTGTGTTATGTCATTCAAATCCACAAACAATTGCAAAAACGCTAATATATTTATTCTGTTGGGAAAAAATCACGAATAAACACCGGTAAAAACTTTCATATGTAAGTTCAATGTGGTGTATTTCATAATCATGTGGGAAGAGTACAGAATGTCATCAGCTAGTTGTCGGAATTTCTTGGAGTTTTTTCTTGGAATATTCTAATAATTCAAATACAAATGAATGAGAGGGAGTTTCCAATTCACAAGATTCGGAATTCCGATTAACATGAATGATAAAATGGTCTTGAGAATGGGTTATGCAAAGTCTATTGACACTATTCTTCGAAGAGATAACAGATGGCACAGATTAGATGTAATGATAAATTTCAAAATGATGGGAGATAAAACGATTTCTAAAATTATTTACCGCATCTTTAAAAGCTATGCCGCAATGTAAGCTATTCATATTAATATTTCTTTCTTTTCCCGTTCCTCATAACATTTTAATCAATATTTCACGTCCAAATATTAAAATAAACACTCTTTCACAAGAGCTATTCCTTCTTAAAACATGGATTGAAGGAAGAAAGTATTGTTATACGTAGATACACATTGGTTTTTTGAATTTCCTCTTCTTCAAATTTTTGAACACTTCCCTTTTTAACGAATACTATGTATAATATACTTCAATACTATTGTGTGAATGTACACATCATTTCAGATTTATACTTTCGTATTTGGCCGAATAATGCAAATGCCAATCCCATATCAATGTTAAAAATTAGATGTCTAAAAATATCTGTGCATAGAAATATTATCGTCATAATACACATCTACTGGTACATGCTATTTACAAATATCAATTTTTATTTACAATTTTCTTTTATAAATTCAACTATTTTATTTTATCAGTACATATATTCCCCTACTTATCATTTCTCTCGTCTTGAAGTTAATTCATTGTCTACTGCTTGTATCGTGTTCTTGACTTTCACTTCTCCTTAACCTAATTTACTAATTTACATATCATGTAATACATATTCACGTAAATACATACATCATATGGATGTTAGTTCGTTGTTCATTAACTACCTGGCATTTGTCTTGATTTCCTTATGTATTCACTTTGTCGGATTAAATAAATGTATAACCTACTTCAATCAAAAGAGTCCATTTAAACATACCTATCCATAAAGCTTAAAAATATAAGGAAGTTTGTAAGTTGGAAATTGTCCTACTGTCAACATTATTTTATACCTACAAGATTCATGAAATTTTTAACATTGGAATAATTCATTTATTACTTCCCGCCCGATTACTGACACTTGTTATAGCTTTTATTTGTTCTAATACGTATGTTTCAATTCACCCATTTCTTGTATAATGGTCAGCTCACTGTATGGCTTTCAGCACTGTGACCAATAATTTAAAGGTTGTGTACTAACTTGAATTTATTAAAAATATCGTAAAAACTTATTAAATGGCATCACGTAATAATTGTTGACAAAATTGTAATGCTGGTAATATTTATTTAATTGGGAATTTAACTATGAACAATATTAGTCTTCTCTGTGTGCAGGTTAAAAACATACTGTAATGCGAATAACAAAATGTATATCATGATTGGTTTAATCTTGTCTTCCGCTTTACAAGTAACAATAACGTGTAATAAACGGAAGGAAAGGACATCAGGAAACTAAATAAACCGCAGTGTATGAAGCATGGGTCAAAAGATATAATTAATTTATGTATTGTGTACACACTGTAATCTTTAAACCAAATTTAACACTTATAGGATTGTTAGTATGTATAAGAACACGCCAATAAAAAGCTTATAAAGCCTGTAGGTAGACCACAATCAAAATCAAATGACGTCAATTTTCTTTTACACTATGCAGTACATATTACAATGTTCCATCACTATTTTAGCATCAAATTTCTTGCATTAAAATTTTCTGCATCAAATTTAAGTGTCACACTTAACACTGTAAGTACTCCCTCGTCTGCGTATGTGACGTTTCGCGACGTCGCGTTCGGTGGAGAGCCCAAGTCATCCACAACATCTCTGGGCCCTCGTATTCCCCCAGTGTTACCAGATTGGTGGAGTTCCCTCAGATTTGGTGATTTTTTTTAAATTAATGGGTTGATTGGAGGTGTGAGGAGGATTATTTCGAGGGAAAGGTTAAGGGATTCCTATTTGTACATTAAAAATGTGATACATTTAAAAAATGTAGTTATAAACTATATTGATATGATCTTGAGCTCGCGACTTCATTTAGAATCGTTACTGAATCGAATCTTAAAAAGAATATTATATTTATTATAATTATTATTATTATTAAAGCATTTAAATTTATATTAAATTGCATCATTTAATTGAGTTAAATGTTAATCAGCTGTATATTATTTTATGTTGTGATTAATGTATAACAAATTTTAATATATTGGGCAAACAATGTAATTTATAAAATTGTTTGTTAAATTTACCACGTAACTTAAAAACTAGTAAAAGAATGTGTGGTATTGTTTCATAATCTAGGCGGGGAGTGACATTCTATTGGTGGAATAACATTGCACCCTGGCAACACTGCCTTCCACCTTGCGCTTCGCGCCTCACAGCTTAATGAATCGGGACGACGCCTTTTAACGACTGTGCCGGCGCTGAGAGAGTCGTACACGGGCATAGAGCCACCCTCGGTTGGAACGGAAGAGAACTCTTCTTCAGGTTATTACGAGCTTCGCTCCCTCCCAGTTTCCTTCCCTTCCTAGAAGGAAATGCAGCGAGAATCTGAGCAGATATTAATTATTAATATTTAAATGGATCACATTAAATTTCCTCTTTAAATTACCTCATTAAGCTGGGTCGTATCCGAGCTGTGTTCTCAGAACTTCTGGAATTATTGAATATAATCACTGCAGTGCCGTCGGAAGGAAATGCGCTCCGAGACCTATAAGAAGAATGGAAATAAGAGGCTATTACAGGCCCCCTCCGTTCGTGGGGGAGGCTAGATAGCGCGAGCGATGGGGCGTGCAGGGGAAGATAGCAGGCAATCCGATTAGATGGCTCCCTTACCTCATAAAATTTACTTCCGAAGCCAAAGGAGAAAGTGATTCCATCACGGCAGCTGCATCTCTGACGAGGAGGAAGGCAATTTTCACCACCCTGGGAATGGAGTGGTTTCAGGAAATGATATTGTACTTGATAGAAAGAAATAAACGGTTGTGTCATTTCAGTTGAACTACTTGATTGTTCTTCTCGTTCTTATTCAACATATTTTCTTATGTATTAATGAGTTTGGAAAATAATGATAAATTACAGTATTTTTACCCTGCATTTAAAAGGAATGGCAGGAAAATGGGTAATTAAATGAAATGTGTTATAATAAAATTGATATTATTTCTACTTCTGGTGTTTAGAGACTATTACCATTACGAATTGCGAAGGTATGTCGTACTAAAATGAGAAGCAAAATACATCTCATCGAGAAACGTAATTTTAATAAACAACGCTTGCCGCTTTTGATGAAAATGGGTGATTATGAATCAGGTTTCCATCTTGATTACATATATAATTTCAGCTTTTTATCACGTACAGTTTTTGCAAAATTTTCGGTTTTTCGTATTTGTAATTAGCACGCGCTATGTCACACGTAAACGTGGGACGGACAATTTACAGCTTTTGATTAAAAGCAAGGGGACAATGAGTCGGTGTTGCAACCTGATTAAATATGTGGATAGGGTTTCCTCACATCGCCCAGAGTTACTTCGAAATTTACCATTGATTAAATTTCGAATGAATGTTGGCAATGTATTACTACAATAACGTAGGTCAACCATTAGACCCGTACCACATGGTCCTGACATTCCTATACCATACCCACCACATGACCATAACATCTACATCGTCTTCAGATTTTTCAGACTGCTCTGGTAGTGAAATGTACGTTACTGATTTCCCCAAAGAAGAGAGAAGACCCCAGTTATTTAATCAAGAAGAAAATGATTTGATGTGAAATCTTAGCCTCTCAAAGAAATAGGCGCAGGCTCACGGTTGAAAGAGAAAATATGCCTGCTCCAGGCACAATGTTTTACTGGTATCGAAAGGGAGAAGAGTTCCTTGATTATTTCACGAAAAATGGGGCAGTTTGTATAATGCAACAACACTGATGATGTACTTTCAAAATTTGGGATGAGACATGTCAATGATCAATGGAGGTTGTTCATAGATTCTTCGAAACTCAGCCTCAAAGTTGTTCTGCTTCTTAACAGAAATCAAGATGCCTCAATGTCAGTAGCTCATTCTGTTCATTTAAAGGAAACATACGAAAACATGGAAGAACTTATAAATAATTATGAAGAACACCAATGGGTTATCTGCGGAGACTTGAAAGTTATCAACATTTATGAACATGAAGAGAAGTTTCATCAAGCCTTGAAAGAGATGAGAAAACGTTATCAGGGCAGATGTTTTGAAATGATAGTGGTTGACGACTCTTGATCCTTAAAGAAAGTATAAAATTTCACAGAAGACAACCGATGAAGCCAAATTTCAACAATGTTCGCTGAGTCTCTGACATTGTTAGTATAAATATAACAGTATTGTTAATGTATGTTCTCAATTAGCATAAGTATAAATATACACGTATTTATACTTTTTTCTTTGAGTAGAATTGTGTATATCTAGTTTTAAATTGTTTATTCACCGTGTGTTTCTTGAAACTTTCATGAGTCAAGAGGTTTTGTTTAAAATCACAAAAAAATCTTACGTGTTAGAGAAAATGGATTTCAGATCAATTAATTATTAGCTTAAATGATTTTAAATCATCCATCAAAACCAAAGGCACTGATATTTTTTTCGCAACCCTGTGTTATCAAAAACATTTTAGCATTCGTGAGTTTTAATAAGTTATCAGAAAATTAACATTGAAGTTACTTAAGTTCGCGTTTTTACTCATTTGATCATCAAAATATTTCTTAAAGAAAACTAATGGTTTCACTGTTTGTATAACTGATAGTAGTAAATGATAACATTAATAAGTAATGTGTGTAACATACATACATACATACATACATTACATATTAATGTTATCAGTGTACATGTAATATTGCACATTTTATTCTTCTAATCACCCATCTTTTGAAAAACTCAAACAACATAGCCTCAACTTACGCCAAAATCACTAACATTTTCGAAAACACATTAATGTGAAACTATAAATTTAATATTGCCAAAAACATGCAGTAATAAAGAAATCCCTAGCTTAAGTTCACTGAAGGTGGGCATATTAGAAAGAAAAAAAATCCTGCGATATATCTCAGAAAACTCATATAACGATTCCCGAATAAATCTCATACAATTTGGAAAATTTGTAAATAAAATTATTAAAATATCTACAAAAAACTTGGAGTCGATTTTGAGAAAATAATTGTTTAAAAATTTCCTATATTTCACGCAAAATTAAGGGAAAACTCATATTTTTTTAATAAAAACACATAACTTATCTCAAGATCTGTCTTTAAACAACATATTTCATTAATTTAAAAAAATATCTATCTTCAATATTGCAGGAAAATTCAGAGATCTTATCTCAAATAAAACCTGAACAATTTTGGAAGCGTTTTTTGCTCTCTTCGAGGAATAGTTAAATTTAAACATTTGCATTTCTGAAAAAAAAATGAAAATGTTGAAGCTTCACGTAAACTATCTAAAAAATAAAACTATGCCCTTCATACTCGCAAGTCCTCGAGTTCGTTCAGAACAATCAGAAAATACACGACTAACAGACCGACGGATTGATCGACAGACAGAAAGATGTTTTGCCGGCAATCAGTTTTTCGCTATCAAGAACCAGCAAAATATGTGTTCTGACCACACAAAGTGATAGAGTACGTATTTTACTAAGAACAAGATTTATCCACTTTTTCGTTACCAGTGCCCGTTTTTCTGACGAAAAATCGCCAATGTCTGGTACACGATTATAATTCTCTCTTCTTACAAAGAAAGGCGAGAAAGTAAAAAATAGATGTGAAAGTAAATAAGAAATACGATTTAGAGTTTAGTGTAATCACATTATTCAGTAGCTTTCGTAATAACGCATGTCTTGTATTGATTTGCTGGTTAAAAGTTGACACCTTAAATTAGGCAATTTGTTGAAAGAGTGAGTTCAAATAACATCACCTGCGTGTACAACGTTAAATGGTCGCGCAAAGTCAGCGAAACCGACCTGGTGAAATGTGCAGTAAACGTGTCCGCTCATCTCGGGGACAGATCGTGCCTCCGCCGGATGCCTCTGGAAGCCCCGATCGATCCCCGTTAAGGGCAACAACTGACAGTGGTCTGAAGGATGGTACCATTTTATCACATTTCCTATTTGCTTATCTATATATTTAAAAAAATTAGGTATTCTGCCATGGCTTCGTTTAGAGCTTCTACTGAACCGATTGTAGTATTTTTTCCTTTAAATGAAAGAATGTGATCCCTAAATGTGTTATCAGATATTGTTTGTGTTGATTCACCAACATTTACGGTGTAAATTAATTAATTAAATCATTCTTTAATAGTACGTTTATCAATAGTCAATTGTTTTCTTCAAAGGGTGGCTCAGCGCCCTCTAGAATTCCAGAGGGCGCTGGGTGGCCGTTTTAAAATTGATATATATGACTCGATAGATGTGAGTCTCCGCCGCTTCATGTGGCGCTGCTTGATTTTTTGTTTTGATTGTTGAGATTTGTTCACAATTCATCAAGGTTTTGTTTCAGTGTAATAATTGCATTGTGGTGATGACAGTTTGCATGTATTTCCTTTTGTAGTGTATTTTGTAGAGAACATTCGGACAGTGGGTTTTGTTAGGTTGTACTGAAGTAGTGAAGTTGTTCACAGGTTATGTCGAATTCCGAATCGTTGCCCACGCGCACCAAAAGACGCAAGCGTAGTACATTGACTGGGAGCAGGGAAAGAGAAAATCAGCGTGTGTCGTGATAGTGAGGTCATTTCGTTTTCTGTTGGGTCATTGTCTATGAAATGTCAGTTTCGTTCTACTTTGTACTTCCCATGTGAGAGAAATTCGGTAAACGAGTTTACTCTGTGTTGCTTAAATGGGAAAATAAGTTTACCTTCGAGTAATACGCCAGAAGAAATTAAACAGTTGTTTATATGAGATTATGACACATCAAAAAACTTTAGAAATAATTTCCGTCAGTATAATAGTGCTCTTTCTTTTGTGTAATTTGGTACCGATATTGCATTGCTACCTGGTCATGGGCCATACGTGTTCAAAATTTTGTGAACTCCACATCACAGAATATCTTCGTTATACCCTGAAGATTCAAACAATGCAACTTATTGTGAACATTAGTCTGGGCACAGTATTTTACATTTATCTCAGATCACACCGTCAAATTTTGACGGGTTCTCACTAGTTTTTAATTAAATATATTGCTGGAATCGCAACGAATACAATGGTTTCAGTTTTTAAATGTTTTCAAACATTTCGTGAAATTTATTATTGAGTTCACGTCTGGATAAATGATTCATGATTCTTGAATACCAGGAGAGCATTGGAAATTTCTGATAAAATCTCGAGTTTCTTCTCGCCCCAATTGCAAACGATAGCGCTTCCTACAATTCATGTCTCTCATTTTGTGATTGGCCAGCATGGAGGAGGTGGTAAGAAAAAGCGATAATTTTATTTGGAACCACCGTCTTCGCTAGTGCATACCAGATGTTCAATGCTATTGGTGTTAATTTCACGAGTGGAATTGTTTAAATAAAGCTACTCATACCTCTCTCTAGATACTGGTCTGTGTAGCTGGGTCTGTGGGAACATTAATCACTTTGTAAATTAGGATTTTAAAAGTAAGAAAAGCTCCTTATTGGATCCCAACATCAAACGGCCTCCCTCTGATCTAAATGTTATTGCATTGTCGGGTATTATAGGGTAATAACGGATGTATTGACGCGCCAATTTCATTTTGCTCATTATGTTCCCAGTTTCTCCTCGTTTCTCCTTACCCATGCATGCAAGGGGATGGGGGTACTAAGACGAGCTAAATCTACAGCTATGTAACCGAAGTTTCTTAAGGATCACATTTTCTAGAATTCTGGTTAAGAAATATAAACCGAGCTCCACCTGTCCTCCGCATGTTTTTGTTCATTTTCCCACATATGTTCCTCTCCTCCACATGTTCCACCCATACGTTGTTGGCCTGCATGTTCCTCACGTGATCCCTCGCGCGTGCCCAGCATGATTTCTCACGTTTCCCGCACGTACCTCCACATGTTTACCATAGATTTTCCACTGCATAATATTCTCCCGCATGTTCCCGCATGTCGCGGTTTAAATGAGGTAGCTACAAGCATGTACAGTGTAAATAGTGTTTAAATGATTTCATGGGTTGTATTTATAAGTGTATTTGTATATATTGCCCAATGTAAATCATGTAAACAGTGTTAAAGTTGCAACCGCTGTTGATATGATATGGCCGATGAATGTATAGTGTAAATAATTTTTATGAGTTCATGTGTAATATTTATGAGTGTATGTTTTTGTAAGTGTATGTGTATGTATTGCTTACTGTAAATAATGTAAATAAAGTTCGGTGTTAGATTAAGTAAGAACGTAAAACAAAGTAGATTTAGATTAGTTTGTAAGTATCTAGTTTGTAAGCTAGGCCGTAAGTTAGCTATGTAAATAGAATTTAAGAATAAATATTATGTTACCACATAGTCCTCCACGTTCTCCCGATACGTTCAGTGGATGTTACCTCTCATTTTAACCTGGAAATTGAAAATTTTAAGCGTTTTGAAAGCGTTTGAAAACTGAAGCGTTTTTATTACGAAATATTTTTTCAAATGTTACGGCGGCGCATAATGTAGTGACTCCCTTGGAGGATGATTGGGAAGTTCTGAGTAGCTAAAGTACCCCCAAAAAGTAAAAAACCTATACCTAATGCAGAAGGGCCTCAAACATTTTCCACACAAAAATCCATTTTGAATGATTTGATTGTAAATGAAAATAGCCTTGCATTAAAACACATTTTTAGCATTTTTGGCAACCCATGTTACCGAGGGAGGAAACCAAAGAAAAAAGTAATGTATATTCCGGCATATAAGATTATTGCTGACTTATGAATAATTAGCGTACCCATGCCAGAATTCTCGCATATTAAACCCCACCCTCTTCCCTATTTTACATTTCCATATTAAGCCTGTAATATAGCTTTTTCTGCAAGACCTTATCCTTCATTCTATGTCTCCTTGTAATTGGTAACAATAAAATACTCCCTTGTCAATACAAACTATTTTTATTTAACGTTGTTACCGAGCAGAGAGGTTCATCCGTGCAATTAAATCGCGTAGAATATCAAGTAATTAGTTTAATTTCACACACAGTTCAGGTTCTACAGGCTCTGAAGAGATGGGGTAGAAACGAGAATAGTCGAAACAGCAAAAATGTAATAGAATGGTTAAGAAGATCTCATCATGTAGATTACGGTATGAGAAAAGTTTCTTTGAGGCCTTTGGCCTCAAAATTCTAGTATTTAAGGCCCTAAAATATTTCGTTTAAGAGTTATTTAACGATGTAGATTCAAACATCCTGCTGAGTTTTGTGGGTTGCATTTAAAATGAATATTTATATGAGTTTTTCTAAACAAACCCTTCATATTTTTAAAGTCAAAGTGCAATTAGTTACGTCTAGATGAAATTCTCTTTCTTTAAAGACCTCATTTACAAAAACTGGTGACGTGTGAGAGTCGGAAAAAAGTATTTTACTACTGAAATAATATAGGAGACGATAGTAAAGTTTGATAGAGGGTAAAGCATGGCGAGGGTAAAGCATTTGCGTGGTCAGACGGAAGAGCAGGCCTCATGGCCTGAGCCTCACCACGTAAAATAAGGCATTCATTCATTCATTATATGGTATATTAAAAATAATGCAGAACTTTCTGAGAGTGTAGTGAGTCATCTGTTGACAATGAACGGCCCGGAACTCCACTTGTTCCGGTAGCGATGGAGAGAAACAAATGATAGAATTGATGCCCCCGAAGAGGAATTGAAGATATTAGCTGCGGAGGAAGAAGAGCGGGAGCAAAGCAGTGTAACTAGAGACAACAAACATTATGAGCAATGTTAGTCCGTCACAGTTAGAATCTTTTCCAAAACCAATACAATGCTTGGATGCAATGATTTGGTTCAACTTCTGACCGCCTTAGAATTTTAGAATTTTTTTAAAATTTAAGAGGTACTTTATATGAATATTGTCAATGTTTCTGTCAATTTTTTCTTTTAATTTTCTTGCAGGAATATTTTCAGGTCGGATCACTTATAAACATGATAAAAGTCCAAGTTGGTTAAATCCACAGAATCTTCGAAAATAGAATACGTGTAACTCGGCCTAGTGTAAGAGCAGAGTAAAATTTCCATGAACTAACACCCTCTATCTGGCTGTATCGAATTTAACGTACATTTAAATTTGCTTGTGTTTATCGACTATCGTGTGCCAATGTATTAAAAAGTTCCGCGGCTGAATATTGGGATAAACGATGCCTATTTATTTCAAAAATAGTTGTTTTGTTTCACTTCTCTTGATAATTATCATGTCGTCTAGTAATCGTGTTTGCGCATTGGAAGTAGTGAGGAAGGAAACTTCTGACACCCTGTGACAAGAACTCGCTTGTCCGTTGCAGCCGTTAATTCCTGGAACAGAACGTCAAACCGCCTACGGCAACTCGCCGCGACATCCTACCCGTCCGACCCCACCGGATTCAATTCGGAGGGAAGCATGCTGGACGGTCGTTTCCTCTGCCGAGCGAAGTCGGGCCGAGTCGGCCGCTTGCAACGGGTGATATACAACTGAATATAAAGACGGCAAAACACATTCGGCATTCGTCGAGCAGCGAGCTAATGCTCGCCCAATCCCGAGAAGCTGACGTGTTCGGCGAATGTTCGTTCCCTTTGGCTCCACACATTCGGCATTCGCCGAGCAGCGAGCTAGTGCTCGCCCAATCCCGAGCAGCCGACGTGTTCAGCGAATGTTTGCTCCCTTTGGCTCCACACATTCGGCATTCGCCGAGCAGCGAGCTAGTGCTCGCCCAATCCCGAGCAGCTGACGTGTTCGGCGAATGTTCGTTCCCTTTGGCTCCACACATTCGGCATTCGCCGAGCAGCGAGCTAACGCTCGCCCAATCCCGAGCAGCCGACGTTTAGGGCGAACCCTGAATGTTCGTCACACGGCAAATAGCAAACAACTCATCCACACTACTCGGGATTCGGCGAGCGGTTGCTCGCTGTTCGTCGAATAACGAATGTATGGAGCCGCCTTTAAAAGTGACCAAAAGAGCGACATGCTCCACACATTCGTTATTCGGCGAACACCAAGTGACCGCTCGCAGAATCCCGAGTACTCTGGATGAGCTGCTTGCTATTTGCCGAGTGACAAACATTCGGGGTTCGCCCTACCAATCGCATGTTGGTTTTTTGGACACATCAAAGGGAGCCGAACACGTCAGCTGCTCGAAATTGGGCAAGCGCTTGCTCGCTACTCGGCGAATGACGAATGTGTGGAGCCGTCTTCATCCACACTACTCGGCATTCGGCGAGCGGTTGCTCGCTGTTCGCCGAATGACGAATGTGTAGAGCGGCATCTACCGTGCCGTGCCATGCGCTCCGAATGGGTTTCCTGCTTCAGGGAAGCATTCCGGGCGGAGCCTGGCTGGGCCGACCGTTGGCAATGGGTAGAACATAACAGCTTAACATTTCGGCCGTGGCTGCGCATCGTGGCGACGCACTGGCCGTTGGAAATGGGTTCCCACTTTCGCGTTCTTTTTTTCCTCCACAGTAACCCTGTGAAGGTGGGAATTTATTTACGATTCGTATACAATTGAGTCACTGCCTAGCGGTTTAAGCAGCTTGAGAGGGGAGGAGGGATTTGTCTTACTAACTAAAACTTTCACGTCCTCGGACCATGAAGTTTTCAGTGAAACATCGGTCCGTCTGAACATCGCTAGCGCCTAACCCGTTCCTAAGATTTTCACATGTCAATTTCCACATTCGCTCTATCTGCTCGTGGACAATACTAACGCCTTCACTGTACATAGGATTTTCACGAAATTGATTGTCCCAGATCGATCTCGCTCTTATTGCGACCCGTCCAATTTGAAAAGTATACTTTAATGTTGGGGAGTATATGAAGACCCTAGAATGTTTTCAAAAATTTCTCAAATATGATTGTTTCTTTTAAGTTTCTTGAAAGTTTTTTTTCCTTTACACAATGTTCTGTCTAAAAAAATGAATAAAAGTCATCCTTTACACAATGTCATGACTAGGGGTGGATTTTGATTACTTAAAACATCGCCAAAAATGATCAGTAAAATGCGCCTAAAATGTTTTTAAAATGACCTAAAAGCACAGAAAAATGATTAAATTGTTCTAAAGCAAAAGGACATTTCATTAAAATCCGCCTCCTAATCATGACATTTAATTTGACAACCCTGCAAACCCACAGGGCAGGAGTCCTACTCTCAGCCTAGTCCAAACACGAATTTTAAATGGATCCAGGTACTGTCCTTAGCATGTAAAACTTCTCTTAAGCACATCGTATGAGGAAAACGTCATAATATTACTAATTTAATAATTAATTGTAAACTGCCAGCTATTAGAAAACTATCTTGTTTTGCAGATATTATTGTTTTTTGAACTGCATTTGTAGTCTACGAAAATAAGAATGAGAGATTAAAAATGAAAACTAGTGGTACTACAACAAAGCGCATACTTTCTCGCATTATTTGTAACGTTTATAATTTTCGAAAGTTCATCGAGTTCAACGAAAACGAGATCTGTGTCATTCTTTTAAGCGTTCTTTGTGCTATCAGAGGACAAAGATTAATAAATAAATTTGGAGCCACTTAAAAAAAATTAAAAATGTTAAGCCTTCATGTAACATACCTCCAAAATCAAAATATCCGTTTCAAACTCGCAGGACGTCGTGTTCGTTCAGATCGACCAGGGAGTATCAATCAACCAGGGAGATCGACCAGGGAAGATCAAAATCATTTGAACGGTTTAGCCGGGTTGACCACAGATGGACGAATAGGCGTTTTTGATCATCAATGAATTTTAGCTATCAAGGACCCACAAAACGTGGGTTCTGACAACAGAAGAAGAAGTAATTTACTATGTATATTTGAACAATATTTTTAAACTTTTTTGTTTCTGGAGTCCAACAAGAAGAGTTTTTCTATCGATTTCTGCCGCCCGATTACAATATTTTTTCTTTACAGCTTACTTAGAAAGGCGAGAAAGTAAAATAAATTACCATGCAGATAGATGAAAAAATATTTTTTTACATTGATTTACAGAATATATTTATTTTATAGAAATTAAATTTACAGAAAGAGTTTTATAATTATATTTAGAGAGAAAAACTCGTCGTAATAAGTAATAACTCGTAAGAAATTGACTTACATTTCAGAAGTAAATGGGCGAATTAAATACGAAACTTACTTTCTCCTTATAAGAACGCCAAGTAAATGTAGGGAGATCACCTGAAAAAAAGAAAACGTTACATTAGATAATGCCAAAAAAATAGAAGTGGGATATAAATGGCAA
Organism: Teleogryllus occipitalis; assembly: GCA_011170035.1. Lineage (NCBI taxonomy): Eukaryota > Metazoa > Arthropoda > Insecta > Orthoptera > Gryllidae > Teleogryllus > Teleogryllus occipitalis. The sequence goes on along the minus strand of BLKR01001189.1, from coordinate 299,166 downwards.
AGTACTTAATATTAGACTATTGACTTTCAACATACAGAACAAATAAGTGATCGTAATCCGGTTTTCCAGAAAATTTTCTCTAGCAAGGACAGCTAAATATAAACAAAACTTTCTGGCTCGATACATCTTCACATGTACAACGTGCTAAGCACAGCTCTCCTTAAAACAAATATTCGGTTTGTGGCCACGACTTAAAACACTACGAACGCACAGAAAACAAACTGCAACCAGGCTTTGTCGCCCCCCGTACGCTGTTGCCAAATGAAGGTGTCACGGCCTTTCAAAAAGGATGGCCGTCGTGTTTCTCAGAACAGAAGTTTCAGTGGATGAGCTCATTCGTATTGGAAGGTTTCCAAGAAGACGACGTCTATAGAGCAGTGGGACAGTACAAATCGATTTGCATCCGGCGAGGACAAAGGTTATTACGCTCAAAAAGAGGTACATATTGTTGAATATATCATGCAGTATAATAATAATAATAATAATAATAATAATAATAATAATAATAATAATAATAATAATAATAATAATAAATGATTATGATAAATTATTAAGGGGAAGTAGAAATGTGTTGTTTTCTTGCACACCTGATGTAGTGAGCGCTTGGTAATAAATAAAATGCCTTCTTTTATCTTTATGAATTTTACGGATCTTAATAAATTTTGTGAATATTATGTAACTGCGTTGAGTGGACAATTATCTGGCGTAACATGAAGGCAGAAGAAGAAGAAGAAGAAGAAGAAGAAGAAGAAGAAGAAGAAGAAGAAGAAGAATAGTGGAACGAGAAGGCGTCTACAGCTTCGAGGTAGACACGAGGTGGCGGGTAGCAATCGTTTGTCCAGCAAGTGAGCAAGAATAGGCAGGGAGGAAATTCCCCTAAAAATACGAGTAGGCACGGCTTATCGTCGACATGACCACGTGCAAGAGACTGAGAAAGTTGGGTACCTTTGCTTCTATCATTATTCACTGATCGATAAGAAGTAGATATTGGTATATAAGAATTGGTATCTATTTTGGTTGTTACTCTTACAGACGGAAGGGTGAATTTTCTGTTTCTTCGTCTGTGAATTGTCTCTTGTGTGGGCTTGGTATATTATTTTTAGAGATCTTGCAGATTATAAGTGACGATTCGCACTATAATTGAAGTCAGAGGTCTTATGGAAACTAGTGGAAACCCGAGCGATTATATCGTGCGGGAAGTTTAATGCCGAATTTTTCACTTGTTCGGATACTTATTTACCATATTCATCTATTCAGACACGAAAATGAATGAATCCTGCCTATAGTGTATCCTCACCTTAGTCTGGCATGGCGTGGGCTGCTCTACCCTTGTGACCGTCCTCGCCCTGTGCTGAATTGTCTGACTCCGATCTGGCCCACCTTACCGTCAGATTGTGCGTGATGTCAACAATTCAAAAATATTTTTTCCATACAATTAATGTTTATATAACATACACAAAATTACACATGCACACATCGGGGACTTTCGGCTTTTTTGCGTAAAATATAGGCAATTTATTGAGGTAGTTTATTACGCGAAACTACTTTATAATGAATGAGTACATGTTTTGAAAACGAACGGAAGTTAGGAGCGTGTTTTCAAATTTGTACGAATACAATAAAGCAACTTTATAAGTAAGATCCATATGCTATTTTTTGAGTAACAGCATTATAAATTTATAAAATAATCATTCTTAATTTTGAGAAAACAACTGTATTGTTGCATCAAAGGAATTTTGCATCTGTGCGAAAAAAACGGCGGTCCGCTGTTCCGTTTGCCGCTACCACCCTACTTCTAATTCTCTCGCTGCGATTGGCTGAGTGTCTGATGACGTAATTATTCGTGCCATAATCGGCAAATACGTCATCTGTGACACAAGGCATCCTTTTATGAACAATTTCTTCTAATGAAAAAGGTCGTTTATCAAGCTGATATACAAAAAACATTTTTTTCTTTAAATTTCCTGCCCAAATCAAAGGACGGTATAAAAGTGGTGCTAGTTCCGTGTTCGGCAAAACTCTATTTTCGAAAATTACAAAAAGTTCAACATTGCAAAAGTACAATATTAAAATAGAGATTTTTGTCATAAACAAAATCCGTTCTAAAAATCAGATCTTAAAAAAGGGCAAGGTAGAATTTTTTTGGAAAAAACGAGTAATTTCACGTAATTTCTGTTTGAAATTAATACAAAAAATATTTTCTCAAAAACCACTCCCAATTTTTTCTTCAATTGTTTCCACGGATAGAACCAATGACGCTTAAAAGAATGACCAACGTCTCATTTTTGTTCAACTGTTTTAAATTTCGAAAATGCAAAATTTAGAAATAATGCGAGAAGGTATGTGTTGCTGTATCACCACAACGCTTCGTCGCACTTCACAACGCTCAGCGACTCTCCACAACGCTTCGTCGCTCTCCACAACGCTTCGTCGCACTCCACAACGCTCTGCCACACTCCACAGTGCATCGTCTAACTCCACAACGCATCGTCGCACTCCGCAACGCTCCGTCACACTCCACAGCGCATCGTCTAACTCCACTACGCATCGTCTAACTCCACAATGCATCGTCTAACTCCACTACGCATCGTCTAACTCCACAACGCTTCGTCGCACTCCACAACGCTTCGTCGCACTCCACAAGGCACTCACAGCCGCCACCATTGTCGATGGAACTACGTCCATATTACAGATCATCGATGAACAAAAAAAACGCGAAACCTAAGCAGTCTTGGAACCGAGTACGCGCGGGTGAGCTGACGTACAAAAGCAGAGCGGCAGCTGGGTGGTTCGTGCAGTTTGGAGACGGAAGAGTGGTACGTGTCCAGTGTGGACGCACGCGCGGGCGCGTGGATCACTTATGGGTTAGTCGTTCTCCGGCCGAACGTGTGCTGGAGGAGGAGTGTTGCGCGCGGAGCCCGCCAGGGGCAGCTCGAGGCCGCCCGGAGAGGCCGACGATCGCACGACCTCGCCGCCTCGCCAGCCTCGGCCAGCGCAGCCAGCTCGGCCACCGGCCACCTGCCGCCCCCCCCATGCCCCCCCTCGCCCCCCGCCCCCCGCAGGGCCGTCCGGGAGGAGACGGAGCTCACCACGCCAAAGCGCTGTGGACTTGGGTTTTCGTAACGTGGCGGATGATATCAGGTCATTTTTACACCTCCCGCCTTATAAAATGAATATTTTTAATTCATTCGCGAACGTCATTCTCAACGGGGCCTCAAACATGTGCGTATCACTGTTATAATGATACATTTTATAAGGCAGGAGGTGTAAAAATTACCTAATGTCATCCGCCACGTTACGAAAAACCAAATATAGCTCTGGAACACTTAGGAGCGGATCCAGCCGATCAGTTATTTGGGAGGGGGCGAGGCACCGTAGATTTTTATTAAATAATAAACGTATTTGTTATTATATTCTTTTATTTTTGTAGTGTGTATCTGAAACTGTCTGTCTGTCTGTACTGGGCGTGACAGCCCGCGTACGGGCCATGGCCTACCAGGAGCGTCCCGGCTTTGTGGTCATGGGTAAGGGGGTACGTGTGGTTAGCACGATATCCCCATGCCGTATATTGGTCTTCTCAATCTGAGAAGTGAGTTTTCTCATCGTCACACAGCAACATATACTGGGACATCCCAAGGAAAACGCACGTTACAATCTCGCCCGGGAATCGAACCCGGGTTCGCGTTATGGAAAGCGAGCACGTTGACCAATGAGCAAAACCATGAGGGGTATGTATGACTACACTATTATTTTTTAAATGATTAATCAATTCCAACATAAATTTTTTTTAAATTTTTCCTTATTTTTTCTCTGGGCCCTTTTCATAGCCCTTTTCTGGGCCCTTTCTTTTCTTCTTGACCTCCTCCTGGAGCCGCCGCTGCCTGCACTACAGTAGTTTTGAAGGAAACATCCCTCAAACGTTAAAAGTAATGTCTTTGTGCCAGTTAATAATCAAATACTCAATTATTTCTTAATCTATAAACTATCAATAACTGCTTTTAAATGTGAGTTGTTCAATTAAATTATTGTTTGTAAATAGTTTAAAGAGAAATCTTCAATTCTATTTGTAAGAAAATAATGTCTGGTATTAAATTTACTACCGTGTATGATTTTTCATTTTCGTAAGTTGGCAATATGTTCGACTGACTTCAGATTCCCCACCTTTCTCTCACCTTGCTGCGATAGACAGTCGACATCCGTTTCACTGAAAGTGAATTGTCGTGTAGTTTTTGATCTTATATATCCAGTACTATTTCATGAAATAGCAATTCAAAGAGGTTTCCTTGATCGTCTAATACTTCTCAACTATGATACAAAATTCCGCAGAAGAGAACACTCCAGATTCAGATGTAATTCCCTGTAGTTTGGGGCTAATTTCTCTGTTTGCAGTGAGGTTTATTGCATTTATTAATATCTATTCCTCAAAACATTTACTGTCTATGGGATAAAATAAAAAGGTATTTCGACCAATTACAAAACCTGTATTTTAATGTAATTGTTAATATTTTGACCTTGAATAATATCAATGAATGTTATTGTTTCATATTAGCACTCTACTAAAGGCATACACGGTACAGTATTCGTGCAGATTCTCATACAGTTTCTGTACAGACACTTCAAGATCCCAAACTGGAAGTATAAAAGCCAAAAGTTGCGCATTCTCGGACTGTACATTTTCTGTATGAATCGTCCCAAGACGCCGCTAGGGGGGGGGGGAGGGGTCTACCGGGATACAACTGAATTACGCCTTCCGAGTACTTTAATTGGGGGTATTTATGTGCGTTCGTTCTGGCTGTGATCTTTATTATGTATTAATTAACCATGAGAATCGTAGAGAAGAAAAGTAAGAAGGCGGGAGTAGGGAAAGTGGTAGTTTATCACAATATTACATCACACAGTCACACATGACAAACCTAACCACAAAATCGAAATGGCTGTTTACCTTCACGTCAGGTAAACAAATCCATTAGTAAACATTTTGCCGCATAAAGGCGCTTCAGTCAAACTGTAAGCGTTCTGCATGAAAAATTACGAACATGCTCAAAAGTTTTCAGGCAGAAATCGTGCAGTCAGGAATGCATGTTTTCCGTACGACCGATCTGCACGAAACCTGTGCCGTGCATACCGGCCTTTAGAGCCCTTTGGAAGGGCCTCCTGGCCGTTGGGGGTGGAGGGAGGACAATGCCTGCCCTCCAGGTGACCTTGGGGTGGCGCCGTGAGGAACGCCCGCCGGTGCGCCAGCCCCCAAGTGACTCCCACAGCTGTGCGTTGCAGTCGACTGTATTTTTGCAAGCGTCAACTGCTGTGGTCATTAGTTCAGAAGTGTAGTGCACGTTAAATCACTAAAGGTAGAAGTATTCGTAGCTTTTCAGCCGAAACTTGATAAATTTCCAGGAGTAAGATATATTTATGCCTAGGGATGGCCAAAAAACATAGATTTTTTAAAACATCGGTATTTTCCACCAGAAACACCGATATATTAACATCGATATTTTGCTTTCGATGTTTTCTTCGCGTCGATATTTTGTTGCAAAAACAACGATGTTTTTTAATTTTTAATTATTTTAAATAAAGCGGTTTAAGCACGTTGTCGAGTAGCAGCAATCTACAGCAATATCGTTGTTTTGTGTCAACCTCTTTTCACGCTGCACATTTCGCCTGTGCAATCTGAGGGAATTTTAGGTGGTTTTACTTCAATGGTGTGCGAATGGAAGTAACTAAAGGGTAAAGTAGCAAAACACGATGTCCTTTATTGTTAATTTTATTCTTTATATTAAAATTATAATTATTAAAATATTGCTACCATGCTGTTATCCAAACAATAAAATATATCTCTTTTAAGAACTGTAATTAAAAATGGGTAGGAAAATAGGATGTTTATTAGTTTATTAGATGTTTTAAATATCGATGTTTTTTCGTCCATGTTTTCATCGATATCGAAAACCCTTTAGCGATGTATCGAAACATCGATGTATAGATGTTTTGGAAAACATTGCTATCACTATCTATGCAGTTCCGGCGATCATTAAGGCGTTATAATTTTGGGAGGTACTTTACACGAACCCCATGTGACGTTTACAAAAGGGTCTGGAAAATGGCTGAACTTATCTTGAAATTTTCTGCTAGAAGAAAGTGCATTTGTAAGTATGATAGTTTCGATTGTCATTAAAACCTCTGACATTTAGAAATTTGCAATAATCTTTTCCTTTAAGACAGTAAGGGTCTTCGTTTAGAAACAAATTTCGACTTTCTACTAACCCAAATTCCATGAATTTTGTTTTACATGAAAGGTTCTGGATCCCAGTTGTCTTATCATTTGTATTTGTTAATCCATTTTATACTATAAACACTGAATTTTAATAATCTAAAATTTGATTTGAAAGATTATCTGAATGAATGAATGAACGATCGATTATCTGTTTCGAGTTAATATTTTCAAGAATACCTTAGTCTACCACGAGCAAGCGCACACGATTATGAGATTAGCGATAGAGAAACGAAGGGAAAGAATATTTTAAACTTGAAAACTGAATGTTTTCAGATTCAAACAATGTATATAATGAAACAAGAATTAATGATGCGAGAATGTAATATACATAAAGTTATCAAGAAGGAGAATCAAAACAATATTTAGCGTTAAGAAAAAATAATTCTGCCTAACTTTATTCAACTGTATCAATTTATTATATATCAATAACTTTATTCAATTGATCATGAAATGATGTCATGATTTTTTTTGAAAATCTGAGTAATTGTTGAGTAATTATACTAAGAGGAGGAAGAGTTTTGTTATGACGCGCATTCCCACTATTTTATGGTAAAAATTAAATAGTAACTGGTTTAATGTCCTGTGACAGATTGAGTCCATTGTACATTTTAAAAGGTTAAATTACTTTAGGTTGGCACTTTTCCACAATTTCATTTCCCCCGATGTATCATATACACAAAAACTCATTCATATGTTCACTTTTATACACATGTACTATTCATACACTTCACATACTCTACGTATACACTTACATGATACATACACACATACTACATTGTCGCGTATTTTACTCTATCCTTAAATTACATTAATTACTAGTAAGTATTTATTATTTACGTAGAAAATGTCTCAAAAAGCTGGACAGAAATCAGCACTCTAAGCGTATGATTGAATTTCTGTGAACAAAGTAATTTTCTTACAACTTCTAATGGTATTCTCTCTACTACTCGTCGCATCATTCATTCCTTCCGCCTGGCGTGAAATGTATATTTTTAGATGTGACGTTTTTCTGTATATTTTCTGAACCTCAATTTCCTTATGTTTCTCCACATTATTTCTGGACATATATTTCGTGTTTTCCAGGTTTTCTGTTTTTCGGAAATGCGAAAGTTAACAACGAGCGTTGTAGTCAACAATAGGTACTAACAAAACTAACCTTAGCGTCAAACGCAAAACGTCTGATTCTGCTGTAATAGAAAAGCGGGAACTTTGTAAAGACCAACGTAATTACTCGTAGCCCATTCCTCTTGTTTCTGCCAAAATGAGAACTGAAGAAAACTTGCACAGGCAGTGAATAACTTCGCTGATGTCATTCTCTGATAACGTTTTTTTTTTCAGAAATATTGTTTCTTTGAAGGTCGTTTCACGAAGAACGTGGTGTTTTTTCGGCAGACAACTAGTATTATCGGTTCCTGATACCGAAAAAAGTGGATAATTATCCAGGCTCCTATATGTTGTCAATTACTTCATTAGGTTGTGCAGACCGAATCCATGTTGTGTGGGTCCTTGATTCCTACAATTGGTTCTCAGACAAACGTGTTGGGACAACACTAATTGGTCTTAAACAGTTCGAAGGATATTTTACCAAAATTGATATTCCCTGGACTATTTATTCGAACTTGAGGCCCTGCAAATTTTAAATATATGTTTTTATTTTTAGGGAATTAACATGAAACGTAAACCACATTTTCAATTATTTTTTTAAACAATAGCTCCAATTTTTTCTTTACTTTTTTTCTCAAAAAGAGAAAAGTACTGTTAAAAAATGGCTTAGGCCCTATTTTCGTTGAGTTCTGAATTTTTGAAAATTATATATTTTTGGGCTTTTTTACACATTTATACATATATTTCATACATACATATACATATATTCTACACATCTATTTTTTTAAGTTAGAGATTTTTCTTAATGAAATCTGTTCTTCAACATTAGATCTTTAAATAAAGAAATTAAATGCACAAACTGATTAAGTGAAAGTTCAGGGCAACGCCGGGTTCTCTGCTAATATAAATACGGGTTTATTCTTTTTTCTGCTATATTGCAAACTGTATTTGATAAAGTTCATTGTTAATTACACAAACGTGGATATTTGCAAGCACATCGCGTTGTGTCGATCAGAAATATGAGAAGTGTAGATGAAGCCAATGCCTGGCATGCTCGTCCTACGCGCCTGAGCAGGGAGTCCCCGGTGAGAAGGAGGGGGGGGAGAGGGGAGAAAGCGGAACAGCGGGAGCGGAAGGGGGCACGCGCTTCCGCCACGCGCCGGCGTCAAGTGGCCACTTCCGGTGGCACGCCTCCGCCCCCTCCCCCTCCCCCGCCCCCGCCGTTCGCGGTTCGGCGCGCAGCTCCGCTCATCGGATATGCGCGGCTGGGATTCTCAACTGTTTACACGCTTCAATTTAACACGCCCCGGTGCCCGCATTTCTTCCGACACACTATTTTCTAATTTTCACCTTTTTAACATTTCAAAGCGAAATATCTCCCAATAACTATGGACCATTACCATCGAAAAAACACAGGTATCGAAATGTAGTTTTGTCCAAACAATATTTATTCATTCAAACAATTAGTATGCCATCATTATTTTTATTTTTGTAGAAATTGAATCACTGTTGATATTTAATTTCTCTTTATTACTTACTTAGGTAGTAAAGAAAAAAGTATTGTAATGCTTTAAATATACTACGTTCTATAAGTGAGCTTTTAAAGTGAAGAACACTTTCTATTCTTATTATTCAGAAATAAATTACTCTCTATATAAGATGTTTTTAGCTTTAGTATAAGAGAAGTAATAGGAGTTTTAAAAAATAAACTTTTGGAAATTTCAAATTTCCAAAATAGTACCTATGCCATATTATTAAGAAAATTTGTCTCTATTAAACCATAAAATTTAAAGAAAAATGTTGGACAAAAGCAGCTTTATTGAATTGCTTTTATTTCACTCAAAATTACTCAAATGGTACTCATATTTTGAAAAAAAATACATCACGATACATTCAAAGATATCATGTCAAGAAATAATGTCTATCTTCAAAAGTGTGGATAATGGAGGGGTCAAAAAATGTTACCTTTTGCCATTTTCGAACATGCAGAGGAGTTAGTGATATGCGGACTTGCACCAGCGTCCAGTGCTTTTTTGGGACAAATTTTTAATCAAACAATTTGAAGACAGTTTTGAGAGAATTTTGAAAGTGTCGTTGGGACTTCATGTAAAGTAGTATGCCCCCCCAAAAATACAATATGTTTCAAATTTGAGGATCTGCGACATCAGTCGAATCGATCAGAGAATATCAATTTTGGGGAAAATAATGTGAATGGTTTGGCGCTATTGCCTGTAAGAAAATGATAAAAAACAGTAGAAAGGAAGAAAAAAGGGAGATAATAAGATGAAAAATCGAACTAAAAAGGATAATAAGGAGAAGAAAAAACAGGAGGGGGCCAAGAATGAGATGACGAAGGAGAAGAACAAGAAAAGGAAGAAGAAAGATGAAGACTTTTTACTCAGCCCAATAATGCGTTTTACGTTCACTTAATGAATATAGGGCAGGGAGTCCCGACATCTATCCATTAAACAGTGTCTTGAACAACGTTTTAAAAAGAAAAGTTGTTTTCAAGTAATTTTACTAAGAGGAAAAAGTACTTGAGCTCTCTGCAGTAACTTGTAAACTGACGAAATATACTCCCAACATAATTCATTTATTTGTTTTATGTTTTGGAAGCGGTCTTGCAAAGGAGCAGGCAAAATGGTTTGAGCCATTCCGAAAATAAACATGTATCTATGTGTATATGTATGTATTCGTTTAAGTATTTGTCACCGACTTGTTTACAATTTTTTGAATCAACTTTTCTACCTACAATTGAATTAGATTTGCTAGTTTCCAGGGACGAAGGGTAGAGTCCCTAGATGCAGAGTAGTGCAACAAACGCCATTTAATATCCTCTCACCCGATGGGCCCATCAAACAAAATTCAAAAGTTGAGCAGAAATGATAACAATTAGTATCATTATGGGAATTTTCAAGAATATTAATATTGATTTGAGAAACATTCATGGTTCTCAACACAGAATATCTCACAGTTCCAATTCTCCTGAAAACTGGGTAGAAAATAGCCTGATCGGTATCACAATGGAATGCAAAACTTTCTGGGTCTAGAGAGTGACAAGAGGCAATGGTGGATCCAAGGGGGGGCATAACCCCCATGCACCCCCAAAGGGCCTAGAATTTTCGTTTGACATCCTCTTTTATTTGGCAACATTCATTTAAATATTTATTTATATTTGAATTATGTAATAATTTAAAAATAATATTGTTTAGTATCATATATAGACAACCCAAGTAATATACAACTAGCGTACCCGTGCAAGAACTCTCGCATGTTAATAGAATATTCAGAAAGATCTCATCCTGTAGATTACGGTGGGAGGAACGTTTCAATGAGATCTTTGGCCTCAAAATTTTGGTTCTTAACGCCATTAAAATTGTCTTTCAGGAGTTATTTAGCGATATAGATTCAAAAAAAATTCGACCGAGTGTTGCGGGTTGCATTTAACATGAATATTTAGATTGGTTTTTACACAAATCCTTCATATTTTGACAGTCAAAGTGCAATTCGTCACGTCTCCGTGAAATTCTCTTTCTTTAGAGACCTCATTTATAAAGATTGGTTGAGTGTGAGAGCCGCAAATGGTATGTTTGCTATTGACAGAATATAGGCGACGATAATAACAAATGTTTCTTATTTAGCTAAAATTTGCGGTGGCCCCTTCCGAAATGATCGCCTGGATCCGCGCCTGGGAAGAGCGCCTCTCCGCGGCGGAGGCCGAAAGCGAGCGCTGGGAGTCGTGCGCAGGCGCGGCGCTTCAGCCGATTTCTCTCTCCACCTGCACGCGTGACTCACGGGCGGGCGGCCTCTGCCCTTCCCCCTCCCCCGCGTCTGCGCGCGCCCGCCGCCGCCACTGACTTCACCGCCACCGTCGCCGCCGCCGCCGCCTCTGCCGCCACTGCCGCCACCGCCGCCGCCGCCCCCGCCGCCGCCCCCGCCGCCGCCGCCGCCACCACCGCCGCCTCCGCCGCCACCACTGCCACGGCCACCGCCGCCGCCGCCATCGCCGACACCGCCACCACTGCCACCACCGCCACCGCCGCCACCGCCGCCACTGCCGTCACCACCACCGTCGCCGCCGTCGCCGCCGTCGCCGCCCGCCCCCCCGCCCCCCCGCCGCCCCGCCGCCCCGCCGCCACGCCGCCATCGCTCCACCGCCGCCGCCACCCCGCCGCCACCGCCACCGCCACCGCCGCCGCCACCGCCCCCGTCGCCGCCACCACCACCGCCACCGCTGCCACCGACACCGCCACCATCGCCCTCGCCGCCACCGCCGATCACTTTCGCTCGGCGGCGAAAGGCCTCTCAGCGCCTCCTGCCTTTTCATTCTCTGCTTCCCAGACACCATCGCCCCTTTCGTGCATTTTCACTTTCTCTGCTATACTGCATTACGCACATTGTTAGCTTTTCTACTGTACGATTTACGTACTATCAGTGGCGAATCCAGGGGGTGCGGGCCATGGAAGCCATGCCCCCCCCTCAAAAAAACAAGGCCCAGAATTTTCGGTTGTTACCTTCCTTTTTTGACAAAATTGATTTAAAACTTGTTACAATTAACTAATTACTTAAAAATAAAATTATATACTATCAAATATACACTACAAAAATAATATACAATTTAATAACAAATATCTTTAATATTTAACATAAATCTACGATCCCCCCCCCCGGAAAAGAAAGAATCGGCTGGATCCGTCCCTGCGTACTATAGAGAAAGTATTGTAATGCTGCAAAGAAAAGTGCCGTTTTTTCGATAAAAACTCGTATTGTGAGTCCCTGATATTAAAAAAATTAAAAAATTCCTGTTACTAAACATAGTACATAACTTTCTTTAATACGTTGTGTAGTCAGAATCCATCTTTTGTGCGACCTTGATACCGAAAAAGTGAATTTCGGAAATTCCCGTGTCCTTGTGAACCTCTCCACCTTTTTTCTCTGTTTCTTATTCTCCCCTCCACCTCCTCTTCTTCCTCCTTCTTTATCTCTTCTCCATTCTCCTCCGGCATCGCATTGATCTCATTTGAAATTATCTCTTTCTTCTTCGTTATTTCTTCTTAATCAGTCTCCTCTTTCTCTTTCTATTGATCGCCTACTCCTCCACCTCCTTCCCTTCGGTGTCACGGGAAATACTAATGTCGCAGGGGACATCGTGTAAGGCATGGACGGACGGCGGGTTGCGGACGGTAGGCGGGTAAAAAGGAATTCACATTTCTCAGAACTGTTCATCTAAATAGATTAACCACTTTAGTTTTGAAGAACAGGTTCCATCAAACACTAGCACAAGATTTTTGTTGAAAGAAATTTTTTAATCTCTTCAGTCGGGGCTTGACTTTGATTTTTCACATCGTCATACTTCCATCTCAGTCCTCAACTATTATTGTTATTATTATTATTATTATTATTATTATTATTATTATTATTATTATTATTATTATTAATTCCTAGCAACAATTCAAACAAAGATTCTTTAGCATTAAAATATATCAACAATAATGAGCAAATTTCCCAACATTAATTAACTTTACAGAAAATATTGTAGAATGAATATTTACAGAACGTCTCAATTAGAATTGTTTGGTTTTCTTTCCTGTAATATTTATATTTAGTATATTGTTATATCAAATAACACGCAAAAGTTTTCACATTATTTCAATATTTCGGTCCCTTCTTTAATTGAAATATGACTTTCAGAATATCATAGAAGAGCAAAACCTATTTTCATATGGAAACTTTCGTTAGAAAATTTGAACCTGTTTTTGAAAAAATACCCTTTGAGCATTTTTTGAAATATATGCAATTTGAGCTCATTTATTCACAAAAAAATGAGATAGAAATGTCGTAGTAGACCATGCCTAATTTTCGGGAATTTTAATTTTGGAAATTATTTACAGTGCTAGTGTGCTTCGTGGAAAGACGAGCTTACAGACACGTTTTGAAAAGAAAACACTGAGGATCAGAGGGTCCCAAAGTATTTTTTTCTTTAAAATCTACTTGGTATTAGAAAAAAATATGTATCTTCCATAATCACTCTTTCGCCCTAATACCAATTTCAAAATTCTCCGTTCAGAAAATAAAGACAATAAATTATTTTAGAAATTTAGAAATATTATATTAATATAGAAATATTATTATTATAGAATATTTTAGAAATTTGGAAATATTAAAATTATTCAAAAACCTGACAAGTAAAGCACGATAAAACTCTTAATTGACTGATTTCCGCTCTTCCATTTTCTCCCTCAACCTCTCCTATTCATTCATTCAGTCCCAGTATACTCCACAAGATACAAGATGGCGTCGAGTTTAAGTCCCACGTGTTTAACCCATGATACTTGGATATGAATCTCATTTCTACAATTATACTTTATTCATTTGTATCTCATCTATTTCTATGTTCTATGTTGACTTAGTGTCATTCCATATGTTAATTATATTTTTTGAGCCACTGAAGATGGGAAAAATGATTCCGGAAACACGTGTATTCATTCATAATATTAAATTATATTGTAATATACATTGTGGTTGATGCCTCCTCAATTCTTAATTCAATAATATGTTTGTAAGAGGGAAATACATTTTTAACTTTCCAATGTTTCAAAATTCAGAGGGCTTATTGAAAATCGCACCTGTATTTTTATAAGCGCACTGGGTATTATTTGAACAAAAAATAAAATTCAAAAAATCGAAAATTTTCCAAAGGTTTAAATTAAACTACCTTCCAAAATTAAAAGATAGTTTCAAATTTAAGGGGTGTCGACTACACCCGTATTAAAGTATATCCATTTTAGTTAATATCTTGGGTACGGTTTAGGCGCTAGTGTTGTCAACAGACACAGGAATGAACGAACAGGCGGACGGAAACACAGACAGGCAGACACACAGATATTTTGAGGAATTAGTATTGCAACAGAAATGCATACACGTTCTCATTGTAAGAACTTTCATTTTCTTTCGATTCAGGGCTCCATTTTCGTTTTGGCCGCAGCCCCTTTCGGATACCATCTATCGGCGACCAAGGGACCTTCCATAGCTTCCCGCGGTGAAGGGAGGTATTGTAATCCCTGATTGAGATTATCAAAGAAAAGGAACTTTTAGACTCCTGTCGTTCCCGTACCTATTTCGCGGTAACTTTGTTTTTCTCCAATATCTGGGATTAGCCAGTTTAATTGCAGAGATACCGGACATGGCAAGGGTGGGGATTTAGGACGGTACAAAGGCAACACTCGAGAATGTCCCAAGCCACAAACAACTGAAAACGCGTAGCATGCGTCACGCAGGATTCGAACATTTGTCCGCATTTAGTGCACGCGTAATTCGGCACTCCCCCCTTCCCCATGCCTTCAGCCTGCTGCCTTCCCAGCCTTCTTTGTGCCGTTACGTAAAGTAATAATTATATTACAAGCAACGACTTGTTGAGGTAACATGTGCAACCCTGTGCTACTTTTAATCAGACTGCTTGAAACAAAGCACTATGCCTATTATGTAGAATGTGCTAAAACCTACTGTTTAAGTAAAGCTGAAGTTTTTTATGAATGTATTTAATTGAATGTCGTTCAACATCATTCGTTGCCACAGAAAAGGTGTCAATGAATGGTCTTCAACTTTTCCAACCTCCCATCAGTTAATAAACAAGTTTCTCAAAATGCACTAACATTACAGAAAATGTAGAAAATAATAATTACAGAGTGTATCAATTAACACAATGTTCCACTCAATAGCGAACTCCTGGAGGTTGCGCCTCACAAAACATGAACGGGGAGATTGATTGATTGATTGATTTTTCGTGTTTCTGGGTGCGTCAACTGCTTTGGTCGTTAGTCACGTTAGCGTAGTACATGCTTTTCTCGGGAGATGGCGGTGATCTTCCTCCACTGGATGGCGAGATCCGGCGCCGACCTGCCGTCGGCTAGTGGGGGTTCCCCCTAACCTGGACTCTCCCACCAGCGGTGCACCGCCCCAGCCGGGACAAGCTCTAAGCTCCCGACCGATCTCCGGGAATATGTGGTAGTGTAGTGCATGTTAGTGTGTGTCTGTGTGAGGAGAGATGAAAGAACAAGGAGGAGGAAGGAAAGATAGCGCGCGGTCCGTGGCCCGTTTGTTAGGGTACTGCTCCGGCATTCGCCTGTTGTTGATCGGAGAAACCACGGAAAACTACCGATCAGAGCAGTCAGCCGCTAGAACTCTCCTCCAGACAGCGACAGAATTCGACCTAGCTGAGAAGCTAGTGTCAAAAATCCTGCCGCCGTCAGGACTGGAACCTAGTACCTCCCGGTCAGAGACGCTGCGGTGTGAACGGGGAGAAGTAAGATTGCCTCCTCTGTGGCTCCAACACCCTCCGGGCGTCACTTGGGCGTCTTTTCACCTCGCCCCCCACGCAGGTGCAGCCAAGGCGAAAGGAGCCAGCTCATCGGGCCTCATCGGCCGAAGGACGACGAGAACGTGCCGAGCACTCTGGCGGCCGCCGCCGCAAAACGAACTGGTCTCGGCTTTCGACAGATCGGAATACAGACGAAATATTGGCACCGTGCTTTTTTACGCAGGAGGGCTCGCAATAGATCTGTGAGATACAAGCCACGGCAATTTTATGTTCCTGAATTATTGCAATACATTAGTAGTCTGATATTTAATGCACTCCTTCATTGTACTTTTCTGAGATCGCCTGTATCTTTATTTTTATCCTTTCGCTCAATCATTTACCGTGAGCATGTTCAATCTTGATCGCTGCGCTGCGCGTTATCTGTCATATACGTTGGGTGCAATGGCGCCAGTGCATTGTGAGCTCCTGGCCTGAGCGGTACGTACCATTATATTATTTTCAGCCACGTCTATGAGAAGTGCCTATTCAGAAAATATAATACCTTATCTACAATCGACTGTCACAATTTCCTCCCAAAGAGAAAGAAGATGTGCAGGAAACATCTGTAGAGAAATGAAAAAAATGGGAACCTTGCAAAATAGAAAAAAAGACAAAGACTTCCTAAATATTTTTATGAAAAAGTTAATAATATATTTGTTTAGAACATGCCAAAATAATTCGAGGAAATTATATTTAATATTATTTAATAGGATAATACGATGTTTAATGATTTTTGCGTGTGCTTGGTCAGTTTTTACCTTTCTCATCATAGCTATTCAAATAAGAATTTTGTAGTGTAAGATTCATTACAATTGCATTGAGGGACATGCTCGAACTGCATAAAATATGTATTTCACTAAATGGACCTTCAGATCATTCGTATTTACAAAAATGTGCAGCTGTATCTAAGAGATACATTGCGGGCACTGGCGTGAGTCTACCTATCGCGGGCACTCCCGGGTTAAATGAAGAAGCATCAAGTGGTGATCATCTGTAGCAAAGGAGTAATTCAATGAGACACAAAGTCACTCACGTTTTACAGAATATTCAAAAATTCTTGCTTCAGAATATTAAAGAAATGGCTCTTCGACATGAACTAGAACTGGTTTCCAATCACGGGACTAAAACCAACGAACGTTCTTCAAACACCATCGAATGCGTGACGTCATTGAAACTGATCTCAAATCGCTTGTATTTCACTCGTCGCAAGGTGGTTCGGACACAACCGATTTCCAGGGGCTCCCGGAGGAAACAAGCGGTATGGGGCAATAGATCCATTCGGGACCATTATTTCAAACAATAGTTCCCCTTATTTATTGTTAGAATTAATTATTAATATAGCTTAAAGTGAATCATATTTCAACTAGAGTTTTATTTTTCAAAAACTTGTGTTGAAAGAAATACATTTTGTATAGATTTTTGGGGCCTGAGACAAGTTGCCTTAGTCCTCTGAACGCCCCTGACGATTACCATAATCATTAATTCGAATATTGCCATCTAAATACAACTTTTAATTTCATATTAACCCCTCAAAAACTAATTTCAGTTCTTTTCAAATTTGTGCAATTAATGGCGAGATAGCATAAGATTTATTGTCACCTCAGGGCCAGCCGCTTCCCATGGAAGCAAATAGTATTATTTAAGTTATTTACTATTTATAGTTATTATTTATAGATAATGCCTGTAATATTGAAATATGATTTAAAATAAACTTTTTTGTCCTTCACTGTTACGAAAAACTTCGCATTATCAATCACATTAACAAACAATTTCTTTCTTCAAAAGTAGAGTTCGTGGAGGGGATTCAAAAATTTCAAACGCGGTGCAGGAATCCGGCCACCATTATTCACACAGCTCTTTGCAGTTAACAATTATCTTGATTATCAATTTACGATAAATATTGAAAGATATATTTACCACAAAATACTTTTGGAAACATTTGACTCAATACATAAACGATAACGTTATAATTAATCTTTTCAAGAGAATCTGAAATATAGAAAAAAAGGCTTGAAATGATATTCAAACGAAATAAAGTCCAAATGACGATTTTAAATTAAAACAAATATTAAATTTGACGTATCCACGCCAGTGTGCTCAGACTTGTGTAACAATAATTGATTTTTGTATCTACATGTCCAGGGATTGTATTCCTTCCTTGTTAGTGTAGATCTACCTTTGAAAAACGTAAGACCTACACTAGAGGCTTCTTTGTGTAATTTGTGAGTAGTGTAATTTTTGTGTGGTGCGGTTCGAGGTCCCGCCGATACCAATTGAGTATTTCTTTCACGTAGTGATACGAAAACTCCGAGGTAACAAGAAATTATGGAGAGAAATTTTTTTCCGTACCGTGTTATAGGTAATGTATAGAAGATCTGGTCTTTCCAGAATGACAGCAGGAGGTGAAGAAATGTGGAAGTGCAGTCGAGCGCCACCAGATTTCAGTGGCGGAGAAAGCGGCCACACGAGCAAACAAATAGTGGCTGCTCAAGCAGTGTGTATGTGTGTGTGTGTGTGTGCGGGTGGGTGAAACTTCGGATTCTCTAAACGAGACGCTTACGCGGTTTTGTACAACAGAACTATTAGAAGTAACACACCATTTCTTGGGAATTTAATTGCAGCCATCATCTGTTAAGTAAAGGAATGAATTCCATCTACTCTTTAAAATGGAAGAAATTTTATTTGTGTGATTCTCTTATAAATTTATAATGCTGTTTAAAAAAACGTATACAATTTGTTTCGTATGTAATTCGCGAACCAACAAATAGTGGCTGCTCAAGCAGGGTGTATGTGTGTGTGTGTGTGTGCTTGTGTGTGCGGGTGGGGTGAAACTTCGGATTTTCTAAACGAGACGCTTACGCGATTTTGCATAACAGAACTGTTAGAAGTAACCCGCCATTTCTTGGGCATTTATTTACAGCCAGTATCTGTTAGGGAAAGGAATCTATCTACTCTTTTAAAATGGAAGAAGTTTTCTGTGTGTGTTCGCCCGCTCTGTCCCGCTCCACCCCGCCATACCCCTCGAAACAAATTTTCATATTTCACCTTTAATTACTTCAATTACTCCATTGCGCTATAGGAATAATTTAAAATATATTTGAGACTGCATTTAAGGGAATTTCAGAAAATCTAGATACATTGTCTCACAGTCTTCGAAATATTACTGAAAGGCAAACTCTTCTTCAAGGGGAAAGTACAGCAAAGTTTTACTGGAAAGCAAAGCTCTTCTCCAAGAGGTTATGAAGAATTATGGGAGGAATTTTTCTCCCAAATGTCATGTTAACAGACCCGTCTTTTGAAGGTCAGATGTGAAATATTTGGGATTGAATTATCCGTTGAAATGGTTTTCTTCGGCAGACTGACATTTTGATATACTTAAACGAACTTACTACGTTCAAATAAACTTGCAATATTTCAAAAAACAAATGTAAAACGTATGTACAACATCTCATTTTTGCAATAATAAAATAAAAGCTTGAATGTTAGAACTTCAAATCTGTTTTTGGTAGACTTTAACTTAAAATTATAATTTAATACAATTTTAGTTATCAATTTTACATTCGCATTCATAGTTCATAGAATATCTTCGCATTCATAGAATATCTTTTTTATAATCAAATAGGACATAAATGTGCTCAAAACTTGAGAACTGCTCTGAAGTGAAATTTACTGTTTGTCTTGAATTTCAACTTTCTTCCTATTACCTCAGTGTTGACGTTTCCCACACCTTGCTCTGCAAATGGGAATATTAAGAGTTTGTCGATATCTGGAAGCAAAATGCTTTGTATTGAAGGGCATTTCATTTTTTTATAACTGTTATCGAAGGTGAAGCTTTTGTACATCGGGGGACTATAAAATTGTTTCCTTATTTCCTTAGTGCATTTTCTATTATGATTAATAAATTGTTTCTTTTACCTATAGTATTTGTTTGTATTGCTGTTGATTAGTATAATAATTAAATAATTCGATTAATTTATTCCAATGTCAATGTAAAGACATATTTATACTCTGGCACTTAAATGTTATTGTATGTTCTTAGATTCTTATTTTTGTTGCTCTTCTGGTAGTGCCTAGAGGCCTGCTCAATTCAGTGACAGCAAATGGATTTTCAATTCAAATAAACAAGGTACGATTAAATTTTCTCCTTTCCAGGGAAGTTGTTAGAGGCAGTAATAAATGTATCATTCAGAATTATCAGAAGATATAAACATTACTATTTAAAGAGAGCGTTGACAGTGTTCAAAATTAAAAATCATTCAACGCAAAAGTGAAACAAATTAAAACTTCATTTCGAAGTTCGTATTATTAAACTTATATAGCATACATTAGTGTAATATATATTAGTAATTAATTTAATTAAATATTAATAATTAAAATAATAAAATGTATTAGTGTAGAATTGAGTCGGTCCTTCCCTCCTGCAAGAGATCTACTGAACTCTGTGCGACAATCTTTCGCGTCGTTGGAAAGCTCTTATGGAGTTATTTAAGCACAGAAAACTACGTCTTCGCGAAATACAGAATTATTGAGGATTCTTGAAGGGTGATACAAATTTTTATGTTGGTACACCTTACGCATCATTCCAACCCACGTCACTAGGGTGCGTTCCTCCAATTATTATGTTAACTGTTCACTGGAAATGTGAAGAAGTTAAAGTTACAAGAATGTTCGTTTTGCATTATCCCAAAGGTAAATCAGAGCATTCCATTTTTTCATGAATTTTTGGCAACCCAATTCAAAACTTTAAACTAAAGTTTGCTTATTTGAAAGTTACGATTTTTATGTTAAGTTTTGAAGTTCTAAATAGTGTGTTTTTCTTACAGTGCTCCTGACCTGTTATTTGCAGTGTCAAAGTTCCTATTGTGCATCAAAAGGAAATAATATTTCTTGGTTTTTATGTCTACTCAATAGCAAAAGAACAATTTGTGAAGAAGTGGATTCTGTGAATAAACGTACTTGAGTTTCAGTAAGATATTTGAGTGTTATTAATCGATTAGTTCCTATTAAAATGCAAACAGTTTTTTTTTCAAACATCCACATGCGTTTTTTAAATCAAAATAAGTTAGTTCAAATTTTCTTCATAATTAGGTTTCCAACTACTCTACTCTACACTACACTACACTACACTACACGTGACTTCACATCACGACACTAAATGGCTCGTTACTTCAACCACAAGACGCATCCCTTCAATTCTAGAACGAAGTCAACAGTCGTTAGTTTAAGTATTTAACAACAACCAAAGTAAGTAAATAAGTACTAACCATAATAACTGCGTGCACCGTAAGTTAATAAAATGCACTATTATTACATAATTTATTTTTGAACTTTTGAACATCTAGAGGAAAGGGTTCAGAGACCCGCAGGTAACTTATTCTAGTCCGTAATTGCTGTGTTATTAAAATAAAAGTTTCCAAGTCCTCTTCTCTGAGCTCTCAACTGTATTTTGTGCATATGATTCCTTCTACTAAAGTACATGGGTCTTGAGAGTAGTCTAAAGATATCTTTCCATGTTGGATAACCGTCCTACGCTTTATATAAGGCACAAAGTTTTGGTTTAACCTTCTTGATAGTACTTTCTTTCTCCTTTCTTCGAAATTCCCCGGAAAGTAGGTTTACATGATCTTCTTCTATGTATCCTATTCAGATTTTTTCGTTGTAGGTTTCTATAAGGGTCCCAACAAATCGTTCCGTTTTCCATTGATGAACGAACAAGAGATAAGTAGGCTACTTCTGTCGCTTTCAGTGATCATTTCTGCGTATCCTCATAGTAAAGTGTAAGGATTTCCAGGTTTTCTTACGACAAAATTTACATGATTGACGTTAAAGCTAAAAATAATATAATTAGTTTTGAAAATTTAAATGATGAAGTGCCTGAGGTTTTTCACTGCAATTCATTTTTGAATTTAAAATTGTGTTCAAGAGATAATACTGTTTAAATCGGTTTTTATATATGAGTATGTTACTTTGAGATTGTATTACTATTTCTGTAAATGTGTTATGGGCAGAATGCCACGCAAAAGATCGCTGACATATCGTGACAGAAAGAAGAGGATAAGAAAAATGAATAGGAGGCAGACGATATGAAAAGGAATGAAGACTGCATCTACTTAGACAGATTACATTCATTACAGTGGGTACAACAGAAGAAGTAGATCTTACGTGACTCGAACCTTGAGGAATTTCATTTAAGTAATGTGGGCATTATAAGTGAACATTACCATGTAAATCGTATTACTTGTAGACTTATCACAAATAGTTATAGAAAATTGAGTAAGATTAAAAAAACTGGGACAAATGAGAGTTATGTGGAAATAAATGTCTTTTTTCTCGTTGTGTTGATTTGTAATATTTTTTCTTAAGTTGTAAAACATTTCATGTCTCCGCAAGCATTTTTGTTTGCTATCCTTCCTGAAAACGATATGAAACAAATTAAAATCAATTATTTCATTAGTATCATAACTGAATACTATCTCAAGAAAATTTTGAATGTTCTTTAACTTCATGTTGGTATTGAATTGATACGAGCATTTCAGAATCATTATCCTCACGATACTTCAAATATCATCACTAGGATAAAAAACATATTGAATTTACGACTTCTGAAGAGGATATTAATGCAATTTAGAAACAATTTAGTGTCTATTTTTCAGCGTTAATGTTGTAGATTAATTTGCTACAGTGCCACAGTGAAGAGACTTATACACCAAAAACTGTTTACAAATGATCTTCAGAGTAGAAATACACAAGGTGTTCCTAATATCACCCAAACTATGTAGTTCTTGAAGAAATATTCAGAAAAATGAAACATACGTCTCCCAAACGTCTCAAAGTTTCAATCACAAGTAGCAGTTTCAATCATCAATAATTGCTCGATTGGTTAATTGATATGAAATGTTCAGAATATTATAGACGAGAAATACTATTTTTCAGGCGGAAATTTGAAGCTAATTATGAGAAAAAATTCGTTAGAGCGTTTCTGAAAATATCTCACAATTATGAAGTACACGTCTTCTATGAATACTAACAACGTGCGAAATATTAAAAAAATGCATGTATAATTTTTGAAAACCCAATTCTTTTTATAATAATTGCGCTTATATCTTGAGATTTAGTGCGTTGTTTTCTATCCAAACAAAAAGTTTAAAGAAAATCGCTGCCTTCATAACAATATATTCTTGCAAATTGACAAATATGATAAACGATTCCAATAAAAAATATTTGAAAGTTTAACTAACGTTTGTTTTTCACTCTTGTCAATGCTTGTCACGTCATATCTTTTGAACAATAAATCGTATGGCAATGTAATTTTGTAACTTCTTTCTTGAGATCACGGACTCACTCTCTCCAAGAATTCTAACGAATAGGTTTAGTAATTGTGAATGTAAATATTTAGATTTAATTTAATTACACTATATTTCATCCATAAAAAATGAAAAATTAGCATGCGAGTAACTCCTTTCCCATTCATTTAACCTGTAGGGTGCAAGAAAGAAAAAGTTAGAAAAGAGTGGGCAATTATTTTTGAAGTTGTTTGTAAGTCAACATATCACTATTTTCTCCATACTTTCCCCTTTGCGCAGGTCACAAACCCCCTTGGCGCGCCGATAACAGTGTTTGTGCAGCCGTTCGCAATGCGGTCAGTGGGCGACGGGTCGAAACTGTTTTTGTTACGAAATGGCTGGGGTGTTAGTTTTCCTTTTAATACCATTTGTAATTTTGTAAGAAGTACATTTGGTCTCTAACAATCTACTGATTGTTAATTATTAACAAATTGATGTTAAACGGACATCATGCAAGAAATGGGCATCAGAAGGGGCTGAGATGGCGAGTGGGATAAATTGTTTTAAATGCTCCTTAAGCCCAGCCTAAAGAGATTAAAACTTAACAAGTATGAGAAAGTCTGTGCTATTAGTATAGGGATGGCAAAAAACATCGATGTTTTTACAACATCGATGTTTTCCACCAGAAACATCGATATATTAACATCGATATTTTGCTTTCAATGTTTTCTTCACATCAATATTGATGCAAAATCATCGATGTTTTTAAACTTTAAAATTTTTTAAAATATTTTTTTAACAAAGGGGTTTAAGAACTTCGTGGAGTAGCTGCAATTCAGAGCAATATTGTTGTTTTGCGTCATCCGCTTTATCACGCTGCACATTTCGCCTGTGCAGTCTGACGAAGTTTGGGAGCTGCTCGTTTTATGAATGTATGTTATTCCCAGGAGTGTCACTGTCTGAATCGACAGTGAAACACGACATCGATAGCCAGACATGATGTTCTTTATTGTTAATTTTATTCTTTACATTCGATAATAATTTTTACATTCTACTAACATGCTAGTAACCAAACATTAAAATATGCCCCTTTTACGTACTGTAATTAAAAATGGATACGAAAGTAGCATGTTTATTAGTCTATAATTAAAACATCGATGTTTTCTCGTCGATGTTTTCATCATCGAAAACCCTTTAGAAATGTATCAAAAATCGATGTATCGATGTTTTGGTAAAATTTGCCATCACTACTTCTGTGGCAACACTAGTTTCCAATGTCACGTAATTTCTACACCAAATAGACGACTTTCCTCTGAGGGCACTACCTGAACTGCAGATGGTGCTTTGTAATTTCTTTCCAGACTTTGATTAGTATTTTCTTCTTATTGGCTTACAGTTCCTTCACCTAGACCCATAGAATGAGATAATAACTCCTTTTTAAAATGTAATAACTTGCCTTCTGGATAGAAAAATGACAAACCAACTACAAATTGGAGGACGTGCTTAATTTCGACGAGTCGGGTTTGTTTCTCAAATGCTTGCGAGAATATTAGCATTTTAGTGTGAAAATGTTGTGGAAGTACGAGAAGTGGAGAAGTGAAGATGTCGGGAACTCAGAAACAAACAAAGTGATTGGCAAATCAGGGCTTTTTTCAGGTGTAAAATAATTACCTGATGACTGTGAACATAACTAAATGCGTGTTTGACAAGCGAACTTTTTTAATCTTGTATATATCCTGCAAGTAATATGCTAATGGTAATGGTGAATACAGGATCACATTCTTATTACAAAGCCTGTTCTTTATCCTTTAGGCCAAATCTGGAGTGGACGAATGATCATGATGAATCGGTGATATTGAATCGTGAAATGAGAGGAGGGAGGCGCCCATTTGCCTTTGGATCCGCAGGGACTGCAACCCTGCGGCCTGCAACCCTGCTGCAACACTGCCTCCTGAGGTGGAAGGCGAACAGTCTGTCCACTACACCGCAGGTCGCCACAGAAGGAACATCACTGGCGTACCCACCGAAACATCACAGAAAAATTGAAGGTTCCTCTTCATTTCACACCTCATAAGACTTGTTAAAAAATTATACGGGAGCACTTACACAGAAGATATCTTCATCGATTGGTACAAATCAGTTTTCATTGTTGGTGAAACAAATTGATCGTATTGTGTCGAAACAACCATGGTAGGATATCAAGCCAAAAACTGCTTCCGAAAGACCAGTGTCGGAGAACTTCAAGCACCCCTGAGGAATCACTGGTGGAAAAGAAGTACTGCTGCTGGAGCGTGGCCAGACTTTCAAACGTTTTCATGTGAAGACTGCGAAACCTTCCTTGTGTTTGACGCGTACCTCGTCGCCGCCGCTCGTCTCTCAGACGAAGAGATCTTGCGCATCGTAATGGCGGCGAAGCAGGAAAGCAGGTAGAAGCAACAAGAGAAAGATGAGGCACAGAAAAGAAAACCACCTTCTCCATCTTAGACTGGAAGGCTTTTACATTTTTCTACGATGTAAACAGGAACAGTTCTGGATTGGTGAAGAGATTTCTGGTGCGGTGAATTTGTTAGAGGATTTGAATGAACAAAGACTACTGCGAAACAAAAGGCAGAAAAATTACTGATATTTATTAAAGAGTGTTTTGCCATGCAGTTTTTATTATAAGAAAGTACTTCTAGTACTTTTTATTTCGAAAAGGTCACAATGAATTAATTTTGAAATTGAATGTTAATGATTAATATTTGAGTATATATGAACATTTTTATGATTAGTGCTCTTTTATATTTTAAAAGTATTTTTGATTTTTTAAAATTCTTCTTTTATTTCTCACATTTATAGTAAGGGAATTGATTCTTTCCCGAGACATTTCGAAACGTTGAGGCTTGATAGTCCTTTCGTTATTTAATTGCGCTGTTATTATAATTCAGTATTATCTTGCTGTAATCAAAACCGTGAGGCAATACCATTCAATCGTAACTGAAATTATTTGAAGTTTGGTGTCGCTACTCTCCTCCCATCGTGGAGGACCAGATCTGGTTCCTATCTCCGGAGACTCAGATGCGCGCACAAGCCAGAAACCCGCGCTCGCCTACGCTTCCACAGCTCACAAGAAAACGTTTGCGAAGGCAAACATTGCGTTAAACACTAATTTTCATATTTATTTGAATCAAGACTGTTCGATATATAATTTTACATAATAAAAGACTCCAAATAATTAAGACGTAATTACTCAGCTATTGACGATATGTTATATCATTATAACTCTTCGAAGAAGGCTGAAGGTTTTATATTTGTAAAACACCATCGATTAAAAATCCTGTAAATGTGCTAGATACATAATTATCGTGCTAGGAGAACATCAAAGAGGTTTAAGAAGATACATATAGAACATAGTAGAGTGAACTTCGAAGGAATCACCAACATATGTTACCATTCAACACACGTTTTCATTGAGTACGAGTCGAAAACGGTGCAATCTATTCACTTAAAATTTGGTTTTCATGCCCCCTATAGTTCCTAGAATTGTTTTTAGGTCGTAATAATCTACTAAATGATATATCTTTAGACTTTCAATTACATTTTTTTACGGTTCAGATATTTTCGGTACACCCACTTCGCAGCGCGAGTGGTTAGAAAGAGCGAAATGTTAAAATATATGTCAAATTAAATTGCCTATGATATTCTGTATAATTCCTAGAATGTATGTCTTTCTGAATGTTAACACTTACAATAGGCACGAACTGAATGGGGTTTGTAATTAACGAAACGCGCAGTTTAGCGTCTAGCCGTTCGAAATTGGCTTTAGTAATACGTTCTTGTATTCACCTGTAAGTGCTCTACTAATTAGCAAACAATTTGGTAAAAAGCTACTCACCGTTTACGCCGAGGCGGTGACGAAGGCAAGGCGCAGCGTCGATGTGTGCGGACTCCTCCGGCGACGGCGGCGGCGGCGGCGGCGGCGACTCCAGCGAGGGGGTGGGGGCGGGCGAGGGGGAAAGGCGGAGGGGGAAGAGGGGGAGGCGAGGCTTGGAGACACTCACGAGCACTCTGGCGGCCGCTGGGGGCCCCACGCACTCTTCTTGCACTGCGTCCACTCGCGCACCACACTGTCCCGCGCACCACCCGCCACCGCTTTATACGAGGCGCGCGCGGGCCCGCGCTCGCGCCGGCGCGCCACGCCATTGGGCGGGCGCGTTTCCGCGTGACGTCACGCCCGCCATTGGCACAAAGGCGACGCCCGCCATCTTGGAGCGCGGGCTGCGCGCGCGCGCGCGGCTCCAGCGGCACGGAGGCTGCGCCTGAGTCAGTCGGGCGGGCCGGCGGCGGTTCGCTTCCTCGCCGGCCTTCTAGACGTTTCGCCGGCCCCTCCCCCCGCGCCCCGCCCGCCCGCCCGGCCGCGCCGCGCCGTCGCCGCCGCCGAAAGCCAAGGCTGCCCAAAGGGGAGGGGGCGGCCGGCGCTTGACCGCCGTTTCGTATCGGTCGCTTCCGCCGCCCGAATATGGAGTGATAAGCGCTGAATCACAGGCGCCGAAGAATCCAGGACATACGATATAAGCGCCGCCCGAACCCCGGTGCGCTGTGGCGTGGAGGCGGTCTCGGCGAGGGGCCACGCACCTCTGGCCACCCGCGCGCAGACGCCGCTCTCCAACACACACGACCGGCCCAGGGCATCAACGGATGGCACTGCGGTGCCTCAGACCGGGAGGTCCTGGCTTCCACTCCCGACGGCGGCTGGATTTTCGACACTGCTAGGTCGAATTCAGTCGCTGTCTGGTGGAGAATTCTAGCGGCCGGCTGCCCTGATCGGGAGGTTTTCCCTACTCAGATCGGATCTTTCCTCCCTATTCCTTCTCCTATGATCACCCCTTACACACACACACACACACACACTTACACTAACATGTACTACACTACCACACATGCCGGGACTCTTGGGAACTTAGAGTTTGTCCTGACTGCGGTGGTGCCACGCCGGTGGGAGATACCTTGTTGGGGAAACCCCGCTAGGGGCATCCCCAGAGAACACCGCCACCTCCCGAGCAAAAAATGTACTACACTTAAGGGAATAATGACCTTAGCAATTGACGCGCTCTGAAGCAAAAACGTTATTTTCCGTTAAATGTACAATTTCGATAATATCATCATTTGGAAAACATCTAACAATGCAGCAACTATTATTATTTTTTTAATGTTCCACAAATGTCCGTGAAGTAATGAGGTGTTGATAAAGAGTCTCTGTGTCCCCCCTCCTACAGAGCAGAGGCAGCTCAAAAACTCTACAATTATTTTGAGTGAATGGGTGTTTTCCGTATTTCCGAGCGCGACCTCTACTCGCAATCCCCCGGGTGTAGGGCATGTTACAGCTGGGAGGTGTGTCTCCCCCACTGAAACATGAGATCCGGCGGTGCCTTTCATTTCTGATTCATTGATCAATTATGCTGAGTACGTCAACTGATATGGTCATTAGTTCCATTAGTGTTTATTTTTATCCCAAGAAGTGGCGGTGTTCCTTCCCAGATGAATGGAGAGTTCTAGGGGGTTTCCCCCTTCATGTATTTTCCTCAACGGCACACCGTACCAACGGGGACAACCTTAATGCCCGCGACACGTGTCGTTGTGTAGCGTATGTAACTGTGTGTGTGTGTGTGTGTGTGTGTGTGTGTGTGTGTGTGTGTGTGTGTGTGTAAGGGGAGAGGATCGGACAAGGAAGAGAAAGGAAATATTGCGCTATGTCCGTTGCCCGTTTATGAGGGTCTGACTATAGATCAGAACAACCAGTGGCTAGAATTCTTCTCCAGACAGTAACTGGTTTTGACCAATTGCCGGAGACAGAAATAGACATATGAATGGGCGATGGGCATTTGATATGATGGCTCCTGATGTTGCCAAAAGCTGTGGGAGGCGTCGGATATTCACGCACATTACATTTGAACGTCATTTTGCAATCTTTAATATCTCTGCGTAACACACTGTTCTATTGTTGTACAGAAAGGAAAAGTCTATTTTTTGGTGGGATGATGGAAATGTTGCTTTCTTTGAATGCTTATTCTCTAGCTTTTCAGCTAGGTCGAATTCAGTCGCTGTCTGGAGGAGAATTCTAGCGACCGGCTGCTCTGATCGGTTGTTTTCCGTAGTTTCTCCGATCAACAACAGGCGAATGCCGGAGCAGTACCCTACCAAACGGGCCACGGACCTAGGGCGATCTTTCCTTCCTCTTCCTTGTCCTATCCTCTCCCCTTACACACGCACACACTAACATTCACTACAATACCACGTATTCCGGGAGACCGGTGGGGAGCTTAGAGTTTGACCCGGCTGGGGCGGTGCCTCGCTGGAGGGAGAGTCCTGGTTGGGGGAAACCCGACTAGCCGACGGTAGGTCGGTGTCGGATCTCGCCATCCAGCGGGGGAAGATCACCGATATCTCCTGAGCACTACACTTACGGGACTAATGACGAAAGCCGTTGACGCGCCCGGAAACACGAAAAAAATCAATCAATCAATCTTTTCGAAATTCGGCTTCGTATTCGACCTTGTAAACTATTCCTTCTTCATTTTCGACCTTGTAAACTATTCCTTGAAGTATACGAATTTGCAAAGTTTTATCTGCCTTCGAAATCTAATTACTTTTGTACCGAAGGACACTTACAGAACTTCACAAGACTTACAAACTTAACAGAATGATTTAACTTGGAGATATTCCTGGAGAGTTTTCACCGTAGGCTACTCACAAAGCCACCACTAGGTAAAGGAATCGCTAAAAATTTTAAGAACATTTCGCGCGCAATCTTGTCACTCTACCTTAGAGACTCCTGCAAGAGTGAAAGAATAGATACATACTGACAACATTGCACAGCCGCTGTGGCAATTTTGTACTCTACGTGATACCCCGAGTAATGTAGTGACACGTCATGAAGAATGACATTTGGCAACATTCACAGATAATCGCGCATCGCCATTACTTCGACTACTGCTCTGTCTTCTGCAATTGCGATACAGCTAATAACAAAAAAAATTCGCCACTGTCGAAACTCGAACCCTAGGACCCTCCAGTAAAAATTGCTGCAAGGCAGCGGCAGTTCTGCTTTAGGCTACCTCCGTCAGAACGCATCTGCACGCAGACGTTTTCTCCTCGTGTCTCTTCGACGTCCCCGCCCAAACAGGAATAATGTCTAACCTCCCGACTGCTCTCCCGATTTTTGTGGGAGCGTAGTGGACACAAGTCCAAGTGCGTGTGTATGTGTGTGCGCGTGTGTGTGAGTAACGGGCCAGGGGAGACAAGGAGAGAGATGAGGAGGGATCGCACGCGCACCGAGGCATTTTTGTTTTGGTATTGCTCCGGCACTCGCCTATTCTTCATAGGAAATGCCACGTAAAACAGAGCAGAGCAGCCGGACTCTAGAATTCCACACGACAGCAGCTGAATAGCTCTATAGTTACGGTCGAAAGTCCAAGATAGTAGAATCAGAGCACATAATTAATTATTGAAAAGTAAGGTCGAATTGTGTTCAAAATGGCTGAATAATACGATTACTCCTTGTCACCACTTCTCCCCAATGCGGAAATGAAATTTTTTGCAAAACATTTTACGCAAAACTACATTTTTTTAAACATACTTTCAGTTGAATTTCAAATTTCAAATTTATACCGCAGTTGGGTGTTATAGCAACCTTGTAGGGTGCAAATTTCAACATTTTATCTAGTCTTCAAACAGGGATATTGCAGAGAGAAATTTGGAACAAATTAAAAATTCCAATTTTTAGGAGGGTGTAATTATTAAGTGGTATGCTATTTATCATTGATATTTTACATAAAGTAAATACACTGATATAAAATAAAAACGTTTTAGGTAGATAAATATGACTTTGATTTACAGGTCATAGTTTACTGAATTCTATGCTATTTTGTTTAAAAAGCTGCAGTCATCTAATTCTGCGTAACTGACAAAGTCGTAAATGTCTACAAACGCGAAAAATTGGCGAACGGCTTAAAACAAAAATGGCCGCCATTTGTGAACTACGTAGTACAATAATTTTTTTAATGGTTTTGAACAACCAAAACATAAAGGAATTTATATATAAAACTTTTTTATGATGGTGGGGTGACCGATTTATTTTATTCTCGACATCTTTCAATAGAATTACCTCATCAACATCTCAAAAACGGCCCAAATCACATGAAGGTAAAAAATTGGTTTTGGTATCATTTGTTGCAAACTATATTATCGAAAATTTAAAAAAATTAAATTGCAATTGTATGATATTAATGATAAGAGACTTTTCTTAAATCAAATCTGTTCTAAAAATAGAAATTTAAAGAAGGTCGTGTACAATTGTTTGAAAAATAGTGTGGTGTTTGTTTATACATGAAATTAAAAAGGATGAGACGTTCTTCTATGTTCTGGTAGTTTGATTCGATTTCACAGCTTAGTTTTCGATTTATAAGACTGTTAAGTTTGTCCTTTTAACTTAGGATTATAGGGTGACTTGACAGAGACGACCAGAAACTTTTAAATTGAAATAAAACTAGCAATTAAAAATGTTTTAAAATGCAAAATAGCCAGTCCCTGGTTGGACGTTCGCGTCTGCAAAATAGTCAGTCCCAGGTTGGACGTTCGCATCTGCAAAATAGCCACTTCCAGATCGGACGTTCGCGTCTGCCAAATAGTCAGTCCCAGATTGGACGTTCGCGCCTGCCAAATAGTCAGTCCCAGGCTGGCCGTTCGCGTTTCCCAAATAGCCAGACCCAGGTTGGACGTTCGCGTCTGCCAAATAGTCAGTCCCAGGCTGGACATTCGCGTCTGCCAAATAGTCAGTCCCAGGTTGGACGTTCGCGTCTGCCAAATAGTCAGTCCCAGGCTGGACGTTCGCGTCTCCCAAATAGCCAGACCCAGGTTGGAAGTTCGCGTCTGCTAAATAGTCAGTCCCAGGTTGGACGTTCGCGTCTGCCAAATAGTCAGTCCCAGGTTGGACGTTCGCGTCTGCCAAATAGTCAGTCCCAGGTTGGACGTTCGCGTCTGCCAAATAGTCAGTCCCAGTTGGACGTTCGCTTCTGCCAAATAGCTAGTCCCAGGTTGGACGTTCGCGTCTGCCAAATATAGCCAGACCCAGGTTGGAAGTTCGCGTCTGCTAAATAGTCAGTCCCAGGTTGGACGTTCGTCTGCCAAATAGTCAGTCCCCAGGTTGGACGTTCGCGTCTGCCAAATAGTCGGTCCCAGATTGGACGTTCGCGTCTCCCAAATAGCCAGACCCAGGTTGGAAGTTCGCGTCTGCTAAATAGTCAGTCCCAGGTTGGACGTTCGCGTCTGCCAAATAGTCGGTCCCAGATTGGACGTTCGCGTCTGCCAAATAGTCAGACCCAGGTTGGAAGTTCGTGTCTGCCAAATAGTCAGTAGACTCGCGTCTGCCAAATAGTCAGTCCCATTGGACGTTCGCGTCTGCCAAATAGTCAGTCCCAGGCTGGACGTTCGCGTCTCCCAAATAGCCAGACCCAGGTTGGAAGTTCGCGTCTGCTAAATAGTCAGTCCCAGGTTGGACGTTCGCGTCTGCCAAATAGTCGGTCCCAGATTGGACGTTCGCGTCTGCCAAATAGTCAGTCCCAGGTTGGACGTTCGCGTCTGCCAAATAGTCAGTCCCAGGTTGGACGTTCGCGTCTGCCAAATAGTCAGTCCCAGGCTGGACGTTCGCGTCTCCCAAATAGCCAGACCCAGGTTGGAAGTTCGCGTCTGCCAAATAGTCAGTCCCAGGTTGGACGTTCGCGTCTGCCAAATAGTCAGTCCCAGGCTGGACGTTCGCGTCTCCCAAATAGCCAGACCCAGGTTGGAAGTTCGCGTCTGCTAAATAGTCAGTCCCAGGTTGGACGTTCGCGTCTGCCAAATAGTCAGTCCCAGATTGGACGTTCGCGTCTGCCAAATAGTCAGTCCCAGGTTGGACGTTCGTGTCTGCCAAATAGTCAGTCCCAGATTGGACGTTCGCGTCTGCCAAATAGTCAGTCCCAGGTTGGACGTTCGCGTCTGCCAAATAGTCAGTCCCAGGCTGGACGTTCGCGTCTCCCAAATAGCCAGACCCAGGTTGGAAGTTCGCGTCTGCTAAATAGTCAGTCCCAGGTTGGACGTTCGCGTCTGCCAAATAGTCGGTCCCAGATTGGACGTTCGCGTCTGCCAAATAGTCAGTCCCAGATTGGACGTTCGCGTCTGCCAAATAGTCAGTCCCAGGTTGGACGTTCGCGTCTGCCAAATAGTCAGTCCCAGGCTGGACGTTCGCGTCTCCCAAATAGCCAGACCCAGGTTGGAAGTTCGCGTCTGCCAAATAGTCAGTCCCAGGTTGGACGTTCGCGTCTGCCAAATAGTCGGTCCCAGATTGGACGTTCGCGTCTGCCAAATAGTCAGTCCCAGGCTGGACGTTCGCGTCTCCCAAATAGCCAGACCCAGGTTGGAAGTTCGCGTCTGCCAAATAGTCAGTCCCAGGTTGGACGTTCGCGTCTGCCAAATAGTCGGTCCCAGATTGGACGTTCGCGTCTGCCAAATAGTCAGTCCCAGGTTGGACGTTCGCGTCTGCCAAATAGTCAGTCCCAAGTTGGACGTTCGCCTTGCATTTTTCATAGCGTCGAGACGTAAAGGCGGCTCCACACATTCGTTATTCGGCGAACAGCGAGCAACCGCACGCCGAATCCCGAGTAGTGTGGATGAGTTGCTTGCTATTTGCCGAGTGACGAACATTCTTTGCTCGCCCTACCCATCGCGTGTCGGTCTTTAGAACACATCAAAGGGAGCGAACATTCGCCGAACACATCAGCTCTGCAAGATTGGGCGAACATTAGCTCGCTTCTCGGCGAATGCCGAAGGTGTGGAGTCGCCTTAAGACGCAACACGTAATCCCCGCGCGCGTAGAGCTCTTCATTCAAATCAAGCCACAAGTTCTTGATAGTGTTATTACACTCCCCTCGATCCTCTGTACGTAAGGAGGATGTTTCCTTGGAGGCGGACACCTTGGCGCTAGCCTCTATCTGCACCCCCTTCCAGTGCAAGAACACCTTCGGGTTGGTGTTCGGATCCAACCGGAACGGAGATTCCCCTTTTAGAAACATCCTCAGTTAAGTCTGGATCGTGCCACTCTGCCAGCTAAGAGATAATAGCTTTCCAGGCTGCACCGCAGTCAAATTAAGCGGGAATCAAATGCTGCGGGATAAGTCCCTCCCCTTTGCCCAAAGGATCGGTCCAGTTCCGCGACGCAGTGGGTATATACCCGTATACGCACGGGAAGTTAGAAGCCGAGTCCTTTTATTTGTTTGGATATTTGTTTACCGTATTCATTTATTCAGACAGGAAAAAGAATGTATTCTGCCGATAGCGTATCTTCACCCTGGTCTGTGCTGGAAAGGCCTGCT
The DNA here is from genome assembly GCA_011170035.1 of Teleogryllus occipitalis. Classification (NCBI taxonomy): domain Eukaryota; kingdom Metazoa; phylum Arthropoda; class Insecta; order Orthoptera; family Gryllidae; genus Teleogryllus; species Teleogryllus occipitalis. The sequence goes on along the minus strand of BLKR01001189.1, from coordinate 264,771 downwards.
CTGCCCTGCTCTACACAGCTCTGCCCCTGCTCTGCTCCCTACTCTATCCTCTACTCCGTCCCCTGCTCCGCCCCTGCTCTGCCCCGCCTGTTTTGCTCTGCTCTGCCCTGCACTGTCAGAAATTTTCGCATTACTTTAGTAAAATGTAAATTAAAGTAATTATCAGGTACACTCAATAAATTTAATGTACACAAGTTCATTAGGATGCAACAGTCAAAGCTTTATGGTCATATCTGGAAGGAATGAATGACTGATGTTTATGAATACATTATATGAATGTTGAGAGTCAGGGAAATGAAGAACCTCAACGTTAAATCTACAATGATTTTAACTTATGCTTTAAATTGAATGTACAAATATATTAAGTTCAATTTTATGAAAAATATTACATTAAGTTTCATGTACAATACATTAATCTACTTTAAAGTTAATGACATATCTGAAAGCGTGCCTTAATGCCAATCTGCCCAAACCCACCCTGCTCCATTCCACCGTCCTCGCCCTTTCCATCCTTGACTGACTTCGATACAACCCGCCTTACCGCCAGGTTCTACGTGATGACATTTTAAGAAAAATATTTTTTCTCTAATTATTAATGTTTATATAACATCCATCCATACATTTATTTATTTACTTATTTTTATTTATTTTATTTTATTTTATTTTATCAAAAACAGTCAAAAACTGTATGTGACGTATGGGGGAGAAAATCATTTGCGCACGCTTTCTTGAGTTTCAGAATCCCTTCTCAACAATTTAACTATTAATAGTTGAAAGATTAATAATAATAATAATAATAATAATAATAATAATAACAAATTTAAAAAAGCGAGAGATTAACCTATCAAAAACTAGATATTTTTTAGATTAGATTAGATTAGATTTATTACTAATTCTGCAAATAAGTTCCAGAACTTGGTGGCAGAATACACTAACTAAACATTACAAAACTTAACAACTATACAAAATTTTACAAATTTTACACACTTTACAAATTAACATAAACATTTCACCGTGCAAGCTTCCATAGCACTCCACTTCACTTCACTTCACTTCACTTCACTTTACATCACTTCATTTCACTTCACGTCGCCTCGTCTCACCTCACCATACTGCCAATCACATTTTAATGTGATTCTGACACACTCTTTTCCCTCAACTTCACATCACTGCACTACACTACACGCCACTGCACATAATAATAATAATAATAATAATAATAATAATAATAATAATAATAATAATAATAATAGTAATAATAATAATGTTATAATAATAATAGTTATAATATAACATACTTTACATAGGAGGTAATAAGACACATATAAACATCTAGGAATTTAATTTATTTTTAAATTTGCTGACATCATGAGGGAAGGGATCAAAGATTGTCACAGGCAAGTCGTTCCAGTCTCTAATAGTTCGATTCGCGAATGAATATTTCCCAACGTCCGTTTTCTGAATTCTTGTCTGAATTTTGTGCATGTGATCCGCTCTGCCGAAATATGTAGGTTTCCCTAATCGACTTTGAATTTCTTTCCACGGTCGAAAGCCTGTGTACGCTTTATACATAGCATAGAGACGCGATTTCATTCTCCTTGTTTCGAGTGACTCCCATACTTTATTCCTGGTACCCCTGAAAGCAAATTTTGAAGCTCTACGCTGAACCTTTTCTAGATTTCTTTGCTGCAAAAGTCTGTATGGGTCCCAACATATCGCGCCATATTCTAATATGGGTCGCACTAATGACATATATGCCAGTTCTTTGGCACTCACTGAACTCTTTTTGAGAATCCGCATAATAAAATGCAAAGATCTCCATGCTTTCCCTACAACGAAATTTACTTGATTTTCCCATGTCAATTTACTGTCTAGCTGAACTCCTAAATATTTGCAAGACGTGACTCGAGGTATAATATTATTATTCAATTTATATGCGGTTTCATTGTAACTTCGACCCCTACCAAACGTGATGGATTTGCTCTTTGAACTATTTATTTCCATGCCGTTTGTATCCGCCCAGATATGTAATTTGTCCAAGTCTCGCTGCAAAATATTCTCGTCCTCCTCCGAGTTAACAATTCTATAAATTACGCAGTCATCTGCAAAGAGTCGTACATTAGATACTAAACTTGTCGGTAAATCATTAACGAAGGCAAGAAACATGAGTGGGCCGAATTTTCGTTGCCGAATTATAGAAAACTTATTTTTAACGGTAAAGAAACGAACAAAAGTGCGCATAGTGAAGCTACATTATTTGAACTACAATTTGGTGTGACGCGGTGGCAGTTAAATAATAATAATAATAATAATAATAATAATAATAATAATAATAATAATAATAATAATAATAATAATAATATTGTCAACCGTTTATTAAATGCTTTTGACAAGGCACATGCCAAATGTGCGAAACGTTAAGCAGCAATAAATGTCTATGAATCATACGTCTTAATTCCTGGTATCATCGTATCATCGTAGATTGATCCTATTTGGTCCAATAAAATTTGAAAAAGAACCATCTTTCTACAACAACAACAACAACAACAACAACAACAACAACAACAACAACAACAACAACAACAACAACAATAATAATAATAATAATAATAATAATAATAATAATAATAATAATAATAATAATAATAATAATAATAATAATAATAATAATAATAGAGTACAGTACAAGCCGAGGAAATCATACTATCACTAATATTAAGTATTATGTCCATTATTTCAACCCTGTCATGATATCCAATAATTATATATTGGTGATGTTAAAATTTAAAACAAGCTACATAAATATTGGCTAAATTAGATATTTTAAAATTCATTGATCGCGTTCACTAAACTTCACTGCACTGCACTACACTACACTGTTTGGCTTTGAATTACACTGACCAGCACTTCACCGCAATTCACAGCACTTACTTATCTATTACTCTCATCTTGTTCTAACGTATAAAACTTCGGACACTTAGAGGAAAAGCTCTAAGTTTGTTTATATTGTTATATTACCAAAAAAAATAAAAATAAACTACACTTGCAGACATGGGGGACCTCTAACTTTCAACAAAATCTTCGGAAAATCTTCTTCAAAATCTTCAAAATTTTCTGAGATTGATTGAGTAGTTCATCTTGAAAGGGGATGTTTACATAACACGTTTCAGAAGATCAAAATAACTATCTATATAAGATCAAGTACACATTATATTGGATAAAATAAATTTAATAAAAATGCTTTAATCATTTTTACTAAGAAAATATGTTTATGACAGAGAAGATTGATTTCAAAATCCGTCTGAACCTATACCTTCGAACATTCTTGCTAGCACATTGACACAAAACATAAAAGTAACAAAATGAAATAAAGCAAAATTAAAAATTTAGAATTGTTTTGGAAATTCACACAAAATAAAATAAATAATCTCCTGAAATAATTAACATCCTTTAATTTCAAACTAACGAATTAGGAACTCGTTTTTTATTTTAAAAACATGAACATTTATGAATACAATAAATTCATAGTATGATTATCATTTTAGCACGCTTACAAGAACACTACGTATCATCAATGTCCTCTGGACAAGACAAGCAAACATTTTCCTTTGAGAAGATTGTTTCATATATTTCCTTCACATTTATTGCATATCGTATGCGTTATGATGCGTTAATTGAGCATCGAGAAAGGTGTTACCGCTGCCTTACGTGGAGGTAATGTACTCTGCAACGTCTCTTGCTGAAAAGTGGCGCATTCATTTAACATTTGAAACTACAAGAGTACGAGGTGTAAAGCTCCATTTCGTTGAATTGCACCAGAACGAGCAACTTAACAATGCACAGGAATATTTTCACTCAGATGTATTTAACGGTTGTTTGGACATTGTTGTATGCCCATTGTACGAAAAAACAAGGGTGAGGTTAAGGATAATGGATAATGAAATAATTATAGCTAATTTATTCAAAGTTTTTCCATAAAATTCTTAGTATCTGCTGCAGATGAAGAAGTACACAATGTTGCAATATATCACCGATGTGAATACGTAGATGATCTATTAAGTGAATTTCCAGACCACGTGATGTGTTTCAGAGTTGCGCAAAAATCAAGAATTTCCAGGTCAAAGTCAATATATTATTTATCCAAATTTTTGCTTGTTGAAAATTTAATCATAGCTTCAAGCGTTCCTGACCTGTTTACAAATTTTTCTGTTTTTTTACTCTTCGTGTTATGGTAGCTGCCGCCAAGCGCTCGTTTTCTAAATTAAAACTTATGCCAAACTGCCTAAGTCATCGATGGCTCGTTGGTTAGCGTACTCGCCTTCCACAGCGCAACCCCGGGTTCGGTTCCCGGTCGGGGCAAAAATTAACTGTGCGCTTTCCTAGCAATGTCCCAGTATCCGTTGCTGTGTGACGATGAGAAAGCTCACTTCTCAGGATGAGAAGACCAGACATGCGGCGTAGGATCGCTATGTGCTAACCACACGTACCCCTCAAGACATTGCCGCAAGACTGGGACGACGGTGGTAAGCCTTAGATCGTAAAGAACTGTTGTGCTTAGGGACGGCAAAAAATATCGATATTTTCCACCAGAAACATCGATATTTTGCTTTCCATGTTTTCTTCACATTAATATTTTGTTACAAAACATCGATGTTTTTTATTTTTTATTTAAAAAAGATTAATAAAGCAATAACGTTGTTTTGCGTCATCCTCTTTATCATGCTGCACATTTCGCTTGTGCAAGCTGAGGAAGTTTGGGAGCTGCTCGCGTTTTGAGTGTATGTTATCAGTAGGCGTGTCATTGCCTGAATCAATAGTTGTGTTAGAAATGGCCCTCTGACGTTTTGACAGGTCGTGAATCAGACTCACTCCATTCTATCCAGGGAAGTTCCACAGTAACATCTGATGTGTGACCAACCATTGCTTTCCAAACTGGCACGTCTTTCAGCATATATTTATTAATAAAATATATGTTTTGTATGTTCGAGTAATCTTATAATTGTTCAACATTTATCACCAAATTATTTGAGTGTTATTTCTCATTTAGTAGTTTTGACAGTACTATTAGAGGGATGAAGTTCTGGAGTTTATCTGGTAATACTGTCTTTCTCATATTTTCGATAGTTCATTATGGTACGCAAGCGTGAGTACTACACAACACACGATTCAGTGAGAAGAACTTCGTGAAATTTAGCTGCTAATTCCAGTGGTCGGGTAGGTAAGTCAATAATTTTTATTTGATAGTGTTTGTTATTGTGAATGTTTGAAAGACATTTCGCGACCTTAAAATAAAAGGGTTCTAACTGAAACTTTTATGAAAAAATGAGTTATCAACTTACTTGGTTCTATATATCCAATTTACATACTATAAAATTGGATAGGAAAATAGCAAGTTTATTATTACATTATATTTAAAACATCGGTTTCTTTGTCGATGTTTTCATCGACATAGAAAACCCTTTAGCAATGTATTGATACATCGATGTATAAATATTTTGGTAATATTTGCCATCGCTAGTTGTGCCAAAATACATACATACATACCAAACTACCTAGGTAGTGCTACGCCCCAGATGAGGCTGAGTAATATCAGTCTTCTCTGTATAAATGTGAGTGAGGTCGAAATGATGTTCGTGAAGTTTTAGCACCCTTCGCATCACGGATAGCAAGACATTTAACTTCACTAGTTTTCAATGTAGATGCTGTTTTTATTAATAAAACTATAATGTGTTATTAACATTGATTTCTTATGTAGTAATCATAAACTGGTGAATGGGAAATTGTAAAGGATATTTTTTGTTTTTTAAAGTATGAACACTGTTGTGTTTGTTATACACTTTTATAAAGGAGGCCCGAATAAAAGTTTTGCGGACTAACCCGCACTCATTTCGTTGAACTACTGACGGAGCTATGGGACATTGTTTTTTTTTCTGTTGTATCTTTTTAAATTTGCTAGACGCTAAATAATATGATTATTGCTAGCAACTGTAACAGTGGAGTTGTCATTCCACCTGGCAGTCATAACTTCTTACTCTTCTTGGAAAGCAAAATGAAACATCTTTTTCCTCTTCAATGTTGAGCTCGGTTCTAAAGGATATTTTCAGTTCGGTTGTCACGAATCGTGCCAGTTTCAAAAAAAATACCTTTTGCTTTAAAAAACGAAATAAATTGTGAGAAGAGAAAGAATTATCGAAGTAGGAGTATATAAAATAGCGGGATAGATAATCTACAACTGAAAGTAAATTTAGGGCTACTTCCTCTCCCAAATTCGGATTTTCTCTGTCTGCCTTCTTTCCACCATAAGGAATACATGAACATACTCATGAACATTAAGGGGAGATGTGGTTGAAACGACCAAAACTTACATTTTTTCACACAATAACTTGCAATTTCCCCACAATGTGTTCAATTGTATACTTAAGAATTATACAAAATTTTGCTTGGTAATTCTTAATAGGTTTTGAAAAAAAAAATGTTTTGTAATTTAGACAAAAAAATTTAGAATTTTTAAAAATGGTCCAATTACCAAAGAAATCATTGTATCTCACTGATATTTTAAAGAACTGTTTATATAACATGTTGAAACAATTATATGTTCTATTTTCAAAATATATTTGTTAGAATCTGAGAAAAAAATTACCTTTGGTATTGTGAATCTGATCACTCCAAAATAAATTAAAAATAATCAAATATTTTTTAATTCTTAAAGAAATTGCTTAAGAACAAAATGTTTCTATAATTATATTCATCAACAATCTATTAACAAGTTCGTAAAATATTACTTTAATTGATTGTAAATTATGAAAGTTAGAGCTTTTTAAATATTGGAAAATGTTAGGAAAATGAATTATCTGGAAAGTGAAAAAGAAAATTTAAGATAGTGGATACATAGTTTATTTTTAAATTTTTTCTTTAAAATTGCCCAGAAGCATAAATTGCACCTTCAACATCTATTTTCGTTTCATCTTTTATTGATTTTAGCATTTGGAGCATTTTTTTTAATACTTTTAAAACTTGGTTGCGATGCCATTTCACTTTTGTGGAGACGACGTTTCTCTATCATAATACTTATCTCTTTCCCAGGAGGGGTCACTTTCATTCCTGTTACATGTTCTTTGACTCTTTCAGTGGCCTCACATCCCATATTGAACTGGGACACTGCTGATATCACAGCAATTTCAATCTTTTTTCTGGAAACAAATGTTTCTTTGGGGCACTTGCTCCAAAAAAGACAATGCAAACTTTCATTTGCATTCTGTGTTTTCCCAGATACACAACGTTCCAATAACTCATTATTTGCAAGCCTCTGATACACATGAATAATTTTGCAAACAACACTGGAACACAGGACAGTTTTCATGCAGTTTTGATCCTGCTACAATTAACAATTCTACCCATTTTTATGACCTTTGCACTGAAACAAACCTACCCTAACCTAAGTGAAGTCGTAGGCTTCCGCGGCCAGAGTCATGTAAATGATCTTGGCTGTCCAGGTGGCGCCGCGTCGAAGGCTGTGTTGTCGACGTTTCGACCATCTTGTCGTGGTCTTCCTCAGGGCTGTTGTGCTGCACAGCCTTCGACGCGGCGTCACCTGGACAGCCAAGATCATTTACTACCCTAACCTAGCCGACGGAAAATAAATTAAGAATATTAAATACTTATTAAACAACTACCTATTAATAAACTAAGTTCAGAAACGTTAAAATAAAGAAATATACTAAGGAGACTAATATTTTCGAATTACACTGGATGGACGATGGACGGCAAGGCGGATCTTTGAGAGATGGATCGGTGCTTGAGAGGAGTGGCGTCCGGGACCAGTGGCTCAGGGCATCAGCTGAGGTCACTGCAGTCCCTCTGACCGGGAGGTCCTAGGTTCCCACTCCCCACGGCGGCAGGATTTTCGACACCAGCTAGGACGAATTCAGTCGCTGTCTGGAGGAGAATTCTAGCGTCCGGCTGCTCTGATCGGTAGTTTTCCGTGGTTTCTCCGAACATCAGCCGAATGCCGGAGCAGTACCCTAACAAACGGGCCACGGACCCAAAGTTCCCCTTCCTGGTTCTATCCTCACCTCTTACTCATACACTTACACTAACACGCACTCCATTACCACACATGCCAAAAGATCAGTCGGGGATTTAGAACTTGTCCCGGCTGATGCGGTGCCCCGCTGGTGGGAGATACCTGGTTGGGGAAATCCCCACTAGTCGACGGAAGGTCAGCGCCGGATCTCGCATGGGGGACCGTCCATCCCGATAAAAACATGCATTACACTTACGGGACTAATGCCCGCAGTAGTTGACGTGCCCGGAATCACTAACAATCAATCAATTGTGGGGAGTTGCGACTTATGTGATGTAGCAAGAGATGAATCAAAGTGGATCGTAGAGACGAGAAACGTAGCAACAGGGGATTGTTGAGGTAAAGGGAGGGAGGGCAATGAAAGGCGAAGAGGATCGCAGAAAAGTGGAACATGGCAAGGGGGTGAGGCGAAGACGAGGCGAGGCATGCGGTGGAAAGGTGATGCGGAGTGGATCTTCCTGAGGCTAAACGAGGAATGAGAGGCATGTGGGGCCTACAAAAAGGAGGCGAGGCAAGACGGATCGAAACGTGGTTCTGAGCAGGGTGGGATTCGCGAAGGAAATGGAGGCAAGGCGATGCGAGTGAAGGCGCAGCGGAAGTGATGAAGCAGGTGGAGCCCAGGTGGTCTGTAAAGAGGAAGATCGGAGGACGAGAGAAGAGGCGAGGCAAGACGTAGAAAACAGAGTGGCGGAGCGAAGAGAAGCGAAAATGTGGTGGCAAGGCAGATGCAGTGTATGATGAACGTCCCCGCAGGGGGGATCACGATGGCGTAGGTTGTCGTGGTCTCTGGTGGAGTGTCGTAGACGACCACCCGGACACTGAGTCCCGCGGCGCCGCTCACTCGTTAGCTTGGAGGTGCACGAAGTGAGGAGAATGCTAAGTTCCTGGTAGTGGGGTTTGCACGGCTACCCACCAGTTGGGCTTATGGGAAGTCGACTTTGGAGCAGGATTGTGTGAAGGATGCTTTTCGGAGTACTCTGGGTCCCACTTTAAAGTCCGGCGGGAAATCTAGATACAACCAGTCAGGTTGCCCAGGTTCCGGCGTTACCCACGTCGATAGCTGACGTTAAGCAATGGGGAGACGGGTTGGGGGCTCCGAGCCGCCTGGACCTTAGTTCAGGTGCCCCCAGTATGGCTCTCGGATTCGTCGTGGCAGTGGCCCCATACTCTGGGCGAAGAGGAGAGAACTTGTTCCCGGCGCATGTGAGTGGCACATTGTCGAGACTTCGGTTCTAGCCTGGAAAGCTAGGAGCTCTGAGCTGGTAGGGCGGCCTTTATCCAGGCATTGTATGGGGCGGTTGCCGTGGCAAACTGGGTTCCGGTTGGATCCGGACATCAGCCCGTCGGCGTTTTGCGCGTCGGTGGGGCGTGAGAATAGAGCCGCAATGTGCCCACCCCGGGGACTTGTCCCCCTGATGAAGCAAAGACAATGTGGTGTTGTAGACCACATGGTGTATCATACTATCCCGATACTCATGGACACATTGCGAGTTGCGCTTAGTTTGACTCCAGTGCAAGTCTGGAAAGCTAGTAGATCTGAGCTGTCAGAGTGACTCAGCCCAAGCGCAAGTGGGGAGGTTCCAGTGAAAGGTAAGTGCATTTCGGCGGGATCCGGATACCAGTTTGAAGATGTTCTTGCCCTGGAATGTAGTGCGTGTAAAGGGAACAGAGCTGAGATGCTCACCCCAAGGAGAAATCCTCCAGGTAGAACGAGAAATAGTGTGAAGTGTTAGCCCTCGCTGGGTATACGATGTGATGAGAGGTAAGAAGGAGAGGCGGTGGAGAGGCGGCGAGAATAGGGGGACTTTAAACTGGCTGTTGGGGCAAGTGGGGAGTAGTGAGGCAGGTAGAGGCAAGGCGAGGCGAGGCATGTGGTCGCAAGGCAATGTGAGGTGGATTGGGTAAGGGGACAATGGCGAGTGAAGTTGAGTTATGACGAGGTGAAGACACATCAAAGATAGGAGGATCGAGGCAAATGACGAGTGGCGAGGCTTTAGAAGAGAACACGAGGTCAGGCAAATCAAATCGTAGAGAAGTGGGAAGTGATGAGGTAAGTAGTAGTAAGTTGAGGCGAGTGAAGGTAGATCGTACAGCCGGACCCGAGCAATTCGGGAGTGGCGAGGCGGGTGCTTGCAAGATATGAATGGCTAGGCATGTGGGGGTAACACGGCTTGAGTGCAGGTGGGTGGGGTGTGGGGAGGTAAAAATAGTCCAGGCATGGCGGATCGCGGAGAGTGTGATTGGATCAACGAGTAGAGTCGAGGCATGGCTGATGGTGGCAACGAAGGGCGGGTAGTGGCGAAGTTAAGTGGTGAGATGGACGGCGGGTGTTGGCAAAGAGAGACGCGTGGAGGCGATGCTAAGGGAAGAGATGGTAGGTGGATGGTTGCAATGAGAAGCGGGTGGAAGTGATGCTAAAACGAGAGATAGGAGCCGTGTTGTGGGAATGAGAGACGGTTGGAAGCGACGCTAAGTGGAGAGATAGGTGGCAGATGGTGGCAACGAAGGGCGGCTGGTGACGAAGTCAAGTGGTGAGATGGAAGGCGTGTGTTGGCAAAGAGAGACGCGTGGAGGCGATGCTAAGGGGAGAGATGGTAGGTGGATGGTTGCAATGAAAGGCGGGTGGAAGTGATGCTAAAAGGAGAGATAGGAGCCGTGTTGTGGGAATGAGAGACGGTTGGAAGCGACGCTAAGGGGAGAGATAGGTGGCAGATGGTGGCAACGAAGGGCGGGTGGTGACGAAGTCAAGTGGTGAGATGGAAGGCGGGTGTTGGCAAAGAGAGACGCGTGGAGGCGATGCTAAGGGAAGAGATGGTAGGTGGATGGTTGCAATGAAAGGCGGGTGGAGGCGATGCTAAAAGGAGAGATAGGAGCCGTGTTGTGGGAATGAGAGACGGTTGGAAGCGACGCTAAGGGGAGAGATGGGTGGCAGATGGTGGCAACGAAGGGCGGGTGGTGACGAAGTCAAGTGGTGAGATGGAAGGCGGGTGTTGGCAAAGAGAGACGCGTGGAGGCGATGCTAAGGGGAAAGATGGTAGGTGGATGGTTGCAATGAAAGGCGGGTGGAAGTGATGCTAAAAGGAGAGATAGGAGCCGTGTTGTGGGAATGAGAGACGGTTGGAAGCGACGCTAAGGGGAGAGATAGGTGGCAGATGGTGGCAACGAAGGGCGGGTGGTGGCGAAGTCAAGTGGTGAGATGTAAGGCGGGTGTTGGCAAAGAGAGACGCGTGGAGGCGATGCTAAGGGGAGATGGTAGGTGGATGGTTGCAATGAGAGGCGGGTGGAGGTGATGCTGAAAGAAGAGATAGGATGCTAATGAGAGGCGGGTGAAGGTCATGTTAAATATAGAGATAGGAGCCGTATTGTAGGAATGAGAGGCGGGTGGAGGCAACGCTAAGTGGAGAGATGTGTGGCAGATGGTGGCACGAAGGTCGGGTGGTGGCGAAGTCAAGTGGTGAGATGGAAGGCGGTTGTTGGCAAAGAGAGACGCGTGGAGGCGATGCTAAGGGGAGAGATGGTACGTGGATGGTTGCAGTGAGAGGCGGATGGAGGCGATGCTAAATGGACAGAAAGCGGATGATGGCAATGATACGCGTCTTAAGGTGATGCGAAGAAGAGAGCTACGATTGGAGGAGAGCTTACACAAGGCAAGCCAAAGCAAGAGTGCGGGGTAGTGTTTGGCGAGGCGATGCAAGTCCAGCGGTAGCGAAACGGGGCGATGCTAGCCGGAGGTGTGTCGGGTCTCGCGGAGTGCAGACCAGGCAAGGAGGAGTCGCGAGGTGGGCGGATGTGGCTGCGAGTGGCTGCGCGGCGGCGCGGGTGTTGGCACGGGGCGGCGGGTGGAACGAGGTGAGCCGAGGCGAGTTCCGAGAGCTGGGCTGAGCTGTGGCCTGTGGCCCGGCCGCTTCGCTCGCTCCCCCTCCGCTCCGCTCCGCTCGGAGCCGGCCGCGCCGCCGCCAGCGGCTGCCAGAGGAATGCAGTCCCCAAGCGGCTTTGTGCGCCGCCGCCGCCGCCGCCGCCGCCGCCGCGAGGACGTGAATGGAGGCATCTCGCCTCGCTGCAGCCGCCCCGCGTGTGGCGTTTGCCTGCGCGGGAAATGGGGCGGGATCCCCGAATTCAATTGAAAGTTTTTTTTCGACACCGACGATGTCTCGGAGTTAAATCGCAAGCAATAATAAAACGAACATAATACTTCTAGCTTTTTTTATAGGGAGTGGTGGCTCTGTGTCACTCTGACCGGGAGGTCCTAGGTTCGAGTCCCGGCTGTAGTAGGATTTTCGACAGCTTTTCAGCTCGGTCGAATTCAGTCGCTGTCTGGAGGAGAATTCCAGCGGCCGGATGCTCTGATCGGTAGTTTTCCGTGGTTTCTCCGATCAACTCCAGGCGAATGCCGGAGCAGTACCCTACCAAACGGGCCACGGACCGCGCGCCATCAGTCCTTCCTCTTCGTTGTTCTATCCTCTCCCCTTACACACACACTTACACTAACATGCACTACACTACCACATATTTCGGGAGACCGGTCGGAAGCTTAGAGCTTGTCCCGGCTGGGGCGGTGCCCCGCTGGTGGGAGAGTCTTGGTTAGGGGAAACCCCACTAGCCGACGGCAGGTCGGCGCCGGATCTCGCATCCAGCGGAGGAAGATCACTGCCATCTCCCGAGAAAAAACATGCACTAGACTAACGGGACTAATGACCACAGCAGTTGACGCGCCCGGAAACACGAAAAAATCAATCAAACGGAGCAGTAGCCTAACAAACGGACCACGGACCGCGCGCGATCTTTCCTTTCTCTTCCTTATCCTATCATCACCCATTTACACTAACATGCATACTACACTATAACACATGCCGGGAGACCGGTTGGGGATTTAGAACGTGTCTCGGCTGAGACGGTGCCCCGCTGGTGGGAGATACCTTGTTGGGGAAAACCACGTTAGCCGACGGTAGGTTGGCGTCGGATCTGGCCATCCAGCGCGGGAAGACCACCACCACCTCCCGAGCAAAAACACGCACTACACTTACGGGGATAATGACCATAGAAGTTGACGCGCCCGGAACCAGTAACAATCAATCAATCAATCGACACCGAGGATGTTTTAATATCTTGGAGTTAAATAGCATGCTTTAATAAAACTGACATAATACTTTATAGGGTTTGCAATCAAATCATTTGTTGATTTTATTCCGTACTTCTATTTAATCGTTTACAACAACTACTATGATTGTGAAGGGATTCTCTGATTCTAGTACATCTATTTCACTATAGCAACAAATAGGGCTTCAAGAAACCACAGATTTTCTCGTATATTTTGTAACGGTTATGTAAAATTGTTGCAAATTATGTACCTCTAATATTTCTTTCCTCATAGAATTGCCACAAACACAGCCCACGGCTGAACTTTGTTTGCATTGTTGCTTTGAAAATGGATGTCATCCAATTCATTACGCTACATTGATTCAACATAGCAAAAAAAAGGCTACAATTAAATCATAAATTTCGGTTTCATTCATATTGTTTTATTTTTGAAATTATTATTATTATTATTATTATTATTATTATTGTTGTTGTTGTTGTTGTTGTTGTTGTTGTTACGTTATAAAACAGTAATGCGTATGCCGATAGTACTGTCAAGTGATTAGAACTCGAGACCTAAGTTTGGGGCAGGTTATTCGCCGTATGTGACCACGAAGGCGGTTGTTTGGAGACCGGCGTAAAACATGACTGTTTTCAGTCGTTTGTGGCGTTAGGGGTATTTTATGTCCTTCAACTCTAAATGCTCCATAATCTCGAAATTCGATTCAAACGCCAGAATAATGATTCAAACACCGAGACGGAGCCGAGAAATACCAAGTGCACATATGTAATCGGACTATGCAACGTTCGTGGTTTGCGAAGGTGATCTTCATTGGGAATGTTCTCAGAAAAGCGGGAAGTAGCTCGCGAGGTCTTTGAGCGCCGATAGATGGGAAGAGAGTGGGGGGAAACCGAAACACAGGACCCGGACACAGGAGCATAGAAAAATACCTTTCACGAGAAAGTATTTCCCATTTTGTAACACCAATAGTTGTATTATGATTTTCGAAGTTGTAAACTGTTGAATGGGTTATAAACAGAATAAGGTAACATTGTTTTAATCTCGATATTATGTGTTAGAAGAAAATGTTATTTCAGTAACTTTTCATGGGGAAATTTGAAGCAAGTTAAAAACTGTACGTAATTTCATTCGTCCCTCTTCCTGATATCAATACCAATGTAGATTGTTGTGTACTCTTGTATGCAAAGTAATCTCAGATCACTTTATCACCTTTTCAGGCGAAATTTTATTACGAGGAAGAGGCGCAATTCGTCTAGGAGAGTAAGTGAATAAAAGGTAACGGATTTTAGAAAAATTAAGTCTTGACAATTTGAAAATTTTCATTAACCCGTTTTCATACCGGAGGAGATCAAAACTGGTTGGCCCTCAAATTCCTACAACGACCTCATAGGCAAAGCTTTATGTCACATTTCATTAACAACATAAATAACTTCCCACAGAATATTCAAGACGATCAGTGCAACGACTGTGAAACCGTGATTTCAAACGCGTTTAAGACCCTGCTCAAAAATATTCTCCTAGTTCATTGATTTTCTTTTGTAATATTGAGAAGGCAAAATTATACTTCTCTCTCTTTTCAAGAAGAAATTTTACCAAGCTCTTGATTTCCGTGTTTCAGTTCTTTAGTTTTGAATTATTGTGTCACCTCTACGGCGATCTTTAATAAAAAAAATCCCGTTCGGGACTAGTTGGCACTTTCCATTTGCGGTTGGTCGGCACAGTGCCAACCAGCCCAATCCTGTGTGTGCCAACCATCTCCCTAAAATACAATTATTTTCTAATATTTTTATTTACACCTAGGGTGAAAGCCAGTAGTGACCACAGTTAAGAACATTGTCATATTTTTTCAAAATTATTCAGGGCTACAGAACTAAATTATTTATGAGAAATTCAATAATAAATTAGCTTACTTTCTGAATAGATTCACTTCCTAAAAGTTACCAATTTTGAATTTGTGATTTTTTATTAATTATATCTAAACCCCAATTTGGGCCAGTAGCAGCAATTTGCGAACTGAAAATTCTGATAGTAGTCAGATACTCGACTCAGTAATGCCCACTCGATATGACCCTGCACGTGTCTGAGACCAAAAAATCTTAAACGGTGTTCTCCTGTTACATTATTGCAATGCTAATACTAATAAATAGAGACCGGATTTTTATGTAATTACATATTTTTTGTCTTTCTACTTACCGTTCTAAAAATTGTAATCTTGGCGTTAATGTCCCAGAGGCATGCGACTTTCTCTAGCTCGTGTATCGGAAGTTCACATTCCCTGTATTGAAGAGTGGAACGAGAAGCAATTAAATGAGATTATCTAATCCAGGTTACCATTAAAATAAGTACATTTTTTTAAAATAGGAGAAAATTGATTAAATTGAATAAAGAGTGATTTTTAAATAGTTAGCTTTGATACTAACAAGACTTTTCTAATTGCCCGTGCGAGGTTCTTCTGCAAGACTAAATGTTAATTATCTTGTTTGCATTTATTTATGTAAATAAAATAATTAAGAAAGTTGTTTTTGATATTGATTTATTACACCACAATCTCACGGAAATAAAGTGCCAACCTACTAAATGCTAGTGCCAAGCTACCCCAAGGTGTGTGTCACGTCTTGACTTGATGATTTTAACGGCTCTTGAAAGTTCGACAGTGAAACATTCACGAATGAATCGCCGAATATAACCGTAAAGTGGCCTAATAAATGACGTTTCCATTGATACAGTCAAACTTGTCAAAACTAATCGGAAAAGAATTCGGCCTGCGTCGAAAAAAATTAGAAAAACGTCCAACTGGGGCAAACAGCCTCGACCTCAGTTTCTCTGTGAAGAGACCCGCTCTCACTTTCTCGTTGGGAGATAAAATATAACAGGTGAGTAATGACGTAATGAAACTAAGCGTTTTATAGCAAATTAAGTACAAAGATGGTAAATGACGCTTTGTCTTTAATACCACGTGGAATGTTGCTTGATACTTACTGCTCGGCCAGAAAACCCATCTCTGACAAGGTCAAGTTTCATTGGCTTGAGAAATAGTCACATCACAACTTAAGCGTTATTGTTGCAATCTCAAATTACAAGTGTATTATTAAATCCAGTGATATTCATGTCATGCAGAATGTAGGGTGTGTGTAATATAAAATATGTATCGAATATCTAGCGCTGCTGAAAGAAGAATACATTTCAACTACGTCGACTCCGAAATTAGTAGTAATGAAGTCTTCCTCTTCATTACTACTTATTTCTTCCTCAGACTCGATATCACTATCGCTTTCCTCTATATAATCTTCATAATCATTTTCGTCTGTTCAAACCCTCATCCTTTTATTCTATTTCGACTCCTAAAGAAGACATTACATTTGCATCCCGTGTGTGTCGAGGATACGGTATCATAAAAATATATTACTTTTTTAATATAGTATTTTCAAATATTTTTTCAGTTTGTTAAAATGTAAATTTAATAATCGATCATGTTAATATACAAATTGGGATGGGTAAACTTCGGAATAACAGAAAGCATTTAGTATTGCGCTAGCGAATTGTAGTCGCATTGTCTTTCCCTAACGCTCGGAGGGGGCTCCCAGGAACACACGAGATGCACCAAACTTCACTGTTAGCTTCTAGTGCAGTCGATAGTAAACAATAATCTCCATAATTGTTCATAAATATAAATACATCTAGAGAATTGCAAACCAACACGTCTTGGTCTGTTTATCACTAAATACTGCTTTTGATTCTTGGGATAGAGGCAGCCAAATTTGCACTCCATAATTAATAATAATAATAATAATAATAATAATAATAAGAAGAAGAAGAAGAAGAAGAAGAAGAAAAATTCAATTTATTGTAATGAAATGCTTTAGTTAATTTGTTAGTTGGCAGAACGTACATGCCTACTGCCACTCTTATCAGGACTTTCAAGCGCGACTTCAACCTCAGTAGATGTTAAAAAACATTAATATTTAATCTCTATTTATAATGACCAAAGGAGCACGAACCAATACGGAATCGAACAATACCAATGCAAAGAGTTCTTAAGTAATTTAGGGCAACTTCAGTATGAAAAGGAAGATGTAGTGAAATTTTAAAACTTCGTAGTTCTTTTACTATTTGGTAAAGGAAAATAATTTGAAAAGCAAATTTTTAGGCTATGAAAACGTTGCCCGAAGTGTATAGAGATGGAAAACTTTAGCTTTTTATTAATACCAATATAAACAATATAAAAATAACATAATGTTGGCTCTCATCTTTTGCAAGATAAAATAACTTATCGACTGCAGTATTCTACTCTGCAATTTGTTTCCCATGAAGCAAACGTGACAGGAGAGGTTAAATGATATTTGCTGTGGGGCAACGGAGGTGAGACTCCAACTACCTCAGTAATATGGATCTTATTAACCTCTAAATGG
Organism: Teleogryllus occipitalis; assembly: GCA_011170035.1. Classification (NCBI taxonomy): domain Eukaryota; kingdom Metazoa; phylum Arthropoda; class Insecta; order Orthoptera; family Gryllidae; genus Teleogryllus; species Teleogryllus occipitalis. The sequence goes on along the minus strand of BLKR01001189.1, from coordinate 247,181 downwards.
CACTTTGATTCATTGATTTTTATAAAAGAAATTCCTTTTTAACGCTGATTTTACCTAGACTCAGTTCAGAATATCAAAGATGTACTTTAACCTCTAAATAACACTTTGATTCATCGATTTTTATAAAAGAAATACCTTTTTAACACTAATTTTACCTAGACCCAGTTCAAAGTATCAAAAATGTACTACTTTTGCTATATTTTTAGCAATTGTATCGTGCTACTATTATTACTAGCAGATCTCGCCCGATCTGAGCAGATCCCAATCAGTGAACCGGAAGGGATGTGATCGTGAGTGATGGTCAGACAGACATTCACAAGGTACCCAATTATTATAAATGGGCGCGTGAAATCAGTTTACAAACGATAAGGAGAACTCGAGAGCTTAGCATGAATTTACCGTAACACCAAAAATTGACATTTTGAGATATTTTACACCAATTGATAGCAATCTGCTTGGCGACAAAATAATGTGACTCGGTTTCTATTAGTTGTGTAGAAAATGCAATTCGTAACTACAAAACACGAAAGTATATTTAATGAGAAATAAATGTACGGCGTAATAAGACTTTACTTAGAAAGGAACTATTCATTCATTATCAATATATGAATATTTTGTGCAGTGTGTAGCATATGTGACCAATTTCATTTATACCAGTCAATTAAAAAGTGGAATCTAACAAATGAGAAAGAGGACGACTACGACTGTGATGACAGTATTGAAAAATAAGAAGAAATTTAAAAAGTGGTTTTGGTAAATACAAATAAAACTTAATGTGTCTTTATTTTTTATGTTTGTTTGGTGACATAAAGACGTTTGTTTGTCACTCATTAATAACGTTATTAATGTTCGAAGATTTTCTGAAACATGTGTCTATAAAAAGAAGATAACTTAATAAGCGATGCTTTGGTTCTTAAAGAAATAATAAATTTACATTCATTCATATGACGTATTTTCTGTTTAAAGTATCCTATCTTCACTATCCTGAAAACTTTAAGAGTGTAGATTCGTTAATTTTACACTAAAGCATGGCTTTCTTGATTTCGCGCCAGCAGAAATGTTAGTGCCCCAGTCGAAAACAAGCCAAGCGCCCCCCTCAGCGAACGGAGAAGCACCGACTCCCCGCGCGAAAGCCCCAAGGGCCAATGAGAGCGGCCACCTCATTTTCGTACTTTTCAAATTGTACGAGGGGGTGCGCACTCTTTATTTGATGGTGGCTATCGCGTACAGGGGATTGAAAAACTCAAGGCTATTTACTAAAGAGCTAGCGTAGAGAGGTAGGTTGGTGATGGGGAAATTCTTCGCCTTCTTGGATCTGTATAGAAGTTTGATCGCTGCCCTGTGGTTTCGGCCAGCCGGGCCGAGCGAGGCGGTGTGCGGCCGCTACCTGGCGGCGGTGGCGGCGGTAGGGGCGGCGGCGGCGACGGTGGCGGTGACCGCGGTGGCGGCAGTGGCGGCGACGGCGGATGCGGAGGTGGCGGTGGCGGAGATGGCAGCGGCGGCGGCGGCGGTGGCAGGCGGCGGCGGTGGTGTAAGCGGTGGCGGTGTCGGCGGCGGCGTCAGCGGCGGCGGTGGTGGCGGCGGCGGTTGCTGTGGCGGAGGCGGTGGCGGTGGCGGTGGCGGTGGCGGTGGCGGTAGCTGTGGCTGTGGCTGTGGCTGTGACTGTGGCGGTGGCTAGAGCTGTGGCTGTGGCTGTGATTGTGGCTGTGGCTGTGGCGGTGGCTAGAGCTGTGACGGTAGCTGTGGTTGTGGCTGTGGCTGTGGCTGTGGCTGTGACTGTGGCGGTGGCTGTGGTGGTGGTGTTCCCTGTAGCTGTGGTGGTGGCTGCGGCGGTTGCTGTGGCGGTGGTTGTAGCTGTGTCTGTGTCTGTGGCTGAGGCTGTGGCGGTGGCTGTAGATGTGGCTGTGGCGGTGGCTGTAGTTGTGGCGGTGACTGTGGCTGTGGCAGCGGGGGCGGCGGTGGCGGCAGGTCGCGCATGCGCCCACGGGCCAAGGACCTCCCCGCGCCCCGCCCCCCGCGGCGCATACCATTCCCCGCTTTGAGGCAGCGCGCTGCGCCTCTGCCTCCTCACTCGCCCTCGAAGGTCCAGCTGGGCGCACACGGCACGGAGCCGCCATTGGACAGAGGCTAACCTAAGACACATCGACGGCACTAACACCACTGAAAAGTACCGATCGGACTAGCCGGCCGGCAGAATACTCCTCCAGGCACGAGAGAATTCGATCTATGTAGCTAGTGTCCAAAATGCTGCCACCGCCGGGACTCGAACTCTAGGACTCAAGAGAAACGGAAATTAAATAGTGGGAGAAAATCGATGCTATTCTGTTACACCACTAGCTATTTTTCTTGTATTTACGTATACACGGAGACATAAATGTAGTATAAGAGAAAAGTATGTAATGATGCGTAAAATCGATTTTGAGATTTTTACAGATTCACAGGTTTTGCGATACCTTAATTTAGAAATTTATTTTTTAACGTACATCTATCTCACCGTCTGTGGACAATACTAGCACCTAAACCATTCGAAGGATATTTTCCAAAAAGAATATGAACTTTGATTTTGAAAAGAATTCTTCACATGAAACCCCTGGAAAATTTTCTATTTGTTAAAAAATGTCTCCAAGCTTTTTCTTTAAATATCTTCCTAGAATACACTTATAAGAATGTGGCTAGTTTAATTTTGACTAGTTAATCTGAATTTTCGAAAATTACAAAAGTTTGAATTTTTTGGACCCCATCGTATAACTTCGTTACTGAAGAAATGTTTTCCTCCAAATGTAATATATTCTTTAGGATTAGTTCTTTAATTAATATCGTACACATATTTTTGAAAATATTTATAGTTTTCGCGCTATTAAAATAATATATTAACCTTAAAAAGCAGAACAAAGTTGCGTACGCAGAAAAAAATGGACAATTTTATTTATATTGCAGTAAAATCTGTTTAAGTCGGAATCGATCAGGACATAAAAAAGTCCGGTTTAGGGAGGTTTCCGTTTTCCGCAAGGTTATTCATTTTATGACACTAGTGATATTGACAATTCTACTTCCAAAATAATAGTAAAGTATATGACTTTATTATAATTTTCAAAATACATTATCATTTAACGTATTTATGGAAGAAATCACCAATAAAGAAATATTAAACACTCTTCATTGACAGCTTCTGTGTTGAAAAATCTAAACACATTACTGCCAAGATCACCTCCAGCTTCCGCAATGAAAACATGCACTACAGTTTTTCCTGTTGGAACGTTAGATCGGGCACCGTCGTTGATTTCCTCTTGCAGAGATCCCAACTATAGTCATCTCCGCCAGAGGGCACCATCCCAACCGAGACAAGCTTTTGCGCTCAACTCGTCTCCCGACAAATGTGGTAGAGTAGAAATTTTAACTGTAAGTGCGTGTAAGAAGGGAGAGAAGATAGGAAAGGAAAGAAGGAAAGAAAGACCTACCGTCGGCTAGCGGGGTTTCCCCCTAACCAGGACTCTCGCACCAGCGGGGCACCGCCCCAGCCGGGACAAGCTCTAAGCTCCCGACCGGTCTCCCGGAATATTTGGTAGTGTAGTGCATGTTCGTGTAAGTGTGTGTGTAAAGGGAGAGGATAGGACAAGGAAGAGGAAGGACAGATCGTACGCGGTCCGTTGCTCGTTTGTTAGGGTACTGCTCCGACATTCGCCTGGTGTTGATCGGAGAAACCACGGAAAACTACCGATCAGAACAGCCGGCCGCTAGAATTCTCCAGACAGCGACTGAATTCGACCTAGCTGGAAAGCTAGTATCGAAAATCCTGCCGCCATCAGGACTCGAACCTAGAAACTCCCGGTCAGAGTCGTTTGTTAGGGCACTGATCCGGCATTCGCCTACAATTGATCGGAGAAACCACGGTAGAGCACTTGGTTATTACAATTCTCCTTCAGTCAGCGACTGAAGACTACAGTTACTACTATTTTGCGTGGGTAAGTGAAAAATATCTTGAAGCCACCATTCAAAGTTATGAGAGGATGCAGTTGACTGCGGCCCACTTAAAAGCACCTCCGGCATCCGTCCCTCGCTGGCCGGCGAGGAACTGTTTTCACCTCACGACACCAAGGTTTGTTTGCGTCTGTCTGTCGTAGGTCATTTATCACTAACCATACTTCTTAAGAATAGTAGTAACACATCTCTGTTTGTGTACCCAGCTTTGTTTCGTGTGTAGCATAGGTCGTTGTATTTTCTGACGTAAGGTCTGTGGGAATTTTGGTCCGTCCTTGTTCTGGTTCCCACTTCTCCAAGGCGAAGAGAGTGAAATACATTTCGTTTCTGTTGCTGCAGTAGTAACATTTTGCTTCTTGTCTGATGCCGAAATTTTGTAGATTTAATGGTTGAATATACCGTGTCCTGTCGGTACCAGCGTCAGGTAATATTCCACTACACCTTTTTACTTCATCGCGTTACCTCTTAAGAAGAGCAGCTCCACCTGGACAGCACAGAAGCTTCTGCATCCGTTCTCGCAGTTCATCTCGCTCCCGCTCCCAAGTCCCCAGGAGCTCCTGGTCTCGATTTCCTGCTCCAGGTATTCCTGCTCCCGCCCTCACTCTCGCAGCCAAAGCAGCTCCTGGTTCCGGTGTCGCAGCTCATTCCGCTCCCACTCCCAAGCTCACAGCTACTTCTGAGTCCGGCCGTGAAGCTCATCCTCCTCTCGCTCACACTCCTACACCCACAGCATCTCCAGATCGCGGTCTCGTAGCTCATCCCTCTCCCGCTCTCACTCCCAATCTCACGCCCTCACCAGCTCATCCCGCAATCACTCCCACGCTCACAACAGCTCCCGATCCCGATCTTACAGCTCATTCAGTTTTCATTCCCACATCTACATCAGCTCATGGTCCCGATCTCGCTGCTCATTCTGCTTTCATTCCCTCTCCCACAGCACTTCCTGGTCTCGATTTGGCAGCTCATCCTTCTCCCAGTCCCACACTCACTGCAGCGCCTGGTCCCTATATTGGCGCTCATTACCAATCCGACAGCTCCTCCTGGTCCCGATCTCGCAGCTCATCCCGCACCCATTCTCACAGATCCTGGTCCTGATCGCGCAGCTCATTCCGCTCCCACCCCCAATCCCACAGCTGCTCATGGTCCCGATCTAGCAGCTCATTTCGCCCCAACATCCTCAGCAGCTTGTGGACTCTATCTTGTAGCTCATCCCCTTTCACTCCCACACCCACAACAGTTCCTGGTTCCAGTCGCAAAACACGTCCTGCTCCCACTTACAGAACAACTACTGGTCCCGATGTCACAGCTCATCTCGCTGCCTCTTATGTTCCCACTTCCACCGCCGCTCCCACTCTCAATCCCAATCCAGCAGCCAACCTTGCTGTGGGTCCATCTACTGTTTCCGCTGCCAATCCCTCTCCCGATTCCCTCACCATTCTCACCCTGCTGTAGTTCCTAATCACGCTCCGTTTCCGCTCCTATTCCCGCTTCTACTCTCACTTCAATAGCCGGTTCCGCTGCTAGTTCCTCTGTCGTCCCTGCTGCAGTTCCCACTCATGGATCGCGCTTCCGCTCCACACCTATTCCCGCTTCCGCCGCTGCCCCCTCTCCCGGTCTCGTAGCCGATTCCATGGAGTAAAGAATTATACCTCTTTACTCTATGCCGATTCCTCTGTCGCTCCCGCCACCGGTCTCGCTCTCGCTCTGTAGTACGTAGGTGTTTGTACAAATACTTTCAACTTTTGTAGTTTTCGAATGTAAAGGGTATCGTTAAAAATCAGAACTACGTCACGTTCTTAAGTTCCTCTATTTTTCAAATTTCACTCTATCCTTGTAAGAATTTTGAAGAAAAAAATTTGAAGCCATTTTTGAGAAAATATTGAAGATGTCGCATGAGCTTCATGAAGAGTACCCCGAAAATTCGAGAGACAGTTTGCAGAGACCGGCCAGATCCATGGGGGAATATTTATTTTGGAAAAAATCTATGAATAGACGCTAGTGTTGTTCATAAACAGACAGACACTTTGAAAAAATAATACTAGGGTACTTCAATCCTATGGCGTATCAGGGTACCCCAAAACGCATTTTCGTTGATACCTGGAAATCCGCAGCATTACATAACCTTCTCTGTACTGTGCTTACTACTCCGTACATACGAAAGTATACGAGAACGTATCTATTGGCAGAGACGTAGGTAGAGAACGAGCCAGGGATGCAAAAATAAGTTGCTAGAAAATTTTCTATTTGATCTTATTTATTTATATAAACACACGAAAAATACCATTTAATGTTACTTAATTTAATAGACAAATTGAAACGAACTGATTTTACGTAAAACAGTTCGTTACTTCTTTGTGAGTACTGATTGAGCTTAAATAAACGTAATTATTCTTTCGTTTGCGCTAAACCTTTGCAAAACTTTATTTTCTAATTCTATTCATCTTTCCTCGATCAGACTTCTATATACACTCAACTTGCACCACCCACTCAAGCGGTCCTGTGTCATTGTTGGACGCAGACATGTTTTCACTCTCAGCAAGGTTGTAGATGACGACTCAATGGTGCTTATAGTAAGTGGTTGGGACAGAGAAATAAGCAGCGCAAGTTTTGTTCGTTGGAAAAATCGCTTTGCTTCTTTCACCAGTTCCTCCAGTTTTACTCTTTCATATTGTTTTCCTTCCCAGCCTTTCCCAAAAGCTGTACAGTCTGCAAGCCGTTACCATCTTTTCTGAGTTATGAAAGTCAGATAAAACATTGTGATTCTTGTCTAAACTCTTATGACTTTGTACTTAAATATCCATCATAACAGTAGGGAGCAATACTAGTAAACTAGTATTAGACACTAGTAAAGAAAAGAAGGGTAAATTGTGACCCTAAAAACCAATGAGGGTTGTTGAACGTTGTTGAACGTTGACGAATCTAGAAAGGGAAATGTTAGAAATCTTTTCCTAAATCGTCAGAGAATGATGCTGGATGATTGGAACAATGTTGTGTTCTAATTATTTTAGGTATTTAGAGTTCAATCCCAAGTTTTTCGCAACAGTAATGACTAAGACAGAATATCTAGGCATACAGTATCTGATGCTCCGCCAGGTCTTTTCACTATTGTCACAATTCTTATGTGCTCTACGGACTATCATATCCATATATCGTTCTTGCGATGCATTTGCTACCGATTCTGTTGGACCCGAATACTTTGCTATTAACTGGATACACAGAACAAATTTCGGTTTTGTTGCGACAAAATGTTACTGGAAAGCAGGTTTCTTAGTATCAGGGTTGTCTTCTACTGATAACTTTTCTAGCTCTTAACACTTACAACATTTTGTTTAAATATTGCAATAATTTTGTTCTTCTGAGAGCATCGTTTTTCACCTAATTTTGGAATGTTTGGCACATACTCCCTTCTTGCAGGAGATTCACGAAAAAATGTATCCTATACTGAGGCAATGTGTTTTGTGTAGCTGGTACACTATTTAAATCGTTTACAACCAAAGTTAACTTGAGGCTGGCACAATGAAAAACATAGACCATTCTTATATTTATTTCGCATTAACTTGTGATCGCCGTTTATTTGTCATGCCATGTTCGTATTTCCCTCATAACCCTCACCGACGCACTTTTTTAGATCCAAGCCTTCTCATTTTAAGAAAAGGTCTATTTCGTAAGCAATATTTTCAACATTTATTGCATTCAATTCATCAAACCCTATAGATTCTTCACGAATCTCTGCAACTCTGCAAGGAGCTCTGCAAATCAGTAGGAAGATTTTTCGACGTTTCACACTCGATTCCGATCAGCACGCACTTAAGCAGTTGCACATATTCCCGGAGCACCTACGCTGTTGATAGGTTGTCACTAAAAGTGCGAAAGAATAAAAAAATGAAAATACATAAAATAATACGTTTGTGGTCGCTCACATAAATATAAAAATACTTTACTTTCTTGACAAATAAAGTGCCTAATCTTTTTGTGATCAGTTTTAGATGTCAGAAACATAACTTTTCATGTCTAATGTTTTTAAATGTGTTGTTGAATCATTTTGTAATCTATTTTGTGCCTCAAATGTCACTTTTCATGCATAATAGTGCCCAATTTCATCATTTTGTTACCTATTTTAGGTGCCTAAATCTTCACATTTTAGTGCCTGAAAACTCCCAGGTAAGAGTCCCATAGTTTATGATTCTGGAAATTTTTAACCATTAATACTTTTTGATTTTCTTCGATAATTTGATGTCCACACATCAATACGACACTTACCGGCAAGTATTCCATGAAACTCTCAGCATCATTTACCGCTGATTTTCGCCATTCGTGTGAGATGTGATATTTACAACATTCATCCATGACGTGGTAGCGCATAAATGACTTAACGATAAAGAATCATAACACACCATCCACAGATACAGAAGCAAGGGGTGGGGGAAGAACTCAGTAAAGGCGCAATGCGAACTCAGTAAATGCGCAAAGGCGAACTCAGTAAATGCGCAACTTTTTTAATAAGAAACTTTTGACCGTTGCTAATAAGACATTTTTGAACGTTTTGAATAAGAAACCTCCTCGACTGCAGGTCGAGAACGATGTCGGTACGGCTAGATGCTAATGAACACGCGTCTTGGTTTTCTGGTACATCTTTACCTTCACTTTCATTTGTTCATCGCTTTCACTTGTTTTCTTCCTTCTGCTTCCTCTTCATTGCTGAAAGAAAATCACAAAATTAATTAACCACAGAAAATATACGAAGAGTAAATAATGAAAATAAATTTACGGGCACTTTGTGTCATAGGGAACCACCATCAAATAAAACTTATGTTTTTGTGCGCAAATTTTTAAATTCACAATTTCAAGGAACAGAATGAATAATGTAACAGTGAACATATTTCAGTTAATATATATAAACTTACGTCGTCGAAAATAACATCATATCCATCCTTTGTCAGATTTTGTACTGCAGGAGGAAACTTCACACACTGCCGTAAGTGCCTTGTGCCACACTACCGTAAGTGCTCTGTGCCACACCGCCGTAAGTACCATGTACCACACTGTCATAAGTGCCCTGCGCCGCACTGCCATAAGTGCCCTGTGCCACACTGTCGTAAGTGCCCTCCACCACACTGCCATAAGTGCCCTGTGCCACACCGCCGTATGTATCTTTTGTCACACTGCCATAAGTGCCCTGTGCCAGAATGCCGTAAAAGGTCTGTGCCACACTGCTGTAAGTGCCCTGTGCCACACTGTCATTAGTGCCTTGCGCCGCACTGACATAAGTGCCGTGAGCCAGACTGTCGGAAGTGCCCTGTGCCACACTGGCATAAGTGTCCTGTGACGTACAGCTGTAAGTGCTCTGTATCACTTCCATAAGTTCTCTGCACCGCACTGACATAAATGCCATGTGCCACACTGCCGTAAGTACCCTGTGCCACACTGCCGTAAGTACCCTGTGCCACACTGCCGTAAGTGCCCTGTGCCACACTGCCGTAAGTGCCCTGTGCCACACTGCCGTAAGTGCCCTGTGCCACACTGCCGTAAGTGCCCTGTGCCACACTGCCGTAAGTACCCTGTGCCACACTGCCGTAAGTACCCTGTGCCACACTGCCGTAAGTACCCTGTGCCACACTGCCGTAAGTGCTCTGTGCCACACTGCCGTTAGTGCCCTGTGCCACACTGCCGTAAGTGCCCTGTGCCACACTGCCGTAAGTGCCCTGTGCCACACTGTTGTAAGTACCCTGTGGCACACTGCCGTAAGTATCCTGTGCCACACTGCCGTAAGTACCCTGTGCCACCCTGCCGTAAGTTCCCTGTGCCACACTGCTGTAAGTGCCCTCTGCCACACTGCTGTAAGTACCCTGTGCCACACTGCCATAAGGGCGGCGTGGCGCGCCAGAGAGCACAGGGCAGCGTCCCCTCCTCGGCACAAAGAAGCTCGCGGCCGCGAACCTACACTCGCTCAAGAGGGGCTAAATAGGAAGCGAATTTTCCACAGATGGAAACGTATCTACTACAAGAAGGGATGAATCATAGAACATTCTTAACCTTCGCAATACATTTCATGAATCTGAATAATATTCTCTGAAACATTTCAGGTTCAATTTCCTTGAATTGGACTCCTTGATGCGAACATTCCACAAAGTGTACAAGTCATAAACGCCTCGCCCAACGAATTGTTTCCCTGGCAAGGCGAATTTACTCCTTTTCCGGCTGGGAATATCCAACCGTGCAGGGCCTTCGCGGGCTGGGAACGGCTTCGGGACCGTTGACGGAGGCTTCGGCTGGCGGCGCTGGCTGGCGCGGTGCAGCGTGGGGAGTGCGTCACCGCCCCCCCGGCCCCCCTCATTTCCATAACCGGTTGGCGCCGCCGGCTCCGCGCCTCCCCAGCGCCGCCACCGACTTGACCCTGCAGCCGCCATCTCGCGCGGAGGCCTCTGCACACCCACAGCCACCCACTGCACCAACTAACTCAACCGCAGTTAATGTTAATGAGCTAATGAAGTGGTCGAGTTAGATCGGTGGGAATATTCCGCAAATTGTGTCGTTCTGGAACGCAATGTTAAACGGCTAGCTCCTCAACTGTGGGTTACAGCACATACCTGATTGTTTGGGAACATTATAATATTGATAAGCGTTCAGACAGACTTAATACCTGTGAGTTTCAATTGCAGACGATGTCAAATAGTCAATTTGATATAGATTCATCCTGCTCCTCCTCCCTCGAGAGCTCAACTTGTGACTTTCTGGAGCGGCGTGTGCATCCGTGTGTGTGTCTGTGCCCCATCTTGTCGTCACAGCTCCCCATGTGTTTGATTGCAAAATGGTTGAGGTGGAGAATAGCGGTTCCCCACTCAACCGTGCATCAAGACTTGCCGCCAAGTATAAACATAGCGTTACCAAAAACCTCTAGAATGGCTCATAGAAAGCGTACTAGCTTCCCGTGATGTGATCCAGGGTTTGATTCCCTGGACAGTCCTCTTTGACACTCTGCAGTTTATGTCAATAAAAGAGAGAATTCATTACAAGACGCTCGTTTTTATTTTTAAGTTAATTAAAAATCATATGACAGGAGATTTAGTAAACAAAATCCAAAGAGTGAAAGATAAAACAACAAGGGAAACAAGACAAGCACAACATTTAGTAATTAATTTCAGTAAAACTGCACAGGAAAAAATAGACTTTTCACAAAGGATTTGAATTATATAATAAATTACCATTAGAAATACTACAAAGAATTGGGAACAAATTAAAGAATTTAAAAGAAAAATTATACAATATATCAAAGTAGAAAATTAATTTCGTAAATAGTTAATAGAGTACACCTATACTTTGTACCATTGTTACATAACCAATGGATGTAAATATGTATTTTGTATAACTAATAGCTGAGAAGGCTAAAATAAACAAATTCATTCATTCATTCATTCATTCGTTCATTCCCGGCTTAGGCAAAAACAGAGTTGTGCTCGTAGCTTTCCTTTAAAATCGTTTCAGTTTCGGTAGCTGTGACTAAGAAAAGCTCAGGATGACAGAGTTTGCTAGTTACGGTGAAGGGAATGCGTTATATTCATGCCTTACCCTCAAGCGTGGGAGTTAAACTAGACCCAGACGTGAAGACACCGTTAGCTAGGCGGCAAGGTCGAACAGTCGACCCAAAAATTCCAAATATACACAATGCGTTACCAAGAAAGTGTGTACTTGCAAGTGTTCCTGGTTCCTTGCGCTAATGTTATTTTATTTAAAAGTAGATTGGTTGTAGTAAGATATTAAGTGGGAGTGCAGATCAGTACAATACCAATTATTCCAAATTCCATTTGCTAGATCATTATTATTCCAAGGACCGAAATGTTTACGAGGGAAACACTGAAATCCTTTTGCGAATGCTTTTTGATATTAAAATGGGTTTTCTCTTCCTCGTGCCGTATTTCTGATTTTCGGACGTATTGTGCAACAAAACTCATCTGTTGTTGCTAATTCCGGGAATTAGTTCGCAAGAGAGCTTTTTCATTCAGTCTAACAAGAAATACGTCAAGAAGGGCGAGTCGGGACTTAACTACCTGGCAAAATCCATTCTCCCAAATAATGATATTGACTGGACTGGGTACTGGGCGTTTCCTTTGGTCCCCACTTGACTGTCCCAGATAACACAGATTTATGTCGCCCACAATTATTGTCTACCTAGGGCTTTTGTTCTTTCTAGAAGCTTATTAAAGCGGCCCATGTCCGTCATTTTGAGAATGGTACTACATCTTTGTATACTGGGTGTGACATTATCACAAAATGTACAATTTTAACGGCAACTTTGTGTATTCCAATAATTGAAGTGAACTTCCTGTTCATTTGAGGTCTCTTAATTCCGTAGGAATCAACGTTCGAAGCACTATTACTGCTACGCTGATACTGGGTCCATTACCTTGATTGCAGTAATCAAATTTGAGCAAGTTGATGTAGGAGGGAGTAGTACCAGCAAACTTATCAGTGTTGGGCCAGCGAGCAACCACATCAGCATCCAGTCTCTCAAATATCGCTGCTGATAATAAGTGAATCTCTCTGATCCACGAAGGGAACCGGGTCATGGAGGGAGGGCTGTCAATGCAACGTTGAGAACGCCTTGCTGACGGAGTTCATTTTCATGAGCAGGTCAAGGTAGGTGGTAAGGACATGTGCACCGAGAAATTCGATGAATCCGTAATGCAGAGCCCCCTGTCACCAAGCTTCTTGCCCGGGTGTAAGGTCCAAAGTGAGTCCCTTGGGCAGGCTCGTGTTACTTGAAATCGGAGAAGACCGACAAACAGTATAGTACGGTCGTGCGGCTGATATGAAGGAAGACAGACCCTGAAACAGCGCACACAGGAAGGAAAGTTTCTATCAGTACTATCTGCTTGCAGGGAAGCAACTAAGTTCGTTTTGACGAGAGAGTTTGATAGAGTTACTGGACAGATTCCAGGATTATTGCAACCTAAAACCAAAACTTGCTCTGTTCCCACATAATAGAGACTGAAGTGAGTGAGGTGCCCTGCGCCATTCAAATGGAAATTTGAGGTCTTCAGACAAATCTGTAGATTCTACCAAGCCAAAAAGTGTAATGCCCCTGAAAAGTTCTAGAAAATTATTTCTGAAGAAAGTTTTCCCAAACTGCTTCAATTCTATCACATATGTTATCGCTGTTTGGCAGTATATATGTGTGTGAAACTGCGTTTTCTGATCTCAAATTAAATCAAAAACGAGAAATTACATTGAGAGTGTTTCACTGGATTCGATCCCGAGACGTTCTCTTACTGAACTTACAGTGGACACTGATACTCGTAAACTTGTATAAGAAAAGCAGTGCCAACCATCACTTTGATTTCTCGACTATAAAATAAAGTGATATATTAAACTCGTGAATTTTCTTTCTTTCATGTCTCTAGCCCACACTTTTCTCTACTAAAGTTCGATAGGCTGTCGTGTAACTAAAGGTTGGACTACACTGCTCTAAAATATAAACAAGATTGCGCTCACTAATCGGGGTTTAAGTTCTTCGGAGTGGATAATCTTCAAAAAAAGAAACAAAGCTCAGGAGGAACTTAAATAGATTTTAGGATCCAAAATAATTAAAATCTCCAATCAAAATTTAAAATTTTGGGAATAACTTTCTACTGTAAACTTATGTCACACATACTAAAACGATATTAGTTTATTCAATAAGTATAAATTGAATCACACATAAAAATTTAAAGGCAGAATGATTTCACAAACTGAATACAATAAAATCCATTGCAACTTCTAATTGGGGAGCTGACAAGTGTATGATACTACAAAGACTTTTATACGATCTGTTGCCTACAGATCTATTGTAGTTAATAAATCTGCTAATCCAATAATTTTAAAGAGTCCCAATATCGGCCAATACGTTCAACCAACTTGTTTAACTCTGGCAATTGGAGCAGTGCAATTTCAAGCATTCAGCAGAAGCTAATGATGAACCACTGCCCATCAGAAGAAAAAAATTGCTGCACAAATGCAAGCACCATACCACAAAACCCCTTCAACCAACTTCAGAGTTTCCGTCAATTAAACACAATGTGATTCATAATGGACCTCATTCGATTACCGAAGAAATATAAATCAATTCAGACGTATGAATACATTTCCTCCAAAATCATATCGATAAATATATCAAGCTCTCTACTCGTACAATGAGATTGAAAACAAATATGACGACTTCGCAAGAGTCTTCACGAATAATTCATGAACAACAAAGGGCTCCGGTTGCGCTGTGAGGATTGATAATACATATCAAACAATGATTTTTGTTCCACTTTTTACTGTAAAGCTAATGCTGTATTCTAAGATAAAGAATACATCAATATTACCTAACACTACATTTATAATTTTCACAGACTCAAGATGAATAACAGAAAGTTTGCGACATACTAACAAACAACAACCAATTATTAAAGAGGTAGTAAATGTGTACTATGATCTAGTAGAAAGAGAAGAAATTGTAATAACAGCTTGGATGCCATCTCATTAGAGGAAATTTAATGGTTGGTAATGCTGCTCGAGAAACCATTAACTTAGCACTTCTTGAACACTCTTACTCTATTTCACACTGACTTTAAATCTGGTGGGGCTACAGCAACACATACTTTCTCGAATTATTTGTATCGGCTCCGCAATATTATACACAATCTGCAAAAGTGTTTCGCACCAGCAAGTTTCACAAGTTTTTTTCCACGCCCAGACTCGACCTCACGTCCATCGAGTAAACTCACCGAGCACTTTACCGCTACACTACCCAGACGTTCCGCGTTCACTTGGGCCGGCAAAAACTCTAATCGTCCCTTCCAATACTTCCAACACGCGATTTTCAAAAATTCAGAGATTTCAACGAAAATTAGACTTGCGCCATTCTTAGAAGCATCCCGTCTTTTATCAGTAGAAACAAAGAAAAAAGTTGGAACGGTTTTTGAGAAAATACTTTTTTATAAATTGCTTTAATTTCAAGCAGAAATTACGCAAAGTTGATTTTCTAGAACAGATTTGAAACGCAATTCTCTAAATTCAACATCGTAATTTTGAAATGTTAACTGTTTGCAATATTCGAAAATACTGAGTTCGACGGAAAAGAGTCTTTTATCCGTTCTTTTACTATCCTTTGGTACCGACTAGGAGAAAATTTGATGAAGAAAGTTGAAGACTTTTTGAGAAAATAATTATTTACAAAAATAAAATTTCCTAAATTTCCCATATTTTCCCTTATTACTCATATTTTCGAAACATTGTTTATGACTTTATTTTAAGATGTTTTTAAAGAACATATTTTATTGAGAAAAAATCTCTATCTTTAATATTGTAGTTGTACGAAGACTTAAAAAAATTGAACTTTTGTAATTTCTGAAAAATCAGGGATTTTAACAAAAATGAGACCTGCACCATTTTCTTGAGCGCCCTTTACGCTAGCTGACAAGAAAGTTTAATAAAAATATTTACAGCCGTTTTTGAGAAAATTTTGAAAATGTCGAGGCGTCGTGTAAAGTACCTTCAAATGTCAAAATATCGGTCTCAAACACAGAGAGCATTGAGTTCCCTTAAATTAATCGAGTAATACGAACTGGAAAAAATCGTCTGAACAAATAAGGCGCTAGCTTTGACCAGACGGACGAGTGGACGAACAGACAGTCGGACGGACGGAGACGTTTCACCATCAACAGATTTTTCGGCATCAATGATCCACAAAACAAGCATTCCAACAAAACCAAGTGTTAGAGGAAGTAATTTACTACAGATATGAACATTATTTATCCACTTTTTCGTTACTAGGGTCCAGGATTAAGTTTTATGTCGACAATTCGTCGTTTTCCAGCGCACGATTAAAATTCTTACAAAGTAAGGGCGAGAAAGTAAAAAGGTAGCAAAACAATCTAAAAAAAATGGTTAAGTTCACAGAGCAAAAAGTAATAAAAATTATATTTTAGAATTTTTCTAGAAAAACTGACTAACGTCTAAAAAAATCAGGCCACAGTCTGCTTCGTAGCTACAAAAAACGCAACCGCCAAACTCTGAAGGAATTTTTGTAATTTAAAAAAAGCCTGCAGTGTAGTGTCGGGTAATACAATGAAGCGAGGAGACGGAGGGTGGACTTGGCGAGTGCGGTGCGGCGGCGGCGGCCGTGAGCAGCGCCGGGGGGCGGGGGGCGGGGCGCGGGGTGGGGGCGGAGGCGGCCCGACCGCATTCCTTCGGCCGCGCAGGTAGCGTTGGCCGCCCGGCGCAGCCTCCAGCTCCTCTCGCACCGACCCCAGCGCTCCTCTTCGCCTCGAAACTCACCGCTGCGCCGCTTTTTGTAATATCCATCCCTTTCTTCGGTTAGCCCTCGACGAATGGCGCACACCTTCTCGCACGAAATAATGCAATGATAACGAATGTACTGTACATGATGTTCCTATGATTTCCAGTAATCGCGAGCAAATATATGTTCGTTAAACTGTTTCAAATACAACACACCCAATATTCTAAAACCAACTTCATACGTTAAATATATCAAATGGCACACACCTTCTCGTACGATATAATAAAATGATCACGAATGTATTGTACATGATGTTCCTATGATATTCCAGTTATCGTGAGCAAATATAGTATGTTCGTTAAACTGTTTGAAGTACAGCACACCGAATCTTCTAATACCAACTTCGTACGTAAAATATATCAAATGGCACAGACTTTCTCGTATAAATTAATATGTTGATTTAATAAAATAATCACGAACACATTGTAAATGTGCCAATAACATTCCAGTTAATGTGAGCTATAATCTCTTTTCGTTAAGCTGTTTGAAATACAGTACACCAAACCTTCTATAACCAACTTTATATGAAAAATATATAAAATGGCCCAGACTTTCTCGTACGTTAAATACACTGATGTAAAAAAAAGGACCACGAATATATTGTAAATGATGTACCTACTATGATATTCCAGTTATCGTGAGCAAATCTCCTTTCGTTAAACTGTTTGAAATACAGCACACCAAATCTTCTGAAACCATCTTTATACGTAAAATACGTATATATTTTCCTTCCATATTTGGAACCACTTTTCTCAGTGATAATCAACTGCATTTATTGATGTAGATAATGTTTGGAGACTTATTTATCTTTAAAAATATGTATCTCCCACTTATTAATAAACAAGTTTATCATCAATAACTTACTTTACAGAAATTGTAGAATACAATATTTACAAAACTTGTCAATGAGCACAATATTTAATATTTTTTATTTGTTGCTTATTTACTACTTGTTCAGGGGGGAAATCGAAATGTTTGTATGATATTTTATTACAAAACCTTAAATATTATATTATATAATAAGATGAGTTGTATTATAGGCAAAACATTACGCTCTAGAGTCTTCATGAGTTACGATTTATCAAACCTGCAACACATATTTTTAATATTCGAAAATACTAAATAGTGCACTAAGCTGTACTATTTGAATAATTGTAGATAAATTAAAGTTCCAAATTTGAAGAACATTTTTTCTTAATAGAAAATATCACACTTTCAATATGGTTGGAGAAAGACGCCGACAGAATTTTAAATTTCTAAAATTTTCGAAAAATCTGAAATTAACAAAATATGACATGCGTCAATTTTATAAGCGAGATTCTGTTCTATCAGAGGAAAAGATTAAACACAAAATTTGAGCGGTTTTTAAGAAAAGTTTGATAATTTTCTCGAGAGTTTGTGTACGAGAGTATCCACAAAAATGAATATACTCGTATAATTTTCAAAAACAAGGGACTACCTCATCAGCCACAGCGATCAGGCAATATTAATTTGCTAAAAATCCTGCTTACGGTTTAGCTGTTAGCGTTGTTCACAGACGGACAGACGTTTTGAAGTAAATAAATTCTTTGGATTCAAGGACCAATAACACGTGCATTCTGAACACAAATTGTTAAAGGAAGTAATTTACTAAGTCCGGTATGCATGGTACAGTTTTCGTGCAGATTGGACGTACAGAAAACGTGCAGTCCAGTCTGCACGTTTTCTATATGAACATGTTCATAATTGTTTCATGCAAAAAGCCTACAGTTTGACTCAAGCGCCTCTAGCGGCAGAATGATTCACTAACGGTGATCGGCCATTGCGATTTTGTGGTTAGGTGTGTCAAAGTGCGGTTGTGTGAAGTGATATTTTGTGATAAACTTCCTTTTCCCCAATTCTTGACTTCCTATTTTTATTCTCTATTCTCCTCATGGTTAATTAGCTCCAATTCAGCTCATGGTTAATTAATACCAAATAAAGATCATAACCTGAACGCGCACACAGAAATACCATCACTGACAGTACTCGGCCGGCGCAATTCAGTTGTTTCTCTTTAGACCCCCTAGCGGCGTCTTGGGACGATTCATGCAAAAAACGTACAGATCGTGTATGCGCCACTTTTGGCTTTTGTACTTCTAGTTTGGGATCTTCAAGTTTCTGTATAGAAACTGTATGAGAGAATCTGCAGGAAAACTGTCCCGTGTGTACCGGGCTCTAGAGGTGTGCACTCTCCGCGGCTTTACCGGCCCTCGCTCGCTCGCCCCCTCTTTCTCTGGAGACCATGCGCTCGACCGTTGTGGCAGCCGGTTGCGGCCTCCGGCCGCCGGTCGCGTCGCGTCGAGACGCTCGATGATAACCGGCGGACTCCAGTCCGGTGAACTGCGCCTCGATATCAGAAATTCTCTTCAGTTGTACCTCAATCTCATGGATCCCAGCCACTCCTTTGTACACTCTAGGTAAATCAGTCAATCTTTTTCCACGAATAAAATCAAGATATTCTAAAGACCTACTACATCCTCCTGAATGAGCTGTAAAGCAGGTTCGAACATTTCTAAATTTAATATTTATGTTTTTAATTCAAATATTGTATGTATTTTTCTGAAGGACCCTTCCTGGACATCCTTAGTTGTTAGTTATTGTCTTATATTGTCAATATTATTGTCTTCAAGCGTTGTACATGTATGATGAAATGTAGTTAAAACAAAATTGTATAAACCATGTAACATAAAAACCCTTGAAAGACATAATAATATCGAACAAGGATAATAAAAACCATTAAAAAATCTCATAGATAGTTGGGCAGCATATTTAAAAATCAAATTGAAACCCACCAAAACAGCTATTAAAATATTTACTTTAAGACCCTATACACCTCCAGCACCACTCACAATAAATAATCAACCCATTAACTCGCTCCCTCCAAATAGTACCGTGAAATATCTTGGTCTACTACAATCTTGGTCTATACTAAACTGAACTGGAACCAACACATCAATAGTAAAATACAGCAAGCAAAAAAATAAGATACACCAACTAAAACCCATCATTAATCGATCTTCACATCTCCCACTCCCAACCGCCATAACCATCTACAAAACTATCATAAGACCACTCCTCCTTTACACCTGTCGAGTTTGGATCTTCGCTGCAAAAACAAACCTAATCAAGCTCCAAATAGTCCAAAACAATTTTCTTAGAACTATCACAAATGCTCCTTGGTTTGTCACAAATTCACAGCTCCACAAAGAATTCCAAATTGACTCCATACACCACCATATGACATTTCTCTCAATCCAGTTCTATCACTTCATACCTCAAATTCTACACATAGACAACTTCAGACTACGGAAAACTCCGCATAGAACCAGAATAAAAAATAGATATCCATACCAGGCATTCCTAGTCAAATTTTCCGAAATAAATTGTTTTTAGAGGTGTATGGAGAAGATTTTCTCACCCAAATTAGTTTGTAGTTTAATTTTAGGTAAATTAGAATGTAAGCCATTCAATACATATTTAAAGTGTATTATGTACTGAACTATGTATGCTCTGTAAAAAAACATTTAATAAAAAAACTGCGCCTCGCAAGACTCGGCCGGAGTAAATATTAGGTGCTATGTTCCAGGAAAAGAAAGGAGTATTGATTGGTTTTTAAAATAAACGTCCAATAATTTCCATTTTACAAAATGTCATTTATAAACGAAATATTATATTTATTTTGTTTTTTTATAAACGAAATTGTATATTTATTTTGTACAGAAATTGTTTAAAACTTTAAAACTCGTCTTTCTGACTTAATGAAGAACCTGAAGTAGAACTACTGAAGTTCTACCTGGGAATAAAAGGAAAGAATATTTACGTGTTTCAGATATATTCTGTTTTTTCTAAAGACTAGACATCGGATTTTTAGGAAGTTGCTTGCTTTATTCTAATGAACATTTTTAAAGGCCTTTGGTTATATACTCAAGAATAATGAAAAATTAACAATTTTGGCGAATATTTATTTTATCTATTTTCACGTAAATCTATTTTAAGGGCCAGTCATATTCAACTTTCCAAGCCTTTTTTCTTGAAATTTATTTCTATTTTCTTCTAGTCCTTGGTTAAAAATGTAAGTGTCAATCATTTTCATATTAACAAATCCCAACCTGTCGGTATCGAACCTCTACTTTTTGTCTAGTTCTAGAGCGAGGATGTGATTTGGTTTTGAAATTGACATTCTGTATCTGTATACTTAGTATCTGTATTCTGTATATTTAGATACCAAAAGCTCGCTTTCCTCTCAATTCATCACACAAAGAAAAGAAGCGGTGGGTTGTAGGGAACCAGTGGGTCATGGATGAGCGCTGGACTCAGATTCGCGAAGCAAACATCACTCGTATCTGAGGGGACAAGTCGACTTCCGATATTGATATCTCACCGGCCCAATGTTCTTCCACTAAGGTAAGGGAAAGAGAAAGAATGCTCTGTTAATTAAAATAATTACATATTAGGTCTTCTTCATAAATCAGTGATGGACATTAAAGACAATTTGAACTCTTGCTTTCGTCATTTCTAGACTTATACTAAATTACAATATTAGGCATTTTTCTATTGCCCAGTAATGCTATAAATTCATTAATTTTCGCTCATGTAACACGGCGTATAACGTATGTACTACATGATAATGAATAATGTATTTCGAATTACTGAAAACTCTACCCTTGTGTGGCGTTAGGGCAGCAAGTTGAATAGGCTGAGCACTATCCGTACAAAGAGTAGAAAAGATTTTGAGCCGCTTTTTTTTAAAGAAAATCTTTAAGTTTTTAATGTTTTTTAATGGATCAAATGTTACACAACAACTAATAATTTCAAAAAATCTACGTGACAATAATTACACAATTAATTACGGAAAATAAATTCTATGTGAAGAAAAAAATCTCCATACCCAATATTGTACACGATGCCGCAAAACATTCTTCTTTTGTAGACAAGTAGTTACTTTTAAAAACAAGGTTTTTCTCAAAAAAGGCTCTGATTTTTTCTTTAAACTTTTTGTTTGGATAGTGCTCTATGCATTGAATATCACGACATAATCGTCATTTTCATGTATACTTTAGATTTTTCAAAAATTACGCAAATGTATTTTGTTATATATTACTCACGTCGTTAATATTTACTTTACGGGCATTTATTAAAGGCTACATTATTGAATTCATTAGTACAACTGCTTAAAATGAAGTTTCTCAAAAACCCAAAAATGTACTGTGAAAATGAGCTCAAAACTGCACGTTTACAGACATGCTCACATTTTCACAAATGCGATATTTCTCAAGAACGGCTCCAAATTTTTCAATGAAAATTTCCATAAACGATCGTGTCTTTCTCTTCAATAATGTTCTTAATTTGTTTTCCAGCTCCTCTAGATTGTAATCTGTTCACTTAACAATTCCGACGCAGTACGTCAAGACTGGCACTGCCCAGATATTAAGTGCATTGCAGAGATTACCCCCTGTTAAAATGTGCTAACTTTCTCTCACGCTTTGAGTATTTTCTTCGAAAGTCATATTTGAGTTGACCGTGGTGCAATGGCTGATTTTGCGGGTTCTCCAAATAGCGTTACTTTACTTCAAGCGGTAACTCTGTCATGTAACAGCAAGGTAGGTTATTATTATGTGGTCCAAAATTTCTTGAAATGAGCCATCTATATGCATAATTAGACTAGGATCAGCAGGAAGAAATACAAGAATTCCAATATTATTATTATTATTATTATTATTATTATTATTATTATTATTATTATTATTATTATTATTATTATTATTATTATTATTAATATTATTGCATTTAAACCGTTATGAATATCGTATTCTGAGTGGATCCTTTTATTCCTTTTGCTGACAAAAGGAAAGAAAAATTACGGTGGGTGGGGGTAATTGTGATATTTATTAAAACAGAATAGAGAAAAATGAAACAATTATAAGAATATTCCTCCAATATTTAAGTGCTCTACCTGACCTGGCGAAATACCATTTGGTTTGCCATTTTGTGTTTTCACCATTGTAGATTCACAACCATGTGGAAGTAGAAATGGGAAATGTAGATCACGGGATTTAGTCGGAGTGAATTAAGACATAAAAACATCCAGTTTGCCGACGTTTTGGAATATTTTAATTCCATACTCAGAGTTGGTGGTAAAACATGCAAACATCATTATAGATATACATATGGCAATTACAACATATGCGTAATGATATACGTAATAACATACGTACGTAATGATATAGTACGTCCATTTACGACATAATATGCGTAATGATCACAAACTGTACCAACCTTACTAAAAGATACTCAGATGATTATAAACTCTCAAAAATATTGTGGCAAGTTTCCAATTCAACTCCACACGGAGAAGATGTAATGCGAGAGCCCATCCCGCCCACGTCTACCTCAGGCCAAGGCATCGTAGCAAGTGAATGAAAATTCTTCTGCGATTGAGTTGTGCGTTCCGGACCTCGTGCTGTAGTCACTCAAAACATGTGCATCCGGTCAAGCAAGCGTTTAATTAAGCAATAAGTAATAAGAAAATAAGCCTCTGGATGGCCCATAGGCAGCGTACTAGCTTCCCGTGCTGTGATCCCGGGTTCGATTCCCGGTCGAGGCAAACATTGAGTTGTAGCTTTCTTTTAAAATCGTCCCAGTTTCTGTAGCTGTGTGACGATGAAAAGCTCAAGCAGGCGGATTTTGCTAGTTACAGAGAAGAGAATACGTCGTGTTCGCCTCATGTCGCTTTTACCCCCAAGCATGGGAATTTAACTAGGCTCAGGTATGGGGGACACCGGTAGCTGGCCGGCGAAGTCGGACTACCGACCCAATAACGCCAAATACATACAATAACAAGAAAATAAACTCAAGTTTGGGGAAGTACTGATAAATTACATCCAATTTTTTGTAAAGTTAATTATAACTCCCTGATGTAGAAATATAAATTAAGTAATCACAGTCGGTATGCGGAAAGAAAAACATATTATAGTCTTTCCACAAGAACATGACAAGCAACAAATTACTATTAAATGTGTATTTACAAGTATCTTAATATGTACTTTATTAGCCAAGGATGGTTCTAATAGTTCAAGTCTTAGTATTACAAGATAGATCTAGTAGACCTGGTAGTACAAGACATTCAGTAATTGACTGGCAATAAACGAACATCATGTTACATTTTTATCCCGTTTATCACTATTATCAAAAAGTTACGCTTCATGAGGGTTGCTTTATTTTTCACAAATCAATCAGAACTAGCGTACCCGTGCGAGAACTCTCGCATGTTAAACCCCACCCTCTTCCCTATTTTTTCCATTTCTACACTAAGCCTGTAATATATCTCTTTTTTCAAGACACTCTTATCGTCCGTCACTTGTTCTATATGTCTCCTTGTAATTGATAACAATACAGTGCACCCTTGTCAATACAAACTATTCTTATTTAACGTTATTACTGAGCAGGGAGGTACATCCGTGTAATTCAATCGCGTAGAATATCTAGTAATTATATTTAATTTCACTTACAGTTGCAGATTCTATAGGCCTTAAACAGGTGGGGTAGAATCGAGAAGCGTTGAATCAGCAAAAAGGTAATAGAATGTTCAAGAAGGTCTCGGTCCTGTAGATTACGGTATAAACAAGGTTTCTTTGAGGCCATCAGCCTCAAAATTTTATTTTTTTAGATCCTTAAACGCTTCTTTTCGGAGTTATTTAACGTTATAGATTCAAAAATACGGCCGAGTGTTTCGGGTTGCATTTGGCATGACTATTTACACGCGATTTTTAAAACAAATCCTTCATACTTTTAAAGACAAAGTGCAATTCGTCACGTCTCCGTGAAATTCTCTTTCTCTAGAGACCTTATTTTCAAAGATTGGTTGCATATGAGAGCTGAAAAAGGTATGTATACTACTGGAATAACGTAGGAAACGATGGTTGTATTGAGCAATACGAGAACCAATAACTGGAAATGGCTTTGCACAATCATTAAACGTTTCTATCGGGTGTAAAAGTATCATGCTATTCGTAAATGTTAATAATTCGATTTTGTTGAAGTGTGTCTTATCGTGTTCCTGCCTGCAGCATTTCAGTATCTAATTAGAGATAGTGATTATTGTAGACCTTTGCGCCCATTGTGAGCACCGCTCCCAGCTGGAAGAGAGTGGCGTGCGCCGCCGGGGCGGGGCGGGCGGAGGGGGGCGGGGCGACCTCGCCGAATAAGGCGGCGCATGGCGTCGGCGGAGGACGTGGAACGTGGCGTCATTGCCACGTCATAGCGATGACGAGGCGCTCGCCCCCCCCCCTCTGCACGCTCTCCTGGCGCCTGTTTGCGAGACGGGAAATCCGCAATCGTAAGAACCTCCCGATGGGCGGTGTAGTACGTGAAAATGTAAATTGATGCTACAGAGGAGAGAAGAAGATATGGTCGAGGAAGGAGACAACGCGCGCGGTCCGCGGGACAATTGTTACGGTAGTACTCCGGCATTCGTCTGGAATTGATACCGGGAATGGTAGCTCAGTGCATCAACTCATGTCACCGCAGCGCCTCTGACCGGGAGGTCCTAGGTTTGAGTACTGATGGCGGCAGGATTTTCGACACTAGCTTTTCAGCTAGGTCGAATTCAGTCGCTGTCTGGAGGAGAATTCTAGCGGCCGGCTGCTCCGATCGGTAGTTTTTCGTGGTTTCTTCGATCAACACCAGGCGAATGCCGGAACAGTACCCTACCAAACGGGCCGCGCGCGATCTTTCCTTCCTCTTTCTTGTCGCGCAGTTGACGCACCCGGAAACACGAAAAATCAGTCAATCAATCGATCTGGAATTGATCGTAAAACCACTGATCAGAGCAGAGAGAACGGACAGACAAACGTTTTGCCTGCAATCAAATTTTCGGTATCAAGGACTATATAGCAAAACGTGGATTCTAAATTCACAACGTGTCAGAGAATGTACTTTATTGTATATAATAACAAGATTTATCAATTCTTCGATACCAAGACTTCACAATATAGGTTTTTCTTTCGAAAAAATCGCTGATATTTGTCGCAGTTTTACTTCCTCTTTACTGTTGCAGTACATGCAAGGCGGAAAGGTACAGGCAGCGCAGAAACGATTTCTGTTGAATTCTCTCAATTTTGAAAAATTGCAAAAGTTTATTTTTTTCATCGACTTCCTTCAACTACAATTTACAAGATAGAGATTTACTTTCTCGCGTTTCCACGTACTTTTGTAGAAAGGAGAAAGTATTGTAATTCTACTTTCGACAGTAAAACTTGTGTGGTAGGGCCTGGTGTTGAAAAAGTGGTATGTAGTAAATTACTTCCTCTAACAAATTGTGTGCCGGTGGCACAAGGCATCAACTGATGTCATTGCAGTGCCTCTGACCGGGAGGTCCTAGGTTAACACTCCCCACGGCGGCAGGATTTTCGACACTAGGTAGATAGCTAGGTCGAATTCAGTCGCTGTCTCGAGGAGAATTCTAGCGGCCGACTGCTCTGATTGGTAGTTTTTCGTGGTTTCTCCTATCAGTCCCAGGCGAATACTGGAGCAGTAGCCTAATTAACGGGTCATGGACCGTGCGATCGTTCTTGTCTTATCCTCACCCCTTACTTGCACTAACAGACACTAACACACTTATACTAACAGACACTACTCTACCACACATGCCGGGAGACCAGTCGGGAGCTTAGAGCTTGTTCCGACCGGTCGGTGCCTAGATAGTGGGAGATACCTGGCTGGAGAAAACCCGCTAGCTGACCGTAGGATGGCGCCGGATCTCACCACCTAGCGAGGGAAGTTCACCGCCACCTCTCGTGGAAAAAGCATACACTACACTTACGGGAATAATGACCTCATCCGTTGACGCGCCCGGAATCACTAATCAATCAAAAATACGATGTGTAGTCATAATCCTTGTTTGATGGTTTTTATGATGCCAAAAAATCGTTGACAGCTAAACGTCACTCGTTCTGACTGTCTAGCTGCCCGTATTTTCCTCCACTTGTGGTTAAACCGTTGAGACAATTTTCTCCAAAATTGATTTTCCCGGGTCTATCCAGACGAACTCGTACTTGTTGCAAAAGGATACTTTATATGAAGTCTTAATAACATATTCCAAATGTTCTCAAAAATTTCTCCCAAAATATTCAAAGAATTCATTTAAAATTCGTAGGACCTGGAGCCGGGTAAGTTCTTTCAGAGAATTTGGATAAAAACTGTGCTTTAAGCTTTTTTTACTCATAATTTACTCTTTGATATAAAATTGCAATCGTTACTTTGTAGTAATCATTACATCGCATGTTAGTTTTCAAATATGCCTATTTAATTCTTTTCGCTCGTAAAGTACCTCGCTTGCCGCCAACTAGTGAGTGGGTAAGTTCAATTAGTTCACAAACTAGGCTGAACGAGAGGCCCCATCCACGGTGTAGAAACAATTCCTAGGCTCCATCCCAGTGCACCGAAGATGAGTTCGTTTGAATTAGTACGTTCACGAATGACACTTCTCTACCAGTACGAATTACAAGCTGAAAATGTAATTTGTAATTGCAATTGAGTGCAATATTGACATGTAACTGTAATCGAGCCCAATTCCATTTTTTACGTACTTTGCCCATCACTGCGGGTAACTGATGGTATTGGCTAAGCCATTCTAAGCTGCTCTTTCAATAAACAAGTGTTGACAAAGTTAAAGCCTCTAATTATTTTATTTTTTAAACAAATAAATACAATTATTAAATTTATTAACAAATGTATGTTTTATTATATACTCTTTTTATTTTCTCGTGTACTTACCTTTATCCCCACGTAGTAATTGAGTAACTGCTCGAGTGTGCAGATGTGTCTATGTACGATTTCCGTTACTCACGGCTGGACCACTTCCCGTGCACCAATGGACACATACGAGGTGTCATTCGACGCGTCTCGGCCTCCTGATGGGGAACTGATAGTTTGTTTTTGGATCCGGCCAAAAGGAAAATTCAAAGAAATTTCCACAAACTGTTTTCTGAATGTTTTGATACTGCGATCTCAGTGAGTATGCCGGGAATTAAACCAACGCCACCTAAATAGATATATGTAGATGGCGTTGATTAAACTCCAGTACCCAAAGGCATTTTTCGCTTAATATCATTTTTGCTCATAATTTTACGGCTCAATACACCTTAACTAACACCTTATTCACATAAACATACAAAATAGTCGCCTTTTAGTGTTTATATAGATTCGCATACAAAACGATTAATAGAGCAATTGTAGAAGTGGAAGTGAACACAAATTAGACCGAGTTTGTGGGGTTTTAAACTCTTAAAAAAATAGGGGATAAAATATGGAAGTGTTAAGCAAATTCGGGGAAGAATCAAATGTAGTTATAGAAAATTTTGCAACAGAATTTTCGGAACTAATTGAGAATGATCTTATATTAGGATTAGAGAATAACCCGGAAGAACAGTTTACAGGCGATATTGTGCATTATTGTGCGTATTAGCAAAAGTCGTAAAAAATGTAGCTGTACTAACTTCTACCTATTCGCATTATCAATACCTTCAAGTATTTTTTTGGCAATTATAATTTTGAAATTGCAATATTATCAGTTCATATCCTGTACGGAGGTAACATACAAGGCCATTGGATGTTGGGAATTTTTGAAGGGGAGTATGACATCAGCTACTACGATTCATTGGTAAGTCCAACGCCATATACTGTAAGAACAGAGCTACGCATGAAAGAAATTAAGTATGAAAGAAATTTTCAACACATGAAAAACCTTTTAAAACAGTTTACAGCATCGGAGACGCCACATTCCACTAGTACGGAGTAACCGTCCGGTCCCCTGGCCGCGTTACCGGTGCTGCGCAGGGTTAGCAAGGTGGTTGGAGCTGCCAACCTTGCCGCCTCCGGCCTGCAGGATTTCTTTAGGGTTTTCTCCCTTAGAAGAATTGGCTTCTCTACACCTAAAGAGTTCCTTCCACCCTTGGTTTTCTGTTAGTTTTCCTTCCCTTCGCCCAGTGTTCTCATTTTAAGGAGCCGGAGACTCGCCCTCGGCCTTGTCTAATTAGCTACTGAGTTGTACCTCAGAGAGCACCACAAGGAGGAGAGAGACATGACTTGCTGATCATACCCCGCTCTTGACTGCTGTTCTCAAAGCTCTTCTCTCGGAGTACCCCATTACAAGGTTGCATCTCGGGCATTTAATGGTATAGGCCTATGGGCATTGGCCTACCCCACCAGGGGATTGGTCAAACTTTCAACTCCTGTTGAACATAATTAGCATTCTATTTGGTTTACTTATTGAGAACAGAATTTATTGTTCAAATAGAATCCATGTAGTTTATTAATACTACTGATGTGATTTTTCCTCCTTCAGTTTAATTGAATAATTTTTACCCAACATAGTGAATAAATTGTATAAAAACATGTACAAAATTTTGTAAATGAGAAGTGCATTATTTAGAAATAAATATCAAATTATTTTTTTAATTTCTTAAAATTCATAACAGTATGTTGAACAACAAGATAATAAAGGGTATTTGAAGAAATATTGGAACAAACTGAATGTCTTTTTGATCAGCAAAGATTAGATAAATAAGTAATTTTCATCAGAAATTTTGAGAAAATTTTCTGTGATGTTGAGGTTTAATTCAATATTATGATGTTGAGGTCTATTGAATTAGAAAATGATAAAAAATGGCACTTGCTTTTTAAAAAAATGTATAGTTTTGGCTTTGATTTAATTTTCAATAATCTTCATGAATAATTAATTTTTAATAATAATAATAATAATAATAATAATAATAATAATAATAATAGTAATAACAATTCTAATAATAACAACAACACTATTCATTTAGAAATGATTTGACAATATTATTGTTAACAATGTCTAATGCATCTAGTAAATTCAGAGTGAAGGAAATTGAATTTTGGTCTGGCATTCTCCTTCTAGATCAGTCCAACTGCAAATTCACTCAGGCAGGACAGGATATGCCAGTTCTTTTTTCTTTGCTTCAGCTTGAACAGTCAACATGAAACAGAAAGTCAAATGGGATAAGAATTTTTATTTATGTTTTTTTAAGGGAAGTAGTGTTGTGATTTGTATATTCCTTCACACTGTAGAACATGTTGTTAAGCAGGAAAGCTTTCAATTTACTTTTAAATGTATGTATTGTGTTTATGTGTTTAATATCATGGCTCAATTTGTTGTAAAGTGTAATGCCCTCTATTAAGGTACTCTTTTGATAAAGTTTAGTTTCAGAATAGGGAACATGTAGGTTATCCTTTTGATGAGTATTGTAGTTGTGTACATCAGAATTTAGAGTACAAGTGTCTTTGTATTCCATGAGAATCTTCTTTGTGAAGACCACTATTCCAAATATATACATGCATGGTAGTGGAAGAATCCTTAATTTTTTGGACAAGGGTTTGCAAGGCTCTAGCTTATGAGTGCTGGTTATTGTTCACAGTATTATTTTTGTATAATAAATGTGCGAGAGCTCTCAGGGGCATTTCCCCAAAATATTATTCCATATTTCCACATTTGCAAAATACATTGTCCAAAGTGTCTCAATGTTGGAGCTTGACCTGAGGGTGTACAGGGCATAGCAAGATTTGGTGAGCTTCTAATTAAGATTTGAAATGTGAGCATTCCATTTTAGGTTTTCTTGGATTGTTAGACCAAGGAAGGTAATTTCATGGGATATCGTTACAGAGTTATTATTTATGAGCAACTGCTGTGAGAGTTTTCTTTTGGATCGGGGATTCATGAAATTGAGAGAGACTGTCTTGCTGGTGTTTATGATGAGTTTGTTGTCTTGAAACCATTTTACTAGTGCATGCAAGTTTTTTGAGTTTCTTTTTCTAATGATTGTTGTGTTTTTGCTTTGATGATAATGTTTGTGTCATCTGCAAAAAAAATTATTTTGTTATTTTTTAAAGCCGAAGGCATGTCAGTTATGTACATAAGGAATAGCATTGGCCCGAGGATGAATTCTTGCAGAACTCCACAATTTATCATCTGAGAGCAGGAGTAGTATGAGGAGATTTTGTTTTCTTTGATGTGCTGGGGGGTTACAACTTGGTTACAGTTTGATAAATATGATTTGATCCATTGGCCTGCAATGCCTCGGATACCTAGCATTTCTAATTTTGTTAAAAGTATGTGATGAACAATAATGTCAAGGGCTTTTGATTAATCTAAGAAAAGGCCAATGGGAATTTCCTCCTAATTTAGTGCAACAAGTATGTCATTTAATTATTCCTATGTCAATTGTGTGTCAATTGTATGTCAATTTTTTTATTTTCAAAATCCTGATAGGGAGATTGGTCTGTAGTTCATTGGATCATAACTATTGCCCTTTTTAAACAATGGTTTAATTTTTGCCATTTTGAATATATCTGGGAATATGCCTGTTTTTAGAGAGTAATTGCAAATGTGAGAGAGTGGTTGCACTATAAATGGAGCACTGAGTTTAATAAGAAAATCTGGAAAGTTGTCCAGACCTACTGAGAATTTATTCTCCATTTGTCCAATGATTTTAAAAATTTCAGAAGGGGTGGTTTCATGTAAAAATACGGAATTTACAATTTGTGTAACATTAGTGTTTGGTTGGTGTGTTTTATTGTTTAGGGAATGTTGAGAGATTCATTTTTTACCAATTTGTGAAAAGTGTTCATTGAAGATTTCAGCAATTTCTTGTGGGTCTTGTAAAGTTTGGTTTGTGTAGTAGAGCTCTATATTTTTTCTGTTATTGCTCTGTATATTTCTGTAAATTACTTTTTTAGGATTGAATTGTATGTTTTGTAGTATGATATGATGTATGCATTTGTAGTATACATTTGTTC
Organism: Teleogryllus occipitalis; assembly: GCA_011170035.1. Lineage (NCBI taxonomy): Eukaryota > Metazoa > Arthropoda > Insecta > Orthoptera > Gryllidae > Teleogryllus > Teleogryllus occipitalis. The sequence goes on along the minus strand of BLKR01001189.1, from coordinate 216,046 downwards.
TGTGCTAATATTTTATACATGTTGCATATTCTATCACATGACACTTTGATGCCTTTGGTAATCCACGATTTAGTTTTTTTATTTTGAACCTTTTTGAGTTTTTGAGGAAGAGTGGCATTGAAATGTCTTAAGTATATATTTATGAATGAGTTAAACTTATCATTTGTATCAGTTGGCTTATATACTTCATTTCAATTTTGTAATCTGAGTAAGTTTTGGAATTTCAGTATGTTTTCTTGAGAATAGTTTCGAGTTTCTTGGTAAGTTGTGTGTTCTCTAATTTTTGTTTCTATTTGAAGTGTTACAATCTGGGCAGTGTGGTCACTGAAGCCTGTGATAAATGTAGCAACAGAAAAACTGTTATTATTTGCATCTATTATTATTATTATTTGATCTATAGCAGTGCTACAATTTTTGGATATTCGGGTTAGTGTATTTATGGGTGTTTGTAATTGTATGATTTTAGTAGGTCTTTAAATAGATTTTCATTACTGGATTATGTGAGGCAATTTATGTTGAAGTCACTGCATAGAATAATTATATATTGCCTGAGTTTTTTAAGTTTTGTTAGAATAACTTTGAGATTTTTTAAGAAGAGTTTCAAATTTCCAGTTGGGCTGCAATATGTTCATAAGACCCATGTTTTTATTGCAGTTAAGTCAGTGATGCATATTTCAAAGTCTTTTTCTTTTATAAGATGAGTGTGTTTGGTGTAGGGTGCAAAACTGATAGTATCTTTAATAAAAATGCATGCCCCACCATGTGCATGATGTGCATTGTTAATATTTCGACATGAGCTGCTAGCTAAAGTATGTCTTTTTTCAGTATGTAAATTATGAAGATGAATATCATAGACAAGAAAATAGTATCCCCAAACATGTGTTTAACGTTTCTAAGCTTCAGAATTCTTCAATAAGGTTTAAATACCAATTATACAGAGAGAAGAGCTTACGAAAGGTGGCTGTATACAGGATGTTTTCAAGATAGACAAATATATGTACGATGCAGAGTAGATGTTAAAAGAAAAATGTTGAGAATAAAAAATGAAGACTGAAGAAATTGTGTAATAAAATAATAATAATAATAATAATAATAAGAATAATAATAATAATATTTATTGAGTCACAAATACAATTACAATCGTGTATGACGAGTCAAATATGTTGTATATGGAGGGAGTACAATTGCATGCATCTTCTTGGATGCAGCGAGTGAAGTTACATTTATTGTCCAGATGCAAAACAAGGGGCCATCTCAGCATTTGCTCAAAGGACCAGGGAAAACGGACAAAAAACCTGATCAAGATGGGGTCTTTGGCCTAAAGGCTATGCTACAATACTTGTTACAGATATATTAAGATATTACATAGTAGATAATTATTTTTAACAGCAAAATAGCTAAACATTTAACTTAATTTAATTTAAAATAATTTAACATTTCAAGATTTGTAGTTTCATTGTTCAAAACAACATTTACTTGGAATAATGATTTTACTGCTACTACTTATAATAATAACAATAATAATTATATTAATAATAATATTAGATAACATTTCTTATAAATTAATAATAGTAATGGCAATGCTAATAGTAATAATAACAGTACATGGTATCAATTATGGTAACAGCTACATATCATTTAACAGTATTAGGATATTCCTTGATTAAATCTTGAAATGGTGGGGAGGAGGAGGCAGGTTATGGCCAGGTTTTTTCTATTTCTACACCTAGTCCTACTGCAGCACCTGAAATCACATTGGACATATTAGTCATTGAGGTATTCCTGAACGCTATAAAAAAGTTTTTCCCCAAGGAAGTGTTTGAGTTTATTCTTGAAGTTTTGTAAGCCTGTTGTGTTTCTCAGATGTATTGGTAATTTGTTGAAGAACTGTATACCTGAAGAGAATGTACCCTTTTGGTATAATGTGCTTGTACACATTGGTTGATGAAGGTTACATGCTTGCCTTGTGTTATAGGAATGTAAACTTGAGTTAAATTTGTAAAGTGTGTCATTGTTTAGTAGATTTTTCTTTACAAACATGATAACTTCATAAATGAATATACAAGGCAGTGGTAGTATGTTAAGTTTTTTGAATTGAGGTCTGCAGGACTCTGTTCTTTTTGTATTTGTCATTGTTCGAATGACTCTCTTTTGTATTTTGAATGTTTGTTTAGCCTCTGGTGCTTGCCCCATATTATTATCCCGTATTTGAGAATAGAGTGCACATTTGCAAAAGAAGAAAGTAAATTAATTGGGAGTACAAGATCAAAAGAAACATGGAAATTTGTCAATTCAGTCCGTAAGAATAAAAAAGAGCATTGGAAAGAGAATCGAATAGGCCTAGAAAAATGGAAAAGCTGTTACGAAGATCTACTAACTGAAAATATAACAGTGTACATGAAAATTTTGTTTGAAACACAAGAAACTGAAGGAAATGTTCCACAAATAACAAGGGAAGTCAGTAAGATTTTCATGGCAATGCAAAGTGGCAGAACTTCAGAACCTGGAATTGAATTAATTAAAACTGCCCCTTCAAGTGCCATAGATATCATTGCACAGATTTTCAATAAATGCTTGGAAGGAGAGTTAACTCCCAAAGAATGGAAAATGACGCACACATTTCTTCTATTTATAAGAAAGGCAACAAGAATTAATGTGAAAATTATAGGGGCATTAGTATTAGCAGTACAATTGGGAGACTATATGACCAGATTTTAAGAGAAAGATTGGAAACAGAGATGGAGGAAATGGAGGAACAGAGTGACTTTTGCTCAGGGAGATCTTGCATTATCAACATATTCTGTCTAAAACAAATTATTGAAAAAAGAATCAGTGTAGGTAGAGATATTTGTATGGTATTTGTAGATCTGAGAAAAGGATTTGACTCGGTACCCCTGGATAAACTGTGGGATACTATGGAAGATGAGAATATAAATATGGTGTGTAAAAATGCTATAAAGCATCTATATGCAAAATGTAAAAGCTGCATAAAAGTTGATTCAAGTAGTTCTTCAGCTTTTAAAATAAACAAAGGCTTAAGGCAAGATTGTTGTATTTCCCCTACTCTATTTAAAATATACAGGGTGAGTCATGTAACTTTAGCACCTCCTACAGTTTTTGAACAGTTGAAGTTATTGCAATGCAGTTTTCACAGAATGTGAATGTGTGGGAGAATGGGGCTAATTGATTCATGTATTAATTTCTATTTTATCATTTGTATTTTTTGAGTTATTGAGGTAACTTTGTTTTCTCAAATGAAACTATACATTTTTTTTTGTCTATCATGATGAGCATAAAAAGACAAATCCAATGATATGCATATTGTCATATGTTCGATAACCATTTTTTTGGAAGTAATTTTGAGCAATTGGAAGCATTTTTTGTGACTCGTGTTTAACAGATATTTTGAATGTAACAGTCCACCAAACAAGGTCATGTAGTGCTTCCTTTGGTACCGTGCACTTTGGAAAGGGAAGCTGATGGAAATATTTGGAGATACAAAAAGTATTTCAAATGTTCATAAAACTGTTGCATTTTTTTCATGACCTCTGCTTTCTATCCTTCCACATTTTCAGATTTTTTGTCTTTCTTTGATTCAAGGAATTGAAACATTGGAAATAAGACATACGCATTGAAATAAAATTGTTTGCTATTTCATCTCCATTTAGTGAGGGTTTCATACCACAGGATATTATTAGGATCTTGAAACAAAACACAATAAGATTGCACAAAGAATATTGCTCAGTTTGAGCAAACAGTTTTAATGTTAATGGTCATATAATAATACCTTGGTGATAGAAAAATCCAGTAAGATAAAATAATAATTAGTCACTAAAATAAAAAAATTAAAAAGCATAGTAAAAAATAGTTAATTAAGGTAAACACACTATATTTCTACTCAATTTACTTGAGCATTTATTCAGAATGTCCACCATCTACAGACAAGCACACTTGCAGGTGTTTTTGAAAAGATTTATTAACTGCAAACTGTATTTTCTTTTTAACTTCTGAAAATGCATCTACTCCTATCACCTGATGTGGTTGGAGCCTCTTGGTACAAGGGGGTTTTAAGAAAACTTCAAGCAAAAAATCTAGAGGTGTCAAGTCTTGGGAATGTGCAGGCCAGCACACAGTACCCCCACATCCTATCCAACGTCCCAGGAACTTAATGTTTAAAAAGTTAGACACCTTGTTTGAGTAGTGCGCAGGGCAACCATCTTGCTGATACCACATATTGACACCTTTCTGTAACTTCACATTTTCTAAAAGTGGTGGTAGAATTGTAAATAGAAATGCTGCTTATTCAATTCCATTCCATTCAAAGTATTTTCTAGAAAAATTGATCCCATAATTTCATCACCCACTAGTTCACACCATTCATTCACTCTCCATTGATGCTGATGCTCTATACACTGGATCCATTGTGCATTTTCCAGTGTCCAGTAATGCATGTTTCTTAAAGTCATGTTGCTGTGGCTATTGAATGTTTTTTCATCAGTACATAATATATGTTCTCAAAATGTGCTGTCATCCCTTATCTGACCTGGAGAAAATCTACAAAATGCCATGCACCTTTCAAAAGCTCGACCTTAATGAAGGCAAACATGATAAGGGTGGAATTTGTGGCGGTGTAGAATACAAATCACACTGGATTGGCGAACATCTATATCTTTGGCAATATGCCGAGAGATTATGAGTTGATGAAGTGATGTCCTAATACTGAGATTTCACTTTTTTCGTGGCTGTTCTCTTTCCGTTATTCTATTTGAAAGTGCCACTGCTTGTAAACACTTAGCAGTTAATAAATCTTTTCAGAAACACCTACAGGGTTTGTTTGTCTGTAGATGGTGAACATTTTGAATCATAAGTAAATTGAGTAGTAATGTAGTGTGTTTACCTTTATTTACTTAAAAAAAAAATTTTTTTTAAATGTTTTTTTTTTATTTTTTGTGATTAATTATTGTTTTTATCTTACTGGATTTTCAATGGGCTTCAATCACCAAGGTATACGCAATATTGTTTGTACAATCTTAATTATTTATTCTTTTTGTGTTTTGTTTCAAGATCTGATTAATATTCTATGGTATGAAATCCCACTAAATGGAGTTGAAATAAGAAAAAAAAATTATTTCAATACATACTTATGACCAGGACTTGAATTCTGATGATCTAAAAATTCTTTCAAAATGACCTATAAAATTTCTTCAAAATGAGAGGAAACTGACCTATAAAATGACAAAAAAATAAGGGGAAAAAGACATAATTTTTGAAAAATACTCAAAAATTTGTATAAAAATGTTATTTCATGAATTTTACAATTTTAAATACAATTTATTTATTTAAAATTATATTAAATATAAAGTCATCATTTTAGGAGGAAAAGTAATCTTTAGATCTGATATTCTCACTGGCAGTTATGAAAGGTCAAGGAAGTTACTGAAGATCTGTAATTTTGAGAGTTCAAAGAACAGAGTACACTGGAGTTATGAATTTCTTATGAACTTATGATACAATAAAAACACTATTTTAGTGTGTCATTGTAAATTCATGAAATATTCACAAACAAAAAATACGAAAAGGAAACAAAATGCATAAAAATGATAAAATGGCAAAAAATGACCAAAAAAATTACCCAATACATTTCTATCATCTATGTTGCATGATAAACATTCATTTACAAGTTAGCCATGTCTAGAATGTACCAATGAAAAGATGACATGTTATTAGAATTCGAGCCCTGAATCTAATCTTTATTTTCAATCCTTCAATGAAAGAAAGACAAAGAATCTGAAAATTCAGAAGAAAGGAAAGCAGAGTTCATGACAATAATGCAACAGTTTTGTGAAACTTTGAAATACCTTTCATATCTTCCAATACTTCCATCAGCTTGCTTTTCCCAGGCATTTATTAGCAGGGGGACCTTGTGTGGCAGACTGTTATACATTCAAATTATCCATTAAATAAGAGTTACAAAAAAATCAAAATTACTCAAGAAAATGCTTATCTAACGTATGAGAATATGTATATCATTGGATTTGTCCTTTTATGTTTATCGTGATAGACTAAAAAATATGTGGAGTTTCATTTGAACAAAGAAAGTTACCTCAATATCTCAAAACATACAAATGATAAAATATAAATTAATACATGTATCAATTAGCCCCATACCTTCACGCACTTCCGTGAAAACTGCAATGCAATAACATCAACTTTCAAAAACTGCAGGAGATGCTAAAGTTACGTGACTTACCCTGTATATTAAGAGAGTTCTTCACACCTGGAAAAAAGAGGGTAAGGGCATAGGAATACCTAGTGTTGAAGATTTCTTATATACCTTAATGGATGCAGATGACCAAGTTGTCCTAACCCGTGATGAGGATGATATCTCCTACAGACTAGAAAATGAACTGAGGAATATGAAAAATGGGGACTTGACATTAATATATCAAAAACAAAATATATGGTAGTAAGAGGCAATGGTCAGGATCTGTTAACCCATAGGGGCATAATTAAATGTGTAAAGAAATTCAACTATCTGGGAGTAACTTTAACAAGTGATGGTCATGATAGCAAACATGTTCTAAACAAAACAAATAGAGGTAGGCTTTACACCCATTGACATAGAATTCAAGTATAAAATGAAACACAAAAATTACACTATATAAAACAATTGTTGAAAGTCTATTTACATATGGAGCTGAGTTACAAACTGTTAATGCCAGGGATAGAAATAGGATCCAAGGATCAGAAGAGGAATTTTGGAGGTAGAGTTGTCAGTGTTAGTTCGAGTATACAAATGATACACACATTTCATTTCACACATAGAAAGTATTGAACAACTTTACAGAACTCACATCATCGGCAGGTCTTTTCACAGTTTAACACACAGCGCATGAGGGGAGGTCTAGAGCTGCAACTGGTTTTTAACTGATGTCAACCCCCATGATGACAAATTCCCAACAATTTCTCTACAGTCAGCAGTCAGGGTAGAAGGAAAGCAAGAATTAAAAATAAAGAATAATAGAAATAATGAAACCTGGGAAATTAAGCTTAGAACTGATAGAAACAAAAGCTCTATTATGGTATGGGCATTTAAGGTTGGACAGTTTTAATTCGTTCAGTATACAAATTACAGTAGGTCATAATATTATTCTTACAATTTTTTTTTTCATTATTTATCTTTTATAATAAACAGAAAACAGAAAAACTATGAAAATGAAAAAAACAAAACCTAATTCTAAGAAAATAAATAAGAAACTATTAAATTACTGTTTTATTTATACTGAGCTTTCAGATGCAAATTATAAGATAAAAGGTTGAAATTTTTGGGAAACTGTAGAGAATTTATAGGGCTACAATTTGTATTGAGCCCTTTTTATGCTCTATGTCAGAACATGATATATTCTTAAAAAATGAAAAGAAGAAAAGTAATTTTTTTCTATTTTTCCCTTCTTTTTTGTTGATTGTAAGGGTCAATATTGGACCTAAATGCCTGAAAATATTCTCAAAACATCTTTATCATATGTAGAAAATTGCAAGGATAATTAAAATTATATTCAGCAGTGTAATGTGGTTAAAAAAATTTAAATGTATATAAGAAGCTAAAAAACACGTTTTTTTTTATTTGCTGGATGTTCTCTGGGTAAATTCATTTAAATCCAGCTAAAAAAAATTTCAACATAAAAAAATTTAATTGCCATAGGGCAGTTTTGCCTATCTTATTCCGCTACCCGTTTGTCATGTTCTAAAATTTTTATTGATCTAAAATTCTAACTCTTAAATAAGATGATGTAACTATTCACTATATTTAGTAGTTATCAGACCATTGTACTTAGGAAGCAACAGGCCAGACTGAATCAGAGAAGAAACCAATACAAATTGATGAGCAAGAGAGTACAACAAAACATTTTTCAACCTAAGTCTGATTGCAGGTCCTATTAAATGCTATTAAAATCCATGTCTTGAACCACTAAATATTGCTGTTACTATAAGTGTCAATACTATAAGTATTATTATCAGTATAATAATAAAGGTAACTGAACACAACTATTTCTGTAACCACATGTAAAATTCAATAGTAGTTAATGACAATTAATATTGATGCAACTATAAATAAAATACTAAAAAAATTTAAAAAATGAATTTTTGTGGATGAATTTGTTTATCACATAATAACTTGTGCATTGTTTTTGGTGCTATTTGTTAACCCTTTTCAAGTGCATTTGAAAGACCTGTGACCAACTTACAGTCATAAAAAGCAGTAAGATGCAGTGCCTCTTAACACAGCTTGACGCTGGGATCATGCTTCTCTCCATAACCATCTTGTTAATACTCTTGAAGTTTTTACAATTTTATACTACATCTATTTACTTTTTTTTGACTTTAAGTTGGATGTATATATGTTTTAATGCACTTCAGAAGGGGCAACAAATCATGCAAGTGATTAACTTATTAAACAAATTCACTTCTTATACTTCCTGTGATTTTACCTCTCAAAATCTATAAGCAAATCTTCATCATAAACATAATAAATAATCATTTGAGAAGCAAATATGAATTTTTTAACAATAGAAAATTATAAGTGAGTGATGAAACTGAAATAATTAAAGTATTTAAATTTTTTGAGAAATGTAACATTTATAGTTTTCAGTAAACTTGTACATCAAATAATTTGATCATTAATGATCTCAATGTTTATATTACCTTCATAAATAAAGGGTAATAGAAAAATGAAAAATACTATCTTATATTATAACTTAAGTTAAAGTAATGAACTTATTTTATTGCCAAATTAATGAAAATTGATGCTCCAGTTATCCAGCCAAATAAATAGACATAAGTATACTATTACTAACAAATGAGATCATACATTTTGAAGAGTGAGTGAGATTTAACAAAGTGAGCCAAAATATCTAAAATTTTAAGTTGTGAAAATTTAAGGAAATGAGTGCTGCAACTGAAGAGATGATTTGAAATGATAACACAAGAAGTATGTTTTGAATACAGTTCCTGTTTAAATTCTGAAAAGAACATGTTTAATCAAATAGTGAATACATTGTTCTTAACAGAGTCTGGATTTTGTTGATATTTCATCTTTCATGGGCATTCTTAACTTGTGTTGTTAACATCAATCTCAAATTTGTATATAAATCTTAAATATTTATCGTGTGTTCAAAATTTATGATATTTGACATGAAGATCTTATTGCATTGTAATAATGACTATTATTTGATTTCTTTTGTTTGTTAGAAATTGCATTTTTACAATAAAGTAAAAGATGTGGTAAATTGTTTAAAATCTTATGAGGAAATATTTTATACTATTTTTTATTTTTTAATATTATAAAAACATATTTTGTGGTTTTCATTCATAGTATGTAACAATCTGAGCCAACATAATTTGGTGCAGTACAAATTAACATCATGCTCATTGACTAAGACGCTGTGTTCAATAGGAAAATTAATATTTTCATCCAATTTTTACGTAGTTTTTAAACATGTTCATGACATGCTACAATAGGAAATTTGGTATGATTTTATATGTAATTATTAAAACACTGGTAGAAAATAATGTTTATGACTTTAGCATCATTATAAAAATAATTATGAGATGTTGTTTGTCATACACTACATTTATTCCAGCATAAAGCTTTTTGGGCCACATTGCAGCCATCTTCAGTGCGCTTCTGTGGTGGCTGTGTAATGACAAAACAGCTGGTTTTTGTAATTACTTTTAAACAATTTTAGATCATCAAAAACCAGAATCTCCTTAAGAACAAATTACTCATGCAAGTTAAATTACATCAGTCTATTAAAAATAAATATAATAGCTAAATTATTAATCTTTGACTTAATGATATAAAAATACATTCATAAAAAATACTGATCATTCTAGAGACTGACATCAGTTCTAATAATAGTAAAATAATAATAATAACACATGAAAAAAATTTAAAACTATATTAAATACAGGGTTAAACCATATTTACAAGAAAATATACTAAAACCTGTTTATTTGACCATTCAAAAACATTTGTGCTGTGATCATTGACAAACAAGCATGTGTATATTTTTGTATGGATATTTGAAATGTGGCAAAATTTAAATATACTATATAAAGGTATATTTTAAATATATTTTCATCTACAGGTCATCTTGCTACAGAAAAGAAAATACAGTTGACTCCAGTTACAGTGAACTCGGATATAGTGAACTCTTGGTTATAGTGAACTTTAGTCACTGGTCCAATATCACTTACTTTACAAATAAACACAAGATGATTTAGTTATAGAGAACTTACAAAATATGTCCTGGAAATTAATTCCCTCCTGGAAACAAAAATATATATCACCTCAGTGCCCCAAATTCTAACTCTAGGGAGTCCAGAGGCTGGCTGTGCCCGGATGCATAGTTTGGCTTGATATCGGGCATGGTTCCATCCCCCCCCCCCATTTCAGAGTAACTGGGCAAACTGCCAGGATCAACAATATGGGGAATTCAGGTGTAAATCAACCGAGTAATATAAATATGACCCACAATAATTTTAAAGATATTATTTGTGACCCTTGAGGTCTTGCAAGTTGGAAACCCCCTGTTCTAGATTAAGTTTAAACTGAAATATGACATAACTCATTACTCAACAAGAAGCAGTGATTTAAATAGAATGTTATTAAAAGACACAAAACACAACAGTTAACTTGTAAGTAAATGAACAGTAAAACCAAAAGTTTTAATTTTTACCCCCAAAAAATGCATTATTTTACTAAACAACAACAACATATGAACAACCAAGCTCCTGCTTACTTGCACTTTATTTATTAATTTTTTTAACATCAAAAACAGTAAAAAACTGTGTGTTATGTACTATGGGGTGAAAGATATATTGTGCATGTTTTCTTAAATTCTGGAATCCTTACCCTAGCACATATAAGTTGAATTCTGAATGTAGATGGAAATGAACATTTTTGGCAAGAATTGATAAGAAAGTTTCTGCTTCCATGTAACAAACACTATTTGCAAGGACAAATCAGCTCTAGATTTGAACTCTTATCCCTCATCATGTCCTTCGTGAAGGAATACACTTCCTGCTGTCACAACGTAAAGATTGGTAATTTGAATAACTACATTTCTCACTGAAATCTAGGAACGTGGACAGATAATGAAGTTACATATATTTTCAGAAGCAAGACAAGAGGTCATCATAGCATTTTCTCAAAGGATCAGGGAAACTGAATAAAACTTCTGATCGAGATGGGGGCCATTAGTCAAAATGTCAAAATAGATTACCATTCATACTAAACTTTCTCTGGAATATATTTTACACACGTGTAAAATCAATCACCAGGTAAAAATGGTTCAAATATCCTTAACAATGAAAGTTGGCTATAATAACAATGAAAGTTGGCTAAATATAAAAGTGCAATACATAAGTCACAAAACAAGGAAATCAAAATCACAATCAGTTGTAGAGTTATTTAATATGTGCATTAAACTGTGCATTACCTGCAGTACTGTGTGCTAGATGAAAAGCTACATTATCTGCAATATTGTATTGTGTGTGTATCTTTGTGTGTGTGTGGTGGGGGTGGAGGGGGAACTTCTATGGGAATGAGAATGAACTATTGTGCTAGGAAAATTATCTATTGAGAGAACATTTTGTTGTAATTCAATTATAACTTGCAATATTATGAAAACATTGAAAAGCAATCAAGCAATTATAAAGGTTGTGTTAATAGATCTGCCAAGGGCTATTCTAGATATCTTGTTAACAGGGCTTAAAACAAGAAAAATAAACTCAAGATGACTGATAAAGATTTCTCAGGTGTTAATAAAAAACAGTTTGAACATCAAATTCATCAAAATCAAATAAATAGATAACAGTTTTTTCTAGAACAACTTTAGAATTCACAAGGGAAAGATTTGTTGAATGCATTGTGAGAAATTTGAAGAGTGCATTGTGAGAAGGCCCTCTTTTAAATTAATTGAAGCTGAAATTAAGCTTACAGAACTACTAATGGTCTTCAAAACTTCCAAAGAGAAGTTTAAATAGTATTTTTATGATCTAATGGATCTTCTTTTAGATATCTCCAAGAAACACAATTACAATTCAATTCAGAGAACTGTTACAGAAAGCATGAATGACATCACAAACATAATGAAAAGCACTCTTGTTCACCATATATCAAGGTGACTAAACAAATTTCCACAAGACACAGAAGAGAGATTTTTAAAGCTCCCAAAGCAATGACATTAATATTTTGTAGGCCAATTACATTGAGATATGAAAGAATGTCATTGCTGGTCTGATGCAGGCTACCATACTAATAAAGTATTAATCTTCAGCTGCTGAGATGGTCAGTCATATTGTTAGGTAAAACAAATGTTTTGTTTTCCAGTACAATTTTTACTTCAAAATACTTTACTTCCTAGTACATTCTTTTATTCTCAAGAATGAGTGCCATTTCTTGCTATTGTGCAAAATTCCACAGTGAAATTATTGGTTTCTAAAATGTCACAGGAGTCCAGAAAAATAACTCTATCATAAATGGTGGAATTAGTAAAGAAGCGTGGAATCAGTTAGTTCAATAAAGAACTTGAAAAGTAACATACTGTTTCATTAATCTCTGTAATAACTAGAAGAGTAGCCCTATGTTGGCTTATAGGCAGAGTTCTAGCTTCCTGAGGTGCGATGCCAAGTTTGATTCTTGGTCAGAGCAAAAATAGAGTTGTAGCTTTCCTTTAAAACCGTCTCAGTTTCTGTAGCTGAGAGGCAGGCAAAGTTTGCTAGTTACGGTGAAGGGAATATGTTCGTGGAATATTTATCTAGGCCCAGGCATGAGGGATACATTAGCTAGCCAGCAAAGTCAGAAAATTGAATCAAAATGACAAATAAATATATATATATATATATATATATATATATATATATATATATATATATATATATATATATATATATATATATATATATATATATATATATAATAAATAAAATAAACGACGGTGAGGCGGGGGGAAGGGGGGGTCTGTGCTGTTGAAGCACATCTACAACCTCCACACCTCTGGTTGGTGGCTAATATTGGTTGGGGTCTACATATTGGTGTAGAAGTGCATTTTGCAAGGAATGCAATTCTGTCTGTTGATTTTGAAAATTTGAGGAAAATGAATGGTCAGGGATTCCCAATGGAAGAATACATATAATCCTAATTCACACTGAGAAATGTATTTTAATGAAATGTATGTATATGAGAAATGTGTGTGTATATATATATATATATATATATATATATATATATATATATATATATATATATATATATATATATATATACATATATATATATATATACATATATATATATATATATATATATATATATATATATATATATATATATATATATATATATATATATATATATATATATATTTTTTTTTTTTTTTTTCCCCATAAACCTGCCTGCTGTAGTTGCCACTGAGTGTACTCTAAACTGAGGTTTCAAAACCAACAACAATCCATTTAAATAAAATTTGTATTTAAAATGAAACAATTTTTCACTGCAAACAATCATCGTTTTACATACAGAAATATTGGCAGTCTTTGTTTGAGTACACTAGTAGGCCGTATTTTCTCTCATGTAACAGTATTAAACATTTTTTTCGTATGTAAAGCAATATATATCTTTTAAATAAAAACTAAAGAGAATGAGAATATAAATTGAGATCCATTAAGTGTCATTTTTTTATTTAAACAAAATGTTTTTTATTTCCAGAAAATTCATTCAATTTGTCTTTGCCATACAGCTTTCAATAAATAATCTCACTCAGTTTGTCAGTAAGATTAAAAATGAACTGATTAATTTCATGCTGTGTTCATGAGTAGCTAATTCGAAATTAAAACAGAATAATACTCCATTGAATAGAACAGCTATCCAAAGGTGATGAATCTAGTTAATTTTTATGTTTATTAAAACTTCTTAACTTTGAAATTAAATACCAGAAGCTAAACATATTTGAAAGAAAGGTGAGAAGACAATTTAAAATGAAAATTAAATTATTCTCTCTTATTCTTTAAAGAATTGGGGAATGAATAATTAACAGGTGATTATTATTCCATCTTCAAGTAATATTTTATTTTTCTAACAATTGCATTAATGCAACATGCAAATACTATTTTTTGTTGACATGACACACATGTAAATGATATTGTAAAATGAATAATTTTTTGTTCAGCTCATTAATCCTCCAAGAAAATGCTGCCAAATCATTGTTAATGAATCTGGTTCCAAATAAAATGCTTTAAATTAAAATAACATGATGTTTCTCATTATATAAAGGTCTTCGGTGTAATAATATTAGCTGAAAGACCTCTCCTTCAGAAACCTTATTGATGCGGAAATTATATTGATTATTTGAAATGTAAGTACGTATAATTTAAAATACATTTCTCAGTGTGAATTAGGATTATATGTATTCTTCCATTGGGAATCCCTGACCATTCATTTTCCTCAAATTTTCAAAATCAACAGACAGAATTGCATTCCTTGCAAAATGCACTTCTACACCAATATTAGACCCCAACCAATATTAGCCACCAACCAGAGGTGTGGAGGTTGTAGATGTGCTTCAACAGCACAGACCCCCCCCTCCCCCCCCCGCCTCACCGTCGTTTATTTTATTTATTTATTTTACTTAAAAAAAACAGTTAAAAACTGCGTATGATGTGCTATGGGGAAAAGTGAATTGTGTGCACATTTTCAAAATTCTGTGATCCCTACACTAAGTCATATACTACTTAAATTTTGAATTTTGAAAGGGAGAAAAAAACAAACAAAAAAACTCCCATGTAATAAATTATATTTTCAAGGATAAATAAGCTATAAATTTTGGCTCTTATTACTTCCTGCCGCGACAACATGGAAACGATAATTTGAATAATTGTATTTCCCACTGAATTCTAGAAGACGTGCACAGAAAAATGAAGTTACATTTATGTCCAGAAGCAAAACAAGGGGCCATCTCAGCATTTGCTCAATGGATCAGGGAAACTGGACGAAAAACCTGATCGAGATGGGGGTCATAGACCCGGAGGCTGCAATACAATCCTTGTTACAGGTTGTTTATACACATTTATACAGTTCAAACGCTAAATAATGCATTAAGTATCATTGTTAAAATTAATGTTACTTTTCTTGTGATGCTTAGTATAGTCTCTAATTGTATAGAAACAGTTATGCAGCAGAAACGATTTCACTTGGGATTTAAACTTTTCTATCGAATTTAATCGTTTAATGTCATCTGGCAAAGTTTTGTAAAATAATGTACATGTATTGTATGTGAATGTTTTGTAATGAGCTGTTGATACTGTCACCTGATGAATATGATTTCTACGTCGAGTGTTATAGTAATAGACATCGGCATTTTCTGAAAATATATTCCCGCCCTTAAGCAAGTCATTTTTGACAAAAATCACTGATTCGTAAATAAACAGACTCGGTAATGGTAAAATTCCTAGATTAATGAAGAGAGGCTTACATGAATCACGTGGGTGGGATTTGGTTATTATTCGTACAATTCGTTTTTGTAATCTAAAAGTCTGGGAGCTATAAGATGTATTTCCCCAGAATATTATGCCATATCTCAGGCGGGAATGAACATTCGCGAAGTATACACAACGAGCAGTATGAAGGCTGACTGAATTTGCAAGAATTCGGAACGCGTAGCATAATGAACTTAATTTTGTGTTCAATTCATTTAAATGGACGTTCCATTTAAGGTTTGACTGAATTGAGAGACCTAAAAATTTTGTTGCCTTAACATCAGTCAATGGTACACTGTTCATTTTCAATGGAGCACAGAATTGTTTATTTGATATGGAAAACTGCATTAAACCGTTTTCTTTTCGTTTACTATTAATTTGTTATTTCGGAACCAATTTGAAACATCTGATATTGTGCTATTTACGGTTTCTTTATTGCAAAGGATGTTCGTATCATCCGCAAAGAGAACCGTTCTTCCGTTTCGAATCGTCGATGGCATATCGTTTACGTAAAGTAGGAACAGAATAGGGCCTAAAATCGATCCTTGAGGAACTCCACATGCAATGGGCAAAGAGTCGGAAAGGTGCGTACGTAATGTTCCATTATTCCAGTAAGGTATTTCCACTCTCTGAGATCGTTGTTTAAGGTACGAACATAACCAATCTAGAGCAATACCACGGATTCCATATGAAGGTAATTTTGAAAGTAAAATGTCATGATCAATGATGTCAAAAGCTTTGAGAGATCTAAAAATAATCCAATAGGTGCCTCGTTTTGATCTAATGATGAGGCGACATCTTTAAGAAAAGAAAATATAGCTGTTTCCGTTGATTTTGATTTTCTAAACCCGTGTTGGCAATCTGAAAGCGCGTCGTGTTTAGTGAGAAAGGTCTCCATTCGTACGGAAAAAAGTCTCTAATATTTTTGAAAAAACTGATAGAAGAGAAATGGGCCGATAATTTTGAATTTCATTTTTGTTGCCTTTTTTGAAGAGCGGCTTAATTTTAGCTGTTTTGAAAATATCTGGAAACGTTCCAGTGCATAAAGATGCATTAAATATGTGAGTTAACGGGTGTATAATGGCATACGCACAAGTCTTTAACAAATAATCTGGGAATTCATCTAAACCGGACGAATATTTATTTTTTAGTTTACCGATTATTTTGAGAATTTCATAGGAAGAAGTTTCGCAAACGAACATTGTGTCTAAAATTTTGGGTGCACTGTCTGTTTTTGAATTTTGTGCCTGAAGACCCTTAGTGAGATCGGCAGCAATTCTCGAAAAGTATTGGTTAAAGAGACTAGCCACTGTTGCCGGATCGTTTACATTTATATCGTTATATTTTAAAACAACATTCTCTACGGGTTTTCTAGTTGATTTGGTAGTATTTTTTATTATATTCCACATTGTTTTTGTTTTATTATTTGAGTTCAAAATATCCTGATCGTTTTTCATGATTTTAGCCTGCCTTATGACTTTTCGTAACAATGTTTTGTATTTTTTAAAGTAGATAAGGAAATCTTGAGATACGTCATGATGTTTAGAAATGAAAGAAAGAATTCGCTTGTTTTTACAAGATGTCCTAATCCCTTGTGTTATCCAAGAATTGCTTTTCCGTGAAATATTTAATTTTCGTTTTTGAAGAGGAAAGCAAGTGTTAAAATGAATTGAAAGAGTTGAAAAAAAAAAAAGAATTATATTTGTCGTTTGTATCAACAGTATTATAAACCGCTTCCCATGACTCCTGCATCAAGTAATCAATGAATAATTTAATTTTACTTTTAGTAAACAATCTAGTCATACGTGTATTATTTATTGTGTCAGTGATCGCATTTCTTATAATGGTAGGAATTTGTGCATCGTGGTCACACTATTTATTTATTTAGTCAAAAACTGTATGTGACGTATGGGGGAGAAAATCATCTGCGCACGCTTTCTTGAGTTTCAGAATCCCTTCCCAACAATTTAACTATTAATAGTTGAAATATTAATAATAATAATAATAATAATAATAATAATAATAATAATAATAATAATAATAATAATAATAACAACAAATTTAAAAAAGCGAGAGATTAACATTTCAAAAACTAGATATTTTCGTTGCCAAATTATAGAAAACTTATTTTTAACGGTAAAGAAACGAACAAACTTGATTTTTCTGTATTGTTAACAAAATAGAAACTCACCCTAAGCTCTACTACCACTACAAGCAAAGGAAAGTTCAACAAAACGTGCGCATAGTGAAGCTACATTTTCTTGTGGCTGCTAGGACCAACCAACGAAGCGCCCGCTTCACAGCGGCCCACCTGACCACCGTGGTCTTTTTTTTTCACTTCACACTTTTACGAAATTACAAGATTTTGCCTAAAATATTAATAATATTAAAATTTGAAGCGCGCTTTCGTTAGTCCATCGTTTGACCAGCTTTAATAAGTAACTGGATTATTTTTACTGTTTCATTTTTACCGCTAGCAGATAATGACGAAAAACGTATTCCACTGCACCCAGAAAGTGTGAAGTTGGTCCGAAAAAATTGTCTTTGTTTTAATTTGTTAAAGGAGATTGGTAAAAATGTTCTAAAGGGTGGACAAACGACGGACAATGCACATTAAAATTCGAAATTTTAATTTTTTTCGGGCCAACTTCACGGGGGTGCCCGCTTGTGGTTTCGACAACCCCTCGCCACCATACTCCACACCAGCTACCCGTGAGAGCTCAACTTTGGAAGGGATCCATTCAAACTACGCTGCCTTTGTTGTTTGATACTTCACTCGAGCTCCACTGAAGAAAGAAGAAACTGTAACCTTACTTTTATATTGTAAACTGTGCTTCTTAACACGATCACTGTCCTGTGATCCATATGTGGTTCACAAGACATAACACTCGATGGTTTCGCTACGTCCGTGAACCACATGTGGATCACAGACGTTTACAATTTACGGCACACATTTTCATTAAACTCCCCGTAACTGCACAGATGTTGGGGCGGACTTGCTAGGGCGGTCATAGAATTTAGAAATGCACCAAGACGCGCGGAAAAATATTTTTATTTTTGAGAATATTACAGTAAAATTTTCTTACAGTCGGAATGGTTTGAACGTACGGAGATATTTTAATGTTCTCATAGGGATAGGGAACGTGTTAATTTGACCAATCAGTCACACCGTCTATCATGTTCTCAGACACAGTAGGACTAACCCAATTTTTACAGGACGATCCAAATTTACACCAGACCCTTTGCGAAACAATCACACAAATCAACCTGCAGGCTCCTAATCGCGCTGCGGAATCCACGGTTGAGGAGCTTTGTGGACCGTTTCGAGATGCGACTGCGCATCAGTGCGATTTGCCCCATCGGCGATTGGCTTTAGGCTCGATTGCCGTCGATTCCCGGACCCCGAGTGTGACGGTTACTAGCTGAAGACCCTGGAGATGTATCGATTTCCTCCTAGACTTACTTAGATATTTATTTAGTCAAAAACAGTAAAAAACTGTATGAGATGTATGGGGAAGGAAATCATCTGCGCACGCTTTCTTGAGTTCCAGAATCACTTCCCAACAATTTAACTATTAATAGTTGAAAGATGGAAAATAATAATAATAATAATAATAATAATAATAATAATAATAATAATAATAGTACATTACTTGTTACAGGCATATTACGTATTTCTTAAACAATAGACAATACAAATGTAAACTAATTCATTATACTATATCATTATTTTCTTAAACATTATTTTTCTTTTTGACGATCATTAGAACCTCTAATTGTATAGAAACAGTTTTGCAGCAGGAAAGATTTTACTTTTAACTCAAATTTGTGTACCAATTTTAATTGTTTAATTTCATCTGGCAATGCGTTGTAAAGTAACGTACATGTATTGTATGTGGATTTCTTGTAGTGAGCTGTTGATACTGACACTTGATGAACATAATTTCTGAATGTGTTGTAATTATAAATATCAGTATTACTTGAAAATAAGTTCCCACCGTAAAGTAAGTCAGTTTTGACAAATAATACAGACTCGTAAATAAATAGGCAAGGCAATGGTAAGATTCCAGTCTCAATGAAAAGAGGTTTATTGAGTTTTGTAAGGATAGTATGAAGTCATGGATGACCCGGTTACATACAAGGAGCGGACAGCCAGTAGCAGAAACAAGAAATATTCAGATTAACAAGGAGATTTTTCAAGATTAGTTAGCACATCAGCTATTTTGAATGGGTTTGATCTTACTAAATAGACAATTACCTCAAGTCGATTTCGGTTACAATCTCCAGAGTGATGAAATACCAATAAAACATGTTTTACATCTTTGAACTGAAGTGATATTCTGGGAATGAAACTATTTTCTCTCAAGTGTTGTCTGTTGTAAATAAATTCCGCAATCACTTCTGCGTGAAATTTTATTTTGACTAATGTGCAAAAATCAACTTAAGAGACGCAAAATTGCCTCGACGGAGACTATTCAAGTTGATATACACAAGTGATTTAAGACCTTGAGCCAGACGAAATATGGAATTGAAGAAAATGACGTCTCGAACGACACAACCTAGAGAACTGATTAATGTTTCCGGACAGGTAAACTGCTACGATCATTAATCCGGTTAGTTTAGCGAAGGTTTTATCCCGGGAGGTGCGGCATTTCTCCCCCGCTGGATGGCGAGAACTGGCGCCGACCTACATGCCAGCTTGCGGGGATATCCCCCTCCAGGTATCTCTCCAGCCTGTAGGTCGGAACAAACTCTAATCAACTCTAAACTCTTGAGATAAAGTCTAAACTCTTGCTTCAAACTCTAAACTCTTGAGCCTAAAGGTCAAGGTGCCCACCCCGGGGACTTGGCCCCCTGACGAAGCAAGGCGTTCTGGTGTTGTAGACCACACGGGGTTTCATACATACATAAGCTGCCGACTCCCCGCAGAGGGAGAATCACGATGGCGTAGGTTGTCATGGTTTTTGGTGGAGTGTCGCAGACGACCACCCGGATCCTGAGTCTCGCGGCGCCACTCACGTCGTTAGTTTGAAGGTGCAGGCCGTGACAAGGCGATGCTAAGCTCCTGGTGCAAGATCGCGCATACCGCTAGCCCGACTGCTGCCCGCATGGGGGGATCACGAAGACGTAGGTTGTCGTGGTCTCTGGTGGTGTCGCAGACGACCACCCGGATCCTGAGTCTCGCGGCGTCACTCACGTCGTTAGCTTACAAGTGCAGGCAGTGTGAAGGTGATGCTAAGCTCCTGGTAGCCGGGTCCACCCGTTTACCCACCAGGACCTATGGCCCGTCCACCTTTGGGCAGGATTGGGTGAAGGATGCTTTTCGAGATACTCTAGATTCTACATATAAAAGTCCGGCGGGAAAACTGATACCATCCGACAGGTTGCCCAGGTTCCGGCGATACCCATGTTGATAGCTTGGCGGTGCAGGCAGGGGGGAGACGGGATGGGGGCTCCGAGCCGCCTGGACCTTCGTTCAGGTGGCCCCCAGTTGGGCTCTAGGCTTCGTCGTGGCAATGGTCCGAATCTCTGGACAAAGAGGAGAGAACTTCTTCCCGGCGCATGTGAGTAGCGCATTGTCTTGACTCCGGTACTAGCCTGGATAGCTTCGTGCTCTGAGCTAGCAGGGCGGCCCTTACCCAGACATTGTATGGCGAGGTTGCCATGAGGGCAAAATGGGTTCCGGCTGGATCCGGATGTCAGCCTGTCGGCGTACTTGGGCGTTGGTGGGGGGTAAGTATAAAGGTAATAAGCCATAGGTGCCCACCCCGGGGTTAATAGCCCCGTGACAAAACAAGCTATGTATGGTGTTGTAGACCACACGGGGTTCACTACTAAGCTGCCGACTGGTTTTCCGATATATAGATAAACAAATGCCTTTATTTGGAGCGTGGCACATGCCATTGGACCGCCTGACCACTTTCAAAAGTTTAATTCAGTAGTACATAATTAATTAGTGGAGATAAAACAGGACATACTTTCTCGCCCTATTTTCATGCAAAATTACGCAAAAATTACTCAATTCTTTTGAAAAATTGTTAATGACCTTATTTAAAAATTTATCTTTAAGAAACATATTTCATTTAGGGATAAAATCTCTATCTTTAATATTTTAGTCCTTGGAAGGCGCCGAACCAATTTTGAACTTATGCAATTTTCGAAAAATCAGTATTTTCAACGAACCTGAGACCTGCACCATTCTCTTAAACGTCCTTCATACTATTCAACAACAAAATTGAATAAAAAACGATGTTTTTTTTTAATTTCGAAAATGCCCCAGGAGATTCATGTAAAGTACCTCCAAAAATTAAAATATCGGTTTCAAATTCAAGAGGCCGCGACATCGGCTAGATCGATTGGGGAATATCAGTTTTGGAGAAAATCGGCTAAACGATTTGGCTGCTAGCGTTGTTCCTAGACGGACAGTCAAGACGGACGTTCAGACATACTGACGTATTGCTGTCTTTCGATTTTTCGGTATCAAGGACTCTCAAAACATGGATTCTGGCTACACCACGTGTAAGAGGATATTGTTGTTTTAATTTAGCTACTGCATTTATCCACTTTTTCATTACCAGGGCCCTGTAATGATAATTTTTCAGCCGCAAATTCGCGGTTTTTCGCGCAGCTTTACATAAACTTCTCTCTACTCCGTAGCGAGAAAGTAAAAGAAGGCAAAGAAAATACGTACGCAACTACGGAAAATGGTTTCTCACAAGTGTGACAGGTGTGAAAAGGAGAGAGGAGGAAGTTGATTAGAAAGGAATACTGTCACAGTATTTGTGACATTATATTTATTGACAGCAAGTTAGTGATGATTTAAAATAAATTAGAAATATACTACTGATTACATTTGAAACTCACACAATAGTGAAATTATCTTTGTGTGATTTAGCAAGTGTAAAGTAAGAAAGGATTGGAAATAAAGCGTTTAACTCAGTAGAATGTTAGCAAATATGACTAAATTTTACAAAGGGGTTTTGAAGAAAAAATAATGCGTACGAATTTTGTTAATTGCCCCTAACAAAAACTAGAAAGGGAGGGCATCTCGTCAGCTTACACGAAAAGAACGCTGATAAATGCTTTAATGAGTAATAATAATAATAATAATAATAATAATAATAATAATAATAATAATAATAATCTTTCCCAAATAGTTTCTTACCTAAAACACAAGAATTGAGTCAACCCCAAAAATGATTATCGGCCGATCACCCTTTACAAAGTCATTTCAGCTGCAATCGCTCAAAATGTAACATATCAATTCTGGTGGAATTCTCGCAAAAGAAGAAAAAAGTTACCGGAAGCGTCCCCAGGGACACACGGAACAACTGATTGTGACTGCCCAAGCAAAGTGGAAGAGCGGTTCACATCTTCGCCGAACCTTATCAAAGAACCCACAAGAATTTCACAAGTGGCAATTATTTCACGGGGAAGACCCTCGCAGAACATCTGAAAAATAGACGCAATCTTGTCGAAACTGTTCGAAAGAACAAGCGATTTATTCCTCGAGAATTCCCGCCTCACAGAAGCCGTCCAGTGAATTCATCTATTTTTTGCTTTGCAAGAGAATTTACTTTCGTATATCGTACGTTTCGATGCGGAACACGCTAGTTCTTTTTTTCACAGTGCACCATACGGATACTTACACAGAAGACTAAACTGGAGATAATACTTTATTAAAATTAAAAATTGAGATGTTTAATGAGCCTCAAGGTTCACTTTTTAAAGAGTCATTTACTATTCTTTCCGGACAATTTAAGAGATGTAAGTGAAGTTTAAGCGAAGTTAAGTTTAAGCGAACAAGGTGAAGATTTACATCAAGATCTAAAAGTGATGGAAAAACGTTATCAGGGACGCTAGAACCCCAACATGATGGGATATTACTGTTGGTCACTTCACCGAGAGAGCCAGCAAACGGCACGCAGGAGAAAAATCTACATCAGGAGCTATAAAGAAAAGGAGTCAAAGCAAATATACTAAAATGTTAGAATATAAAGCCATTTTCAATATTTAAATGAAGTTCAGTTGGTATTTTAAAAGTCGTTTACTTTTTATTTTTATTGCATTTTAGCATATTATCACATTTCTTACTAGATCAAATTGTGACTAAACTGTGGGTGATGGAAACGAACATAATTCACATGCGGATACAGCACTCCAAAAACTGTAAAAATCAGGTATCAAGATTTAAAAAGTTTTTTGAAAACTCTTTTTTATTGGCCTGTGTAATTTTTCAGCACTTAGTTTGCGAGCAATATGGAGTGAAATATGGGGAACATGGGCAATTCTTTTATTTTTTCAAAAATTACACAAATGTATTTTTTGACATATCTCTCACTTCATTAGTATTTACTTTACCGGCGGTTTCTACACATTTCTGCATTTGTAAGTAAAGTTTCTTAAAATGATGTCTTATAAAGTTTCTTGAAAACTCAAACTTTTTGTGAAAATGACCTCAAATTTCCCCATTTTCAGAAACGCTCAAATGACATTTTCTCGAAAGTGGTTCCAATTTTTTCTTTAAGTATTTTATACGTGTAGTGTTAAAGGAAGTGAATAATATGACATACACATAAATTTGATGTATTGATTTGATTTTTCAAAAATGGCACAAATGTATTTTCTTTGAAACACCTCTCACTTTGTCAACATTTGATTACTGGCGTTTTGTATACATTATTGCATTTATGAGTAGAAGTTCTTCAAACGATTTCCAATGACGTTTCTCGAAGACTCAAAAATTTTCTATGAAAATGAGCTGAAATTTGTGCATTTTCAGAAACGCTCAAATGATATTTTCTTAAATACGGCACCAACTTTTTCAACAAAATAGAACCCGGTTTTACTCTTTTATATTCTTAAAGTCATATTTAAATTCTACTTTTAGAGATAAAAACTTGAAAAATTATCTCTCATGTGTCAATAGATGGCAGCTTAGTATGCACTGAGGCATAACTAACAACGATAGCCCAGAATGAACACATAAGGAAACTAGTACGAGAAAGTATATGTTTTCCTGCTGCACCGCTAGTTATCTTTCGTGTTGATGTTACCAGTAATAGGCAAAACGAAGCAATGTTTCCTTTTGGTGCATCAAGGTTTACTTTACCAATTGAAACGTTGGGAACGAGGGGCTCTTTTTTCGGTGTATGTATAATTGCATTTAAAATGTTTAGCCATTTTAATGTACTCTTTTTTAAGAAAGTGGACGATAAGCAGATAATTATTCATAGTAATTTTGTTCGTCAATACTACGTTTAAGGGCGGGTTAGTACGTTAATACATGATAGGCTGCTCAAACCACAAAATTGTCTCATGGAATGTCTGGCATAAAATCAGATCACAACCGTATTCGTATCCAGTGGAAATTCAAACAAACGCCATGACGGTTCTATCATTGCCCCGTGGCGAAATTCTCCCGTGGCTGCTTATGCAGAGAGGCAAGCGGTTCAGGGTCTGCCACGTGGCTTCCGTTACGTTCGCAACACACCCCTCCCCCCCGGGGGGCTTGCGGGGCAGATGGGATGGGGGACTGCCGTAGGAAATGTTTCGGTTGGTTGGTTGGTTAGTGATTTCGGGCGCGTCCACAGCTTAGGTTATTAGTCCCGTAAGTGTGGTGCGTGTTTTTCTCTCTCGGGAGATGGCGGCGATCTTCCCCCACTGGATGGCGAGATCCGGCGCCACCCTGTCATCGGCTAGTGAGGTTTTCTCCTAACCAAGAGTCTCCCACCAGCGGGGCACTGCCCCAGCCGGGACAAGCTCTAAGCTCCCGATCGGTCTCCCGGGATATGAGATAGTGTAGTGCATGTTAGTGTAAGTGTGTGTGTGTAAGGGGAAAGGATAGGACAAGGAAGAGGAAGGAAGAAGTCCGTGACCCGTTTGTTAGGGGACTGCTCCGGCATTCGCCTGGTATTGGTAGAAGAAACTACGGAAAACTACCGATCGGAGCAGCCGGTCGCTAGAATTATCCTCCAGATAGCGAGTCAATTCGACCTAGCTGGAAAGCTAGTGTCGAAAATCCTGCCGCCGTGGGGAGTGGGAACCTCGGACCTCCCGGTCAGAGGCGCTGCAGTGACATCAGCTGATGCACTGAGCTCCCGCTCCCGGTAAGTGTTTTGGCCTGCTCTCTGTAGCTAGGGCTATGTCGGTTGGTCGGGTGATAGGATCCGAAAGCAACTGGGATCGCCCTTCTCGTCACTGCTCCCCCGACGTAGGTATCGCTGAAAACATGAGGCGGGTGATCATTTTGAATTGCGAGGACTTTTAACTTTAGAACGCCCAACGTACTCGTACCAATTATGGCATATTTGAGATTTTCATCTGCTACTGCATAATGAGTTTTAAGTTACAGAGTTGGGTTTTGATGATTCTTTATCATTGCAATGAGTTAATAATCCCACTATTTTTTTATCTAGACAAACTTTTCTAATTTGCCTGGAACGCTCAAAGGTACCGTATTGGGACATTATATACATTGTGCTACAATATTTTACAATATTATGTGTTGTGTAAATTTAATGTATTGTATATTTAATGTATGTTTAATGTAATGTTTTATTTCCTTTATATGTGTAATGTATTACAATATACATTATGTTACAATGTATATTAATATCCCCTTGCATTTCGGATTGTGTAATTTAATTTGCTATCTTATTTCGTATTTTATTGGTATTATAATTTTATTATATTTTCCTTACATTGTAGAGTGATGATGGCGGTAAATCCGTCGAAAGCCGGCTATGTCAATACATTTACTTATTTGACGGGGATGACCTCCTTTATTTCTTCGTATAAAACCGTCAACAACACCACAACCATATTCCCACCGTTCTGCTATTCAAACGTGGCGCGCCGCGCCGCCACATCGTCTGCGCGAGGAGCCAGCAGGTGGCGCAGCGCGGGGGGTGGGGGAAGGGGGAGGCCCGGCGCGCGGTCCGCAGCGCGCGCCGCCTCAGTCAACTGCCTCCTGCGGCCCAGCACAGCCCCGCACCCGTGCCCGGTGGCGGCGAGGGCCAACGGTCCGCGCGGAGCGAGTGTCGTTTGAATGCGGGGCGGCTCCTACCTGACGGGGCATTGTGCGCTGGGGGGTAGCCGCGCCCGCCGCTTGTGAATTGTGCCGTGTGCCGGTTGAGCGGGCCATGCGTTTCGCGTGCGAGGCCGCGCTGAGGAGCGGCGAGGCGGAGGCGGAGGCCGAGGCGGAGGCGCGGGCGGAGCTGGACTTCCTGCTGGACGTGCCGTCGCACTACTTCAAAAGCTCGTTCGCGCGCGCCGTGCTCAGCGACAGCCAGGCTCCCCGCTCGCTGGACGCCGGCGCCGGCGCGCGCGGCCTGGCCGGGCGTCGAAGCCAGCACCACCAGCAGCAGCAGCAACGCCAGCGGCAGGCGCCCGTGCCGCCGCCGCCGCCCGCCGTCGAGGACGAGGATGAGGACGCGGTCCAGCTGCAGCTGCAGGCCCCGCCGCGCGGCGCCGCCCGCGCACAGACCAGCGAGGTGGCGCGCATCTGGAAGCTCAGACAGGTGCGTCCCTGCCCACGCCACTCGCCCCCGCGCGCTCTCCAGAAGCTGTTGCCGTTGGTTTCCATGGCAACGATTGCCCTCCGCCGCAAAACGCTTCTTTATTTTCATTTTACAATCTCCAACAAACAGAGTGATTCTCCCTCACATCGAATCGTCTTTATTATTCCTATCCTTTCAGCTGTCAATTTGAATTCTCTTTAAAAAATCTGATAAATATATTAATGAACATGAGTTCTAGGTTTGGATCTGTCGTTGATCAATACAATGTATTACGCACCAGAAAAGTAAATTTTATTTTAAATTTAGAATCTCGAAGAAAGCACTGTGTCTCTCCGTCACATGGATTCGTCTTTATTATTCGCATCCTTTCAGCTGTCAATTCGCATTGTCTTAAAAAAATTATATTAATACACAGGAGTTCTAGATCTGAGTCTGTCGTTGATTAATATTACGCACCCGAAAAGTAAATATTATTTATACGAATAATATTTAAATTAAAAATCACATTTCCAAATTTACAACGAAACATGATTTTTATGCATTCCCCCCGCGCGCTTGCGAGGAGCTGTTACCGTTGGTTTCCATGGCAACGATTGCCGTCCGCCGCAAAACGCTTGTTTATTTTAATTTTAGACTCTCCAAGCAAGCAGAGGGTTTCTCCGTCACATTGATTCGTCTTTATTATTCCTATCCTTTCAGCTGACAATTCGCATTCTCTTAAAAAAATTATATTAATGAACAGGACTTCTAAGTCTGCAACTGTCGTTGATCAATATAATGTATTACGCACCCGATAAGCATTTTCATAATAAAAATAATATTTACAGTTAAAAACACATTTCCAAATCTACAACAAAACATGATTTTTATGCACTCGCCCCTGTGTGCTCGCGAGGAGCTGTTACCGTTGGTTTCCATGGCAACGATTGCCGGCCGCCCAAAACGCTTCTTTATTTTAAATTTAGAATCTCCAAGGAAGCAGAGGGTTTCTCTATCACATTGATTCGTCTTTATTATTCCCATCCTTTCAGCTGTCAAATCTCTTCCTCTTTAAAAAATCTGATAAAGATATTAATTAATAGGAGTTCTAGATCTGCGTCTGTCGATGATCAATACAATGTATTACGCACTCGAAAAGCACTTTTATCATAAAAATAATATTTAAATTTAAAGAACACCTTTCCAAATTTAAAACAAAACATGATTTTTATGCATCCTACTTTCTAGTTGGAAGCATAGTCTGAAGTTACGGAATCAAGTGCATCATTAAATGATGGTCTGGGAAATGCATGCAAAATCATTTCAGAAAAATTTTATCTGAAATGATTTCAAATGCATTTCCCAATGTATAATTTTAAGAATCGTTTTGGAAAATCATAAGCGCACTACACAATCTCTCCTTTTATTTTTTCGTAACTCTACGTAAGTAGTAAAGGGAAAGTACAATAATAATAATAATGTAAGGCGATTTTTTGACATAAAATCTCTTGTTTCGGACCAAGATGACGAAAAACTGGATAAATCCTGTTCCTATATATCCCTCACACTTTGTAATCAGAATCCATGTTCTATGGGTCCTCGACACAGCAAAATCAATTGAAGGAAAAAGTCTCTCTTTCTGTCAGTCTCTCTGTTGTCAATGCTAGCGGCTAAACGGTTCAGACGATTTTCTCCAAAATTGATATTCTCCGATCGATCTAAACGAACTCCAGGCCCTTAGTTTGAAACGGATATTTGGAATTTTGAGGGTAGGAAGCACATTTTCGAAATTTTGTCAAAAACCTATCCAAATTGTTGGATTAAACTTTGACGTCGAATAGCGTAAACAATACTCAAAAAAATTGCGCGGGTATAATTTTTGTTGAAATGATTGCAAATGTTCAATTTTTTTCGGCGTCTTCTTCTAACTCCAGTTTTGATGATAGAGAATTTTTCTGGATCAATATTATTGGATTAAACTTTCCCCTCTGATAGCGTAAAGGACCCTTAAAGAATGGTCCAGATCTTATTTTCGTTGAAATACCTGGTTTCTGAAAATTACAATTTTTTTTCAGCGTCTTCCTAACACTGCAATATTAAATACAGAGTTTTTTTTAATGAAATCTCTCATTGATATGTTCAAAGATGATCATTTAAAATTTTTCGAAAACGAGTAGTTTTTTTGTAGATTTTGCGTGAAATATAGGCAATTTTTAAACAATTATTTTCCCAACGTATGTGACCGGCATAAAAAGTGGTGCTCGACCTTTCTTCTCCGAACTCTCTCAACCAAATTAACATTGCAAAAGTACAATATTGAAGACAGAGAATTGTGTCTCATAAACAGGCTCAGAATATCGATTGATGTCATTGTAGTGCCTCTGACCTAGGATTCGTGTCGCGACGATGGCAGGCTTTTAAACATTAGCCAGCTAGCCCGTGGAATTCACCTGCTGTCTGGAGGAGAATTCTAGCGGCCGGTTGCTGTGATTCGTAGTTTTCCCTGGTTTCCCCAATAAACACCAGTCGAATGCCTGAGCAGTACCCTAACAACGGGTCACGGACCGCGCGCGATCTTTCCTTCCTCTTCCTTGCTCTATCCTCTCCCCTTACACACACTTACACTTACATGCTGTACACTACCACACATGCTGGGAGACCTGTCGGAAGCTCAGGGCTTATCCCAACTAGGGCGGTGCCCCGCTGTTGGGAGATACCTGGTCGGGGAAAACACCGCAAGCCGATGTGTAGGTCGACGGCGGATCTTGCCATCCAGCGGGGGAAGACCACCGCCATCTTTCACAAATAAAAATATGCACTACACTTACGGAACCAATGTCCTTTGCAGCCAACGCGCCCGGAAACTAATCAATCAATCGTCTTATAAATGAAATTGTTCAAAAAATCAGATCTTTAAAAAGTATTGTGTTCAATTGTTGAAAAAAACAAAACAAACGAAAGTATTTGCTTGAAATTAACGCAATTTATAAAAAAAATTGCGAAAAACCACTTCAAATTTTTCCTTTAATTTTTTCACGCAGTAAAGGACCTTTAAAAGATGGCGCAGGAGCCATTTTTTTAACTCTCTTAAATTCCTAAATTTGTGTA
Organism: Teleogryllus occipitalis; assembly: GCA_011170035.1. NCBI lineage: Eukaryota > Metazoa > Arthropoda > Insecta > Orthoptera > Gryllidae > Teleogryllus > Teleogryllus occipitalis. Next base: position 185,900 of record BLKR01001189.1, on the reverse strand, counting down.
AATTAGAAATAATGGGAGAAATCATTCGTTTTTTAAGCGTCGGCAAAAATGAGTACGGTCGAGCAACTGCATGGTGTAGAGGTAAAGAGCACAGCAAGTTAATTCCATGAACCAGAGTTCAAATTGGAAGTGGAGAACATTTTTTGCTGGTTGGAAACGCTTTTGGAGGCTGACGTAGGAGACAAATATTGGATTGTCGATACAAATAATAAGAGACAGTACGTGATAATGTTGCACTCTTTGATTAATTTTTGGTAGGAAGAGGATTACATCGCGTCTGCTGTAACTCCTAGAGTCGCTTAGTAAAGTATCAACGGTATTGCGACCGCATAATTTGGAGTAAGATTTTGATTGACTTATGAGAGGAATGGCATTAAGAATTATAAATCTCCATTCTGAATTATCCAGAAAAATCAGTTTTGTACATAAAACTAGATATGCTACACAATTGCATACGCTTCACAATGCTATTTCCAACGCTTACTAATATTATATAATAGTTAACGAAACGAGGGGATAAAAGGGGTATAATTGCATGATGATTTCAAGAAAACGAGCGGCGATAAGTGCGAGTTTTCTTGTATATCACAAGTGCAATTACACCCCATTTATCCACAAGTTACGTTCCATATTTTTTTGTTTCCATTTAAGAATAATTTAAATTTTGAGAAATTCAAGCACATCTTTACAATTCGAGGTATGTATTTGATGACGTCATATTGCTTCTGAAAAACGTCTATTTTAGTGGGCGTCGCATTGTGTTTGTTTGCCAGAAATATTTCCATATGGAAGGTATTGCAGATAAAATATTGGAAAATTAGATACGGGTATGAGATAGAATGCAACATGTATAATTGGGGAAATAAAAAAACACTAGTCACTTCTGACGGTTTTTCTACAGCGTCCTTTTTAGAACGGGTAAACCCAACTGACTTTTACATTTTTTACATCTGTAATGCTAAGACCAAAGGCTTTGCATGTAAAACATTTAATTTATTCACGTTAAATATTTAATGTTGTTCCATTAGTCAGCTAGCTTAACGTTTACTTCACCAATTTAGTTTTATTCATCCGTTGTTTATATGTAGTTGTTATATGTAATCTGTGATGTGCACTTTGTTCATGTTTCATGGCCGACTGAAAAAATATTGGCTACATCTGTGTTATAGTTTTTTAATTAAAAAATTTGTCTCCTTTTCCTAACTGATTGGTAGGTAGGGAGTTTTAATTACACGGTGGAAATTTATTGCACGCGCGCTATTAATATAGAGATAATCAACGATTTTTCAAGGAATTAATGAGCCTATTGAGTTAACTAAATGAAAAAAAATATAATGCAATCTGTCTCTACCTACTTCTATTTGTCTTCTGTTGCAAAACTCTTTTCACCAAATTGCTTCAATTGCTGCACGCAGTGTCCGTGGAAATTCAGTATTTTTATGTTAAGTCCGTTTACGTAGTACGTTTGATGCCTTATTCCACACTCGTAAACATTTTCACCTTCTTTTCAACACGATTTGTATCAATGATTCCCCCTTTTTTGGGGTGGCAATATCGGAAAAATGTAAATCACTTTTGAAAAATATCCCTAACCTCTAACTCCACGCACTGAACTGAGACATCAACCGCTGTCTCGCCAAACCAAATATCTGATGTAAGAATACATTTCGCAGAGCGATGTGGTCTTCGGCGATAATAAACTGTTTTAAAATCAGTAAAAAAAATCGTCTTCTGTCCTCAACTGACCATACTTACAACATTCTTTTTAGTACAGGTACTGGAGGATACTCGCTTCATCTCTATCGAACGACGATGTTAGATTTCTATTAACATTTGCATATTCATATATTTGTAGAGTTTTCAAAAAACCGCCATCATTTACCTGTATTTTTGAATTATTAACTTCAATACCCAGTCGGCGGCAAACGACTGCCAGTTAGTTCAGTATCGCTTCAAATACTTTCAAATATGGAGCTTTTCTTTCAATCGCGATTTTGTTGCTCCCTACTGAACTACGCCACTCCGTCTTTCTTTGTTCTTCTGGCAGATACTCTTGTTTTCTCGGGTGAAGAAGTCGCAGTTCGTCTCGGTTGAGAACCATGGTATTTGCTCCTCGAAGGAAGTGCTGAGATTTTAAGGTTTCAGGAAAGTTCTTTTGGGATGTGGTTGGTTTGAACTAGTAAATGATAAGTTAGAGGTGAAGAGTGTAGCTATGCACTGCGTGTCGTGTGTCGGTTCTCTATATACAGGTACTATAATTTTATGAAGGAAATGGGGATTGGAAGTTGAAAGTCTTGTGAGTCGAATGTTTTGAAGCTGATTCGTACTGATGACATGTATGTTTTCTTTCCAATTCGTTCCTGCATGCCCGAATAGAGAATAACAGTGCGCTCTCGTTCTTGATAGTGTCGTATTTTTTTTATAAATCCTTTTACCCCCTTAAAAGGGAGAAATCTTAAATGAATTTTGTTTTAATCATCAGAAATAAAATCATATTTTTCTAAACCGGTTCTAATATATTACGAATTTGCATTCAGATGCGCGCCATCACCCTCCATTTTTATGCGATAGCGAATCCATTTCTTACTCAAAAATTGAATTTCATATTTCATTTCCTTACAAATTGTGTTGGTAAAGAAAGTGCAACTTAAGTAACATTCTACAGCTCAGTTTTTGAAATGAACACCAAAGTTTCTGATTCCATCAACAGTCTGAAGATTTGTTTTTCCCTAGGAAATGTTCTCACACACACTGAAAACTTGTTCAGGCATCTTGTTATTCTGCACTCATCGTTTGCGTGATCGCATTACTTTTAAAATCTCTCGGATTTCGGGTCCCACGAAGATTCCTTCCTTCATTTTTGCTGCGCTGTTTGTTTTGGAAATTTTCGCAGTGATAATGGAATGCTCTAGAGTTTGCCTTACCCATCATCTTCACCAAACGATGAATCCAAGCTTTATATGAAGAGGAGGAACAAATATGTTGGGATCTACGCCTCTGACTTTTTGTTGTGAACAAACCACACACGTAGCAAAATTTGTTCGGGTTATTTGTACACTTTTGTGGCATTTCGATGCTAATCTTAATAACAAACGGATATAAAGCAAATAAATATCCGTTATTCCTCAAGCAACAAGTACATTGGTCTGTATTAATTTTGAATATCCAGGCGAGTTTCGAGAAAGTTCCATTGACATGTGGACTCCCAGTAAATACACATCTATACAGTGCTTGATGTATTAAATTTTAGGTCCTGGAACGCGCCCTATATTAATTAATTTAATAAAAATAGAAATATATTTATAATGAAATTTAATAATTATTCTCGAGTTATGAAACGCCGTTCCGTCTCGTTCCGACAGAAATCAAGCCTTGCAGCTATGTATTTTACTTGTTTTGAGATACTAGTCAAGCCGTCTCTAAAGGAACGATTTTGCCGCGGGGAATTCGCAGAGACACCACAAGAAAACTATCCTGTCTCAGAAACTATTCATGTTAGAGAAAATCTAAGCACATATTGGAAATCAGGGTGCAACACTTAGTTAAATATCACTTATTTTCCTATCTGATGATTTTTCATAGTTGACTAGGTAAGTCCTTATTTTAGGGAATAATATTACCTTATTCGCAATATTAAAACTACCTTATCACAAAAATGATACGTGCTAGAGAAAGTATAAGAATATATTTGGAATGAGGGCGTGACGCACGGTAAATTACACATACTTTTATTTTTCAAGATTTTTCATTGTTGACCTGTGTAATCTTCTATTTTTATATTCAGCGTAATGTTGTATAATGTTAAAAATTGGAATTACATTTTAAAATCAATTAGAGAAATATGATGCATAAATAAGTCATAACGTATTTTCTGAAATGTGTCATAATATTTATTTTAACAGATTGCAAACACTTCTTCAGACGAACGTACACCTTTCATGTTATATATCCTGCAATATCGAAGTAGATCTGTATAACAATAATGCCCGTTGTATTTTACATATACAGTAAAACTTGCTCATTGTGGAACCTCAAGCGGCCAATGTTTTTTTCTATATTAGACAAAATTCTGCATTATGCAAAGTAATGGTGTAGAATTTATGTTCGGCAGGACCGCGATTTATGTTCACATTAGACAGATTTCCGCCATGTTCTGCATTGAGCAAGTTTTACTGTATTTTGAATTAAATAATGTTTTGCAGTACATCTCGCTCTTGTTCGCCCTATGCATTGTTATTTGTGTACAAGAGGTTTAAATCATGTTGTAGAAATGATTTTACGTTGTTTAGGTAAATCTAATTTTACTTGCACCGACTCTCTAAAGGTATTTTCTAGGGGCAGCCCTCATTTAGCCTCCTACTTTGTTCGAAGTTTACGACCTTATTTGCTCTTTGTCGCTGAGGGCGTGGCGTCCTCTCACCCGCGAAGGGCACCGCCTACTGGCACCGGAGACATTCGCTTCCTCCCTTTCGAGTGCTCCTGCAAACAAGGCAACGAGTGGTGCTACAGAATGGCACAGACCTTCTCGTACTTGTCAGTTTTCTAATTTCGTTGGTCTTTTCGGTCTTCCCATTACTCTTGCCAGATGCCATCTATTGCCGCCCAATGTACATTTTAATTTTTTTTTCTAATTTTTCGGTTTCGTAATGGTAGAACCGAAATACTACTTTAAGAATAATATAGAAGAATAAACTCGTCAAATAAGGAAATTTTCGTTGAAAATCTTGGAGCAGTTTTTAAGAAACTATCGTTTATGCTCTAGAGTAAATGCGAAATTTGAACCTCTTTAAAAAAAACAGCAACAGAGAAATCTTTTGAGATTTCGAAAAACTTTATTGCAAGTCATTTGAAGCACTTCCACTCACAAATGAAATAATGAATAAAAAAAATGCTGAAAATGTGCATATTAACGGCATGAGAGATGTTTAAAAAAATACATTTGTGTAATTTTTGAAAAAACAAACTAATTCAGCAAAATGGGTTTTATGTCATCTTAATTCAAATTGCTATTCGTACTAATAATTTGAAGAAAAAAATTGAGCCGTTGTTTAGAAAATGACGTTTGAGAGTTTTGGAGAAACTTTGTAAGACATCATTTAAAGCACATGTACTTGTAAGTGCAATAATGTGAACAAATCGCCGTTAATGTAAATATTAAGGACATGAGAGGCTAGTAAAAAAATACATTTTTGTAATTTTTGAAAAAACAAAAGAATAGTGCAAAATGCTGTTTATGTCATCTAATAGAGTATATGTAGCACTATCCCTACCAAAAGTTTAAAGAAAAAATTGGAGTCGTTTTTGAGAAATTTTTGTATTTTTTTAAATCGCACACATTTCACGCAATGTTGTTCGAAAACTACTATACGTTTTAAGAATCTGTACATGATCTTATTGAAAGAACTGTTTATGAACAACAAATTTAATTGAAGAAAGAATATCCATCTTCAAATTTGTAGTAGTAAGACGCCGTGGAAAAAATTCAGTTTAGTAATTTTCGAAAATTCAAAACAACGAAAATTCAAACAGTGAAAATGGGACCTATGCCACATTTATAAGTGCATTTTACTCTCTTCTTACAAGGAATTTTAAAAGAATATTTTGCAAAATCGGAGCGCTTCGTCTCGAGCCAGATAGACCGGGGTATATTCATTTTGGAAAAACTTCGTCCTTATGGTTTAGGCGCTTGTGGTGTTCGCAGACGGTCAGACAGACGGAGGGGCGTTTAAAAAAACATAAAAATAGCTTGATCGGTATCAGAGGACCCCAAAACGTGTATTTCCGTTGAAATCTCGAAATCGATTTTCCGCAGCATTACATAACTTTCTCTACACTACGTATATTACTCATAAACGTACGTTTACCAGAAAGTAATAAAGTTGTGAAAGAAAAATTATTTAGTTTAAATCGTATGAAACATTCTGTGTGATTTGTACAGACTAATTCTAAAACAGTGCTTGTAGAGGGCAAGCCTAGTCCGAAGATGACGGTCTCGTTTTCGTCTGCCGCAGTCGCCGCCGCCGCCGCTGCCCCCACCGCCGCTCGGCCGCCCCCGGCGCAGCCCGGAGGCCGCCTCCGAGCCACCCCCGCTGCCACGCGCCTCCTCCACCCCCGCCCCCGCCTCCGCCGCTCACCTCGACGCCCAGCGCCATCGAAAGGTAAGCGCTCACTTCCGTTTGAAAACCTTGTACGGGGGCACGAGGCAGCACCAGACAATGCAAGGGAATTGTCGAATTTCTGTTAGTGCCGAGTAAAGGCTCCTTCACAATGCAAACATAAACAGAAGCATGGCTTTAACATAAAAGTTAGGACTACATCTATAAGCAGACTCGTTTACGTACAACAGAAAGAGGATAGGTCCTAAGATCGAACCTTGTGGGACCCCATGTTTAATTGGCAAAGAATTGAAAAGATAAAGTAAATAATGTTCTTTCGTGCCCGTACGGTATTTCTACTCTTTCAGATCGATGTTTAAGGTACGAGATTATCCAATCGATCTCATTTACAATGCGTTCGAATTCAAGCATAACACGTAAGACGTTAAGCTTTCAAGCTTCAAGCATCTGTGCTTATGCTTATATAAGAAACGAATCAATCGCAGTATGGTATCTCAAAATCGAGTATCGAAATAGGATCGAAGTCGATAGATCGAAAAAAACTGGATTTCCAGATTGCTTGGTTGGTTTTCGACGTTTTTTCTGCTTTGTTTTTTAGCGAACGACATATTTGTAATTTAGTTTTGTTGTAGTATTCATAGTACCGTTTAGTTAGTTGTGAATGGGCCTTAAGTCGGATCATGGGCCTTATGTCGAACTTGAATTAGACAAACCAAAATGGTCATGTGATCATTTACGAAGAGAGAAATACATGCCAAGGATAGAGATGGCAAAAAATACATGGATGTTTGTGGAACATGGATATTTCCAATCACAAACATCGATATGTGAATACCGAAGTTTTGTTTTTGATATTTTTTTACAGATCGATTTTTCCAGAAACATCAATGTTTAAAAAAAGGTTTATGTTATCTTTCTCGATGAATTTGTACGTGGTAATATCCTTAAACTGCATTTGAAACCTTGTCTGTATAGAATATTGATTGGAAAGTTAGGATGACAGAGTGCTTTACATCAGAATATACTTGAAACTAATCTTTACGTGTAAGTTTAATACGTATAATATTTACGTGGTCGTTTTACGTCAATGATTTATGAATGAAAGTTAATATATGAAATAACTGCAAAACACGATTTCCTTTATTTTGTATTTCCACGAAATACATTATTATTATTATTATTATTATTATTATTATTATTATTATTATTATTATCATATCTCTTATATATGAACAAATAACAAAATATACCGAAATTTCATTTAAGTATTCTAATTAAATCTAAGATAGGAAAATACCATCGGGAACCGGGAACGGTGACTCAGTGCATCAGCTGAAGTCATTGCATCCTGCCTCTGACCGGGAGGTCCTACGGTCGGGACTCGAGTCCCGACGGCGGCAGGATTTTCGACACTAGATTTTCAGCTAGGTCGAATTCAGTCGTTCTCTGGAGGAGATTTCTAGCGGTGATCGGTAGTTTTCCGCGGTTTCTGCGATCAACACCAGGCGAATGCCGGAGCAGTACCCTAACAGCGGACCACGGACCGCGCGCGATATTTCCTTCCTCTTCCTTATCCTATCATCACGCATTGACACTAACAAGCATACTACACTACCACATATTCCGGGAGACCGGTCGGGGACGTAAAACTTGTCTCAGCTGGGGCGGTGCCCCGCTGATGGTAGAAACCCCGTTGGGGAAAACCCTACTAGTCGGCGGTAGGTCGGCGCCGGATCTCGCCATCCAGTCACCACATTGACATTTTAGCTCTCGATTAGATGACACTGTAACAGCTGATGAAGTGTCATCGCCGTATTACGAACACCCAAGTATAGCCATGGCTGATGTGGCTTGGCCTGTCTTGTTGCAGCCCCGAACCTTCATTTGTCCTTCCCCGCCTCGCGTGCTGTCGGGTGGAAAGGCTGGCCCGCTGCGCGCGCCCCGTGAGCCGCGTCGCGTTGCTCGCGCCGCTCCAGCGCCCTCTTCCCCTCCCTCCCCCTCCCCCTCCACCTTGGGGGGTGGGGGTGGGGCGGCGGTCGCGAGGGATCGGGTGGCTTGCGATCGCGCTGACCTTCACGTCCTCCGCACCGACTCTCGGCCCCTCCTGGCCAGGCTCTCGTTTCCTCAGCGCGCCACACGAGGCGCTCGTGTTGCTTCTCAACACCGTTGGCCATGTGGAGGATCTTGGCTGTCCGGGTGACGCCGCGTCGAAGGTTGTGTTGCCGACGTTTCGACCATCTTGTCGTGGTCTTCCTCAGGGCTGGTCTTCCCTTTCCCTTTTGGAAGAACGAAACGTCGGCAACACAGCCTTCGACAAGGCGTCACCCGGACAGCCAAGATCATCCACATGACTCCGGCCGCGGAAGCGTACGACTCCATCTGTTGTCCATGTCCCTGCAGCGTCTCTGACCGGGAGCTCCTAGGTTCAAGTCCCGATGTTGGCAGGGTTTTCGACACCAGCTTTTCAGCTAGGTCGAATGCAGTCGCTGACTGGAGGAGAATTCAATCGGACGGCTGCTCTGATCGGTAGTTTTCCGTGGTTTCTTCTATCATTGCCAGACGAATGCCGGAGCAATATCCACACAGTGTTGTGTAACACAATAATCCGGATGCGCTTCAAACTGTAAACATCACACTTGTCTACTGACAAATGGAATTTTATCGATCATTGCGATTCCCCTAAAGATGAATGCCAAGTCATCGCTCTCACCACGCGCGACCGCATCAGTTCGTTCATTTGTTTCTACCTGCGATAGATTGACATGAAAGTGTTGATGTTTCTTGTCAAGTCAGGAGATATTTTGCCTAAATTCGCATTTTTGTTCAATTTCTTGGAGTAGAACCTGTCTTTCATCGTTGCACATACTTTTTGCTCCTCCTTGTTCATTTTGGTAAAATGAGAATCAGGGAAATACTTAATTGGAATAGAGAGATTTGTAATTTGAGCTCGCTCGTGGCTAATAGCAAAGTTGCTAGCCTTTCACCTCTGAGCTCCGGGTTCGATTCCCGTCGAATCGCATGTGAAATTTTGTTCCAACAAAACGTGTTTGGCTGCTTCACAAGGGCTAGTCCAACCCCGGTGAAGTGTCCTAAACTCTACCCCTTTCCTAATTCCTTCCCATTTCTGGCCGCTGGGTAGTGACGCAGGAGCGCGTAGTAGGAGGCGCGTACGCGGAGATTCTCCCTGGCGGTCCTCTTGACAACCGACAGACGAGACCATACATACGTAAAATACGCTATGTTAATGGAGGATTACTCCGCGCTCAATGCTCGACAAGGGGCGAAGAGACGCGTTGCGTCGATAAATAATGTGATAAGATTAAGGACGCAACAAAATTAAAAAACAAATTGGTTAGTTTTGTTGAAAAGTGGAAAATGGTTACTCTTGGACATTTGGCTTTCTTACAGGACGCTCTTTCGGTGAGTGAAAAAAATGTTGCTTAACGTCAGAGGCGCAGAGACAGGCCCAGGACATTTCTAGAGTGAGGGGATTATGGGTAGATTTCAGTCAACTTGATGTTCTCTTATAACGAATTTTGCATTTATAGTTAATATAAAATGTATATTTATTTCTTGACTTATTGTTAATATTTATAACGTTTTTAATGTATATATTGAATACAATGGCCAAGACGTGGGATTTCTGCGTAGTCATCGCTAGATTTCTGGAACGCCGGGGCTTATTTTTATGTAGCGACTGCGAGATGGTTATGCGAAATATTTTTCGAAGGGTGTTCTGTCTTTTACGGACTCAAAACCACATTCATTTACCCTGACTTTTGAAAATATTCAAAATCTATATATAATTCCCTATTTTAAACCATTGACTCATTTCGACGAGTGACCGTGAACTGGAAGTTCTTATTTTGCTAGAAAGCACTTTACATCAATTAAACGCTTCAAGACTTCTCGAGTCATTTTCGCTTTCTGGTTACGCAATGTATTATTAACTTGTAATGTTCTGTTTGTGCTCTCATCTACCCTGTCTTTCCTGGAACTGTATTAGGCAACAACGCATTGATGGTGGCTTTCCGATTTTTTATGAGCTTTAGTGGATTTTGTAAGGACATTGAAATGGCAAACCCCAAAAGGAACCCAAATATTTTACTGATCTCTTTCGAAAATGAAAGGTATGGACAACAAAAGAGTTTTCACTTCCCAAGAGGCACTTGTAAACCTCATAGTTGCCGACCTGGATAGGTCGGCAACTATGAGGTTTACAAGTGCAACTATGGCAACAATGGTCGTTAAGGCTGAAGGGCCGTAGCTGCATCGGCTCGAAGGGTTGCGGGTTCGAATCCCGCCTCGGGCATGGATGTTTGTGTGGGTTTGTGTTGTCCTTACGTGTTCTCCCTACAGTTCCCCCGACAAGTTAAAAATCACAGTGGTCACTATATGACGAAGATGTTGAAAAATGACATAAAAAATAATCCACATAGTTAAGGTGCCTTCACACGAAGTCACTCGGTGTCGTCACCGAGAAATGGCAGAATCCTTCACACGCAGCCACCGCCGAGCGCCACTGACAGCGAGAGAAGAAGGCTGCCTTCACACGGAGCCACTCGGTGGCGCCACCCAGCAGTGGCACAGCCCTTCACACGCAGCCACCGCCGAGCGCCACTGACAGCAAGAGAAGAAGGCTGCCTTCATACGGAGCCACTCGGTGGCGCCACCCAGCAGTGGCACAGGCCTTCACACGCAGCCACCGCCGAGCGCCACTGACAGCAAGAGAAGAAGGCTGCCTTCACACGGAGCCACTCGGTGGCGCCACCCAGCAGTGGCACAGCCCTTCACACACAGCCACCGCCGAGCGCCACTGACAGCAAGAGAAGAAGGCTGCCTTCACACGGAGCCACTCGGTGGCGCCACCCAGCAGTGGCACAGCCCTTCCCACGCAGCCACCGCCGAGCGCCACTGACAGTAAGAGAAGAAGGCTGCCTTCACACGGAGCCACTCGGTGGCGCCACCCAGCAGTGGCACAGCCCTTCACACGCAGCCACCGCCGAGCGCCACTGACAGCAAGAGAAGAAGGCTGCCTTCACACGGAGCCACTCGGTGGCGCCACCCAGCAGTGGCACAGCCCTTCACACGCAGCCACCGCCGAGCGCCACTGACAGCAAGAGAAGAAGGCTGCCTTCACACGGAGCCACTCGGTGGCGCCACCCAGCAGTGGCACAGCCCTTCACACGCAGCCACCGCCGAGCGCCACTGACAGCAAGAGAAGAAGGCTGACTTCACACGGAGCCACTCGGTGGCGCCACCCAGCAGTGGCACAGCCCTTCACACGCAGCCACCGCCGAGCGCCACTGACAGCGAGAGAAGAAGGCTGCCTTCACACGGAGCCACTCGGTGGCGCCACCGAGATGTGGCAGGGCCCTTGCACGCAGCCACCGCCGAACGCCACTGACAGCAAGAGAAGAAGGCTGCATTCACATGGAGCCACTCGGTGGCGCCACCGAGAAGCGGCAGAGTCCTTCACACGCAGCGACCGTCGAGCGCCACTGACCCCAAGAGAAGGCTGTCTTCACACGAAGTCACTCGGTGTCGTCACCGAGAAATGGCAGAATCCTTCACACGCAGCCACCGCCGAGTGCCACTGACAGCGAGAGAAGAAGGCTGCCTTCACACGGAGCCACTCGGTGGCGCCACCTAGCAGTTGCACAGCCCTTCACACGCAGCCACCGCCGAGCGCCACTGACAGCAAGAGAAGAAGGCTGCCTTCATACGGAGCCACTCGGTGGCGCCACCCAGCAGTGGCACAGCCCTTCACACGCAGCCACCGCCGAGCGCCACTGACAGCAAGAGAAGAAGGCTGCCTTCATGGGTACTCGGTGGCGCCACCCAGCAGGTAACACAGGCCTTCACACGCAGCCACCGCCGAGCTCCACTGACAGCAAGAGAAGAAGGCTGCATTCACACGGAGCCACTCGGTGGCGCCACCCAGCAGTGGCACAGCCCTTCACACGCAGCCACCGCCGAGCGCCACTGACAGTAAGAGAAGAAGGCTGCCTTCACACGGAGCCACTCGGTGGCGCCACCCAGCAGTGGCACAGCCCTTCACACGCAGCCACCGCCGAGCTCCACTGACAGCAAGAGAAGAAGGCTGCATTCACACGGAGCCACTCGGTGGCGCCATCCAGCAGTGGCACAGCCCTTCACACGCAGCCACCGCCGAGCGCCACTGACAGCAAGAGAAGAAGGCTGCCTTCAAACGGAGCCACTCGGTGGCGCCACCCAGCAGTGGCACAGCCCTTCACACGCAGCCACCGCCGAGCGTGACTGACCGCGAGAGAAGAAGGTTGCCTTCACACGGAGGCACTCGGTGGCGCCACCGAGCAGTGGCAGAGCCCTTCACACGCAGTCACCGCCGAGCGCCTCTGACCGCCAGAGAAGAAGGCTGCATTCACACGGAGCCACTCGGTGGCGCCACCCAGCAGTGGCACAGCCCTTCACACGCAGCCACCGCCGAGCGCCACTGACAGCAAGAGAAGAAGGCTGCATTCACACGGAGCCACTCGGTGGCGCCACCCAGCAGTGGCACAGCCCTTCACACGCAGCCACCGCCGAGCGCGACTGACCGCGAGAGAAAAAGGCTGCCTTCACACGGAGCCACTCGGTGGCGACACCGAGCAGCAGTGGCTGTACTTCACCACCGCCGAGCGCCACTGACAGCAAGAAGAAGGCTGCCTTCATACGAACACTCGGTGGCGCCACCCAGCAGTGGCACAGGCCTTCACACGCAGCCACCGCCGAGCGCCACTGACAGCAAGAGAAGAAGGCTGCCTTCACACGGAGCCACTCGGTGGCGCCACCCAGCAGTGGCACAGGCCTTCACACGCAGCCACCGCCGAGCGCCACTGACAGCAAGAGAAGAAGGCTGCCTTCACACGGAGCCACTCGGTGGCGCCACCCAGCAGTGGCACAGCCCTTCACACGCAGCCACCGCCGAGCGCCACTGACAGCGAGAGAAGAAGGCTGCCTTCACACGGAGCCACTCGGTGGCGCCACCGAGATGTGGCAGGGCCCTTGCACGCAGCCACCGCCGAACGCCACTAACAGCAAGAGAAGAAGGCTGCATTCACACGGAGCCACTCGGTGGCGCCACCGAGAAGCGGCAGAGTCCTTCACACGCAGCGACCGTCGAGCGCCACTGACCCCAAGAGAAGGCTGTCTTCACACGGAGCCACTCGGTGGCGCCACCGAGAAGCAGCAGAGTCTTTCACACGCAGCCACCGCCGGGCGCCACTAACCGCGAGGGATGATAATTTCGTGAGAGTGATCGAAAGGAAGGGAGCAGGCAAAAAACGGTTCCGTAGCGCACCTAGTAAGAACGCTGCCGTTTATCATTCGATTTAAATATAGAATCTGTTGACGTAAATCATTTGTTACAATGTCATCCAATCGGGAACTTGGATGACCCCCACAGTAGTGACGTTTAAGCTCCTGATTGGACGACTCCGAAACAGTTGGTCAAACGTCAACAGACCGTAAATAAATGGAAGTATAGATCTGTTTTCTCTAGCGGGAGCGCTTCTGCCACTGACCGCAAAAGATGAAGGTTTCGGGAGTCACACCGCTCAGACGGCCGACAAAGACCGGTGACGGCGGACAAAGGCAGGGAGCAGGCAAAGACCGGTTCAGTGGCGCGTCTTTGTCGCTTCTAGTGTGATCGCTGCCGTTTAGAACTGTGAGAGAACTGTGTGTTTAGCTTGTGAGAGTTGCTGTTGGCGGGAGTTTGCCACCGACCGCCACAGCAGACCGACTTTGCCTCTCGTGTGAATGCCTCTATTTAAACCAATACTTTTCCAGCAGACGCGTCACTCGCAAGCGCTGCTGAGTGGCGCCGTGTGAAGGGGATGGAGGCCTTCACACGAGTGGCTAACTCCCTCCACCAGCAACTCAGAAGACCGCACAACCGCAAGCAGAACACAGTTCTATACTTGGGCTTCTGTAACTTGGCTGATGACAGCTGATCAGTTGTTACGGTTTCGTCTAATCGGGAGCTTAAATGTCACCACAGTGACGTCATCGTGATGACATTTTAGCTCTAGATTGGATGACACAGTAACAGCTTATGAAGTGTCATCGGCCAGGTTAGAAAAACTCACTAAAATGGCAGTACAATGGTCACACTAGAAGCGACCGGACGACCTTTGAATGGGCCTTTACACATCATAAAGTGTTTATGGTAACTTCAGCTACCAAATTTAAAAACGGAGGGGATGGTCTCGGTGAAAAGCCTCCCTCCAAATTTCTGGGAACCAATTAGTTTTGTCTGCCTATGAGCAATACTTATTAATTACCAAATAAAGGTAAAAAAAGTGTCAAGTGTTACTGCTGCCGCCATTTCCTGTCGGTCGAGGGGAACAGTGGAGGGCGGCGGAATTCTGCCCCGCCCGCAGCCGACAATGCCAGGCGTCGACCGGAAGTGACCCCCGATTGGCGGCTGCCGCTTCATTTTACGAGGGTTTTGGGCGCGGCGCGGTGATTGAGCCTGTTATAGCGCGCTCTTTTCACTAGGAAGTAGCGTTCCCTTCCGTTTATTGTTGACTGCATCCCAGTTAATGCTCCATTCTCCCTGTTTATGCGACGTTTAACAATATATCCTGTTTTCCGAGCTGCGACAGGCTAGAGCCATAGAGTAAAGAATTCTTTAGTCTATGCGAGAGCGTTTCTTTGTTTGTTTTTGCGGAAAGAAGTGGTTACAAATTCGCTCTTGTGCACTACTGGGTGTGCAAATGAGAAACAGTTGTTGAACGTTATTGAACGTGAAGAAAGGGTTGCTTGTTTTTTTAAACATACGAACAATGGCTGCAAACGGAAATAGTGGAATAGATGTTGTGGTTATCTTATCAATGACGTTTTGTTTACAGTTCACGGTTTTGAACGTTATTGAACAAGAAGGGGTTGGTTGTTTTTTAAACATGCGAACAGTGGCTGCAAACGGAAATAGTGGAATAGATGTTGTGGTTATCTTATTAATGACATGTTTTGTTTACAGTTCACGTTGTTGGATGGTCGGACGATGGTCATAAATTGCGTGCGAACGGTTGTTCTGAGGAGTGCGTCTTTTGTAATACTTTAACAGAAGAAAATCTTTTTGATGTGCGGCGAGACAGGTGCGGCAGTGTACAGTGCGTATATTCAGTAAAACCTCGTTATAGGACCTATTTTATAAGAGACACGATGAGACGACCCAGTGCATAAATCATAGCATTTACTTAGCACTTATATCAGTTTCCCGCTCATAGTTGGTTGACGTCGCAGAGAATATTTTTACCCACAAGTAAGCTTGAGACACACAATTGAGAATCTTGAAAATCTTAATGGCACCAAATGGAGATCAGCTATGTACTGTGAAATATCTCAGTGTTCCAGTTTCACTTACCATTGTTGAAGAAGTGACACGGAGAATTAAGAGCAGCTCAGAACGGCTCTAGCGATGGGAAAATATCACGGAAGAGACGTTTCATCCGACAGGAAGAACTTGAAGAGAAATCAGCGAAGAAGGGATATTACGTTGGGATATATCTACATGACTTTTGTTATCGTAATAATGAGAAGATTAAGTGAATAAATACAATTGTCCACTCTCGTGTAATGCATTTTATTTCTACATAGTGTTATAAATCACTGGTTATTTTTTTTATAATTTTTCCTGTTAACAACCATGTGATTTGTACAGAAACCCTGTGATCCAGAAAAATAAAATTAGATTAGAAATCAGCATGAGAATACCTAAAAATGATAGTATTTTTCACAAAAAAAACAACACTTTTCTATTATACACTTGACACAATACCTTGTACTTTGACACCCAGTATCCATTACCCCTTGACAAAATTACATAATAACAATAATTGAAAATGTTATGCTAAATACTTATTCTAATTAAATTTAACCGTGTGATGAAGTCGGTAAGACCTTTTCATGAATATATGTTAACGTAACGTAGGTTATCTACTACGTATTTTACACGACTTTCTTCAAAAGGTCTCCATGACCGGGCAGTTGTGGCGTTTGCTCATGAAAGGTCGCATCTTGTAGGTTGCCATAAACTGTTTTCGTGAGTGATATCTTCTCCGTGATGTATAAACTGGTAGAGTTATCTGACTTCGTAATATTACTAGTTTCTTGATCTTACGAAACATTGAGTTGTATTTACATATAATACAGTTACCTAACGGCACAACATGAAATATGATTTGGAAGATCATAATGTTTTCTTTTGATCTACGTTGCATTTTGCGTTTGTTCCTTTCTCGTTTACATAGAATATATAAAGTATTGAATTTAATGTAAAATATCAAGGCTGAGGTTCTGATGGAAATAGTTTTGGGAACTCCTGATAGAGGAAAGTGTTTTTCTCGCCAAACTCAGACAGTCACCTTTCCGCCTGTCCGTAACTGTGAGCCCAAAACAATTGACAGGATTTGCTCCACAGTGGATATTCCCCGATCAATCTGGCCGCAATGAAGGCGCTACGAATTTGTTATAGATCGTTTAATTTCTGGGTTTGTTTTACAGACCGAGGAGTTCATAAGAGACGACATATTCAATATTTTTTTAAACGCAAGATTTTTTGCTCGATTATAGGAAAATGCGCAGAGTTGAATTTTAATTAAAACGTCTGAATTTTTTGAAAATTGACAAAGTTTAAAATACTTGATACTTCCAACTAAAATACATTATTGGAGATAGAGATTTTTTAAAATAAATTGATTAGGGTCATTGATCAACACGATCCGTTGCTGAGAAGGAATTTTGAAAGTGCTCTTGGAGGGAATTTGATTACGCAGCAACTATTTCTTTGGACTACAAATTTCGGAACATTGTATAAATACTGGTCCTTTAGAGTATTTGCTTCTTTATTTTGAAAATTAAATAATATTTAAGCCGACCAGGCTAAGAGCTTGTACAGACTCTACGGTCCGAAAGGTCGCGGGTTCGTCTCTGTCTTGGGCGTGGTTGTTTATTCCTTGTCTCTCATGTATGTGTTGTCGCGTTCTGCTGATGCCAGATCAAAGTAGCCCGCAAGTGTGTTTGTCTAATGTATGGTCGAATGTGTGTCCCATCGGGGCGTAAATGGTAACCGGCTGTCGGTTGGATAAAAGCCCTAGGGAGAAAATATTGGAAAACACAGCGCGCTGGAAAAGCTCCATGATCGGAAAAATCCGGCCGGAACTAGTCCATCTAATCATGAAGGCACATGCGCACACGTGCTCAGGGACACACGTGGAGTCGTTCAGGAAAGTTCTGCTTTCAAGTACACTGTGTACAACAGTTGCGTAGCAGTGGAGCGTCCGTCATGCGACTGCACGTGGATATTAGTCACCCGTCTGGCGGTGGGTATTTTAACAGATAGCGCCCGAGGAGACGCCGGCACTTGTAACTGTAAGTCGCAGTCGTTGCTCGTGGCCCAACAAACTGGAGGTTGCAGTTCCATCGAATGACGGGAATGTACGTCCCATCCGGACGTAAAGGGTATCCAGCTGATGACTGGATGAAATCCCTGAAAAAAAATACTAAAACAAGTTTCATGCGTCGAACTGTTTTCGTAAAAATACTCCGATTTAAAAATAGCTGCACTTCAAGATCACGAGCTGGAAGGAGATGCGAACACCAATCATCCAATCAGGAGCTTCGTTACGACTTAATTTTCGGTTCTGGAGCTCCGAATTGGATGAGTGTCCCCCTCGCCTTCCAACTTGTGACCTTGAAGTACCACTATTTTTAAATCAGAGTGAAGTTTTCATTTTCATTGCCTGAATTTAGTTATTTAGTTAATGCCTTATTTTACATGGTGAGACTCGGGCCATCAGGAGAGCTATGCCGTCTGACCACGCAAATTTCGCTACGCTCCTTTCACCATCTAGCGGAGAAAGGAGGTATCACTTTGGGCGATGAAGCAGGCGATTTGAATTGAGCTCAGATGCTTCTTTTATGCTAGAGGAACTTTTACATGTAGTAAATCTACGACATGGGAGAGCCGGCTTCACTTCTCCCTCTGAAGGAAGGTGTACCAAAGATTGTTTTCGAAGAGGGGTCGCTGAGCTATGAAACTCTGCTGGGGAAAATCTCTCGAGGTCGGGAACATAGTCCGTTCACCAAACAACGTGGGTAATATTTACATGTACATTCTTGGTCGACGAAACAGGCGATCTGAATTTCCCTCAGAGGCTTCTTTTAGATTTTACATGCAGTAAATCTACTACATGGGCCAGCCGGCTTTACTTCCCCTCCGAAGGAAAGCGTACGAAGGATTTATTCGCCGAAGGAAAAATTCACGACTTCGATCGGCATTGAACCCGCAAACTTGGAGTACAACAGCTCGGTACGCCGACCGTTATACCACGGAATCCGCCAATTTATTCATGTGACTGTTCACTCCCCAGCGATTTCACTTGCAGTGTGGAATGCCTGCATCCAGGGATGGCAGCGGCGCGAACCGATGCCCCGCGAAAGTGGCTCAGCGTCCGCCGTGAGATGCCAGAGCAGAGCAGAGCGGAGCAGCTGCAGTGGAAAGCGCCCTGAAACGAGAGCCGCGTACGGCGCCCGTTGTCTCCGTCTCCCTGGCAACGCGGCGCCGTCGCTGCGCTTGTTTGGCTGGCCTCGTTGGGGCAGGCGCCTTCCCTTACCCGCGCTTGTCACGCGCGCACACACGTTTTCTGCGGCACCGCAGATGAATCTTGCTTGCGGCGGGAGCAGTGGGAAGCAGTGGTAGCAGGTGTTTCAACAGACTGGAGGCTACGGCTCCATCGAATGATGGAAATGTCATTTCCAAAATTCAGAACACGGAGATGTAGGGAGCGGATTTCAATGTAATTACATGTTTTTACAGGAGCTAGATACTTGCGTTCAATTATATTTTTTTAGAGTTTACAAGACATTCTGAACGAATTAGAACTATTTTTATTTTACAGATTTTTACATATTTTGGTATTATTACATATTTTACCTATTACGATATATTTCTTACATATTTCCATATTACCATTTTCCCTACTGATAAAACGTAAGCAATTAATGCAAATTAATTAAAACTACTGTAATTTGAATAAAAGTCTATATTGAAACATTATATAAATAATTTTATGCGTAGTGGCGTGTCTGATATATTCGCCTCCCGCGCTGGCGGTTCTGACTTTGATTTCCAGTGGATACTCGTGTTTTTGTATCAGGCATTAAAACAATTGCACTTTGCAACAAGCACTATTGTTTGGACATGTTTTACACAAAATTATTTTATTTCGAAAATTTCACTACCATGGTACATATTGCAATCATGAAATATCTTTCACACACATTCGGATTCAGGACAACGATCGCAGACAGAGACAGAAAAGGATTTCCTTCCAGATCGGCCAACTTCACTCGAACTACTCATCAAATGCACATTTTGAATCAATAGACCTAACATCACATAAAAATAAATTCCAGAACATAAAACAAAATGCATTTTGTACCGTCAAGAATTGATTGAACTTGTGTTCTTTTAATAACACGCGAAAAATCATAAAATTAAGTTGCAGCTAGATTCAAAGACAGAAAATTGGTATTCCCCTCGGACGCCGCGCCGCGCTCGGAGACCAGACCCCCCCCCCCCTGCGTTGTAAGCTGGTGACAGACAACGGAGGCTCTATGTTGAATTTCAAAATTATTTCATATATATCGATATTGCTGCAATATCCTGAATAATGAATGTCATTAAAATGAAAATGTATATACCTAACTTATTATAAGATCCTTTTCGATTATCAGGGAGTTGTGTAACCTAAGCATGAGCCGCCACTGCTTTCATGCACTACCCTACTGATAAGAAATCATACGGGAGCTTAGAGCTTGTCCCCGCCGGAGCTTCCCCAATGGGATGATATCTGGAGGTGAAATCTCTGCAATCCGACGTCTAGGTCGAATCTCATGTTCTAGCAGGGAAGGAACATTGCCAGCTCTGGGATGTAACACGTACGAGAAAGGGTATTTTTATCGTAGCAGCTGACGCGACCGGAAACAAAGTAAGCAGTCAAGTCAGGTGCGATTTTAGCATTGAGTATTTCCAGTCCTTTGTTTATCACTTCCCCCTAAGCCTTCTGTAATCGTTTGCCTCGACAGGTTGATTGAGGAATTGGCCCGCATACTCAGAACAGTGGTACAAACAAAAGGAGTTTAAGGCGAGTGGAGCGTGGATTATGTTCGGGAAGGACGAGGGAACCCTTCGCTTAGAATTGTCTCCAGTGGGCGATCGTTTCCGGTTCGTGCTCCCCCAGACACCTAGAGGTGGCAGACAGGGAAGAGATTGAAGCAAAACCGAAATTATAGTCAGACAAAAGAGTTACACACTATTACGAGAAAGTGTGTTCCTTTATTTATTTATGATCGCTTTTTAAGTGTTTGGTCAATAAGCGATCACTGTGATCTTTAACATTGGGATAACTGTATGGAGAACACATAAGGGCAACATAAACATCCATGCCCGGAGCGAGTTTCGAATCCGCGACCATTCCAGCCGAGGTAGCCACGGCTGTAGCCGTGGCCTTAGCGACCTCGCCTATCCAGAGCGGCTGTGTTCCTTTGTGTAGCACCACTACAGAACCGTCAGCGAATAAGTGACTCTGACAGTTCTCTCGCCACGTGCTGTGGTACGTCATGTGACCTGCTCAGAGGACCTGATACCTGGTCTGTCTTGTCAGAAAATTAGCTTGCGAGGATTTGTTTACTTTCTTATAGCCAGGGTTCAGCGTTGACGCTCATCTGACACACGAAGTCGGTAGAGAAGCGCGCAAATCTCTGACATCGGCAGTATCAGTGCGAATGCAATGTGCCTTTCCCGATGCATGCCAGGCCAGTCGGTGAATGACTTCCGAGCGCTTCAGTGCATTGGTCCGAGGCTGACAGTTTCATGAGTGCTACGCCCCGTACATCGCGCAAGTATGGAGTTGTCTTAAAGAGCCAGGATCGTGAATTTTGTATGAGACAAGCTCTAAGCTCCCGACCGGTCTTCCCGGAATATGTGGTAGTGTTGTGCATGCTAGTGTAAGTGTGTGTGTAAAGGGTAGAGGACAGGACAAGGAAGAGGAAGGGCTGATCGCGCGCAGTCCGTGGCCCGTTTGGTAGGGTACTGCTCCAGCATTCGCCTGGTGTTGATCGGAGAAGCCACGGAAAACTACCGACCAGAGCAGCCGGCCGCTAGAATTCTCCTCCAGCCAGCGACTGAATTCGACCTAGCTGGAAAGCTAGTGTCGAAAATCCTGCCGCCGTCAGGACCTCCCTGTCAGAGGCGCTGCTGTGACATCAGTTGATGCCCGACTCCAAACACACTAATGCGGTTTCGCTGTGCGCGGGCCGCGCCGCCCCAGTCGTAGCGGTTCCGCCTCGCTCGGGCGCGCGTTTTGTGCGACGCGACGCGGCGCGCCGGGCGAAGTCGAGCGGCGCCTTCCCTTTCGCGTTCGCGCTCCGCCAGGGGCGCTGCCCGCGCGTGCGCGTGCGCGATAAGCGCTGCCGCTTCCGCAGGAAACACTTACCCGCCCGCGCCCGTTACCTTCGCCCCCTCACCCCCCCCCCGCCGAAATAGATAATGTCTTCAAATTCTACCTGTGTCAAGCTGGCACAACCACTATGGCACGGACGCATAAAGCCATGTGTTTTGTTTTGTGGTTTTTGAATGATTGAATTAGGATGCTGGTTGCGTCACCTGCTAAGATCATTAGTCCTCTAAGTGTAGTGCATGTGTTTTCTCGGGAATTAGTGATCTTCGCTGGATGGTGAGATCCGGCGCCGACCTACCGGTGGCTAGTGAGGTTTCCCCTAACCAGGACTCTCCCACCAGCGGGGGCACCGCCCCAGTGGGGACAAGCTCTAAGCTCCCGACCGGTCTTCCGGCATGTGTGGTAGTGTAGTGTGTGTGTGTGTGTGTGTGTGTGTGTGTGTGTGTGTGTGTGTGTGTTTGTGCGTGTGTGCGCGTAAGTAAGGGGTGAGGATACGACAAGGAAGGGGAAGGAAAGATCACGCGAGTCGTAGCCCGTTTGTTACGGTATTGCTCCGGAATTCGCCAGGTATTGATTGAAGACCACGGAAAACTACCGATCAGAGCAGACGGCAGCTAGAATTCTTCTCCAGACTGCAGTTGAATTCGACTTAGCTATTTAGCAGTGTCGAAAATCCTGCCGCTATCGGGACTCAGACCTGGGACCTCCCGATGAGAGACACTACAGTGACATTAGTTGATCTTGAGTTACCTCTCCCTGTTTTTATTTGATTGTGATAGTTCCTACGTTCTTTTATACGATCGAATTACTGCCATGATAGCATAACTCTCATGCCGTCACATTGATTTAATGAACGACATCTATAATAGATTTAATTTTTGGGCAATAAATTAGTAATAAATGTGAACTAAATATTCATATTGCTTTTATGGGATTTGTCTATAGTGGTTGGGTCAGTTTCACACATTTCCAATTTGTCCCATGGAAGTTGTGCATTGAAACGTCATTAAGCTTTTCGCACACCCTTGGCTTAAAATTGGTGGAGACTCCCTGCTTACATCTTTCTCACTTTGTTATTGTTTTAAGAGAACGAGACGGTATACTTCAGCTTCATTTCAACGAATATTGTGCTTTGCGAATTTAGAAGTATGTATATTACGAAAGGCGTTTTAAATTCGAAGGTGTGTTATGTTTTATGTCAAAAGTATGCATTTAATTTTGAAAATTTATGTCTCTGTGATATTTGGATACGAAAAAAAGGCAACGTTGTATTCAGAATTTCTTTTCTATAAAATAATAAACAGAAAACATAGACAAGAGGTTCCGAATACATTGGGACTTGTGCTGCTGGATAACCAAATAGAAATACGGTTTCAATTTGCGTGACGTCTGGAACGAGATGAAAATCGCCTTGAATTGACGCCTGTATTCGTTACAATGGAGTCTTTTCCAACACCAAAAAAGAGAGACCTAAATTCGTCGTGAAAGTTGAGTTTGAAATCATAATGACCGTCCAGGGAAGATGTCTCGGAGAAAGTTGTAATGTCGCCGGGCAAACATCAACTTAAAAAAGGGATGAAAGCCCACTAGCCACTAGATTAGCACAATACAGATATGTGATTCTAACATCGCTGGTAGAAAGGGAGTCATCGACATGATGAGTGCTGTCGAGTGCCGGTTTTGCGCGGGGCGGAGCGGTAAATGGTTTCCCGTCCCCCACCCCCACACCTACGGACAGGGGAGGGGGAAGGTGAGATTGACGCCGAGCGCGCGATGAACAAAGCGTGGATTAGAGACCGCAACACACACGCGGTCTTCCAACGTTCTCACGCCATGCGAACATTATACCATTCATCATTCAGCTATCATCATGCATCTCTCGTAATCCGAGGTTTCCATGCCTTTATAATTAGTGGTGCTACAACAATACCCACTTTTTCGCATTAATAATGGTAACGTGATATTATAATACCGAATTTCTGTCCATATTAATATATCTCAGCCATCACTAGTAACAGTACATTATGAGACGATGATGAATTGATGGGTATTAATACACGAGTGTGATAATACGATACGAGCGAGTAGCGTGAACTTCACACGAGTGTATTAATACCCATTACATTGAGTTTCATACAGTACTTTTTATACGACTTTTGCTAACTTTCTTAAGTTAAAATTTTAGTTTCAATCGTTTCGTAGCAGTCAACATGCAGGATTCAGCCAAGGCCACCTAGCGGACAGCTCGCTACCCTTGCCTCAGATGGCTTTGGTGTTCTAGTCCGCATGCGAGAGAGTAAAAAAGTTGCAGGAATGATTCCGACTCACCATTTTCGCTTTTTCTCTTATTTCTGGAAATGCCAACACCACTTCTGATTCACTAGACATTTTAAATTAGAAAATTGGCCTGCTTTTAATGGTAACCACACTGCAGCCACATATAACACAAAATCACTTGCGTTTAGATCGTAACGTCAGTAAAATGTTCCCTCCAATAACTCTCACTGCGCTAGTCAAATAGGAGCAAAGAAAAATTACGGTCCAATTTACTTTAAATAATATTCCACTACTAATAATAAAATAAATTAAAACTGATAGGCATAATACAATATTAAATGCAATTTTAATGTACACAATCGAACGAAACA
Organism: Teleogryllus occipitalis; assembly: GCA_011170035.1. Lineage (NCBI taxonomy): Eukaryota > Metazoa > Arthropoda > Insecta > Orthoptera > Gryllidae > Teleogryllus > Teleogryllus occipitalis. Next base: position 161,651 of record BLKR01001189.1, on the reverse strand, counting down.
TTTACTAGAAAAATTCTCAATGATTAATTAAGTGTAAATACTTGGTTTGTAAACTTCTCTGTGATTGGTCAAGAACCTATATCGTAATGAGTATAATTATGCAAGGGGGTTGCAGTCATCAAATGACCGAATTATACAATGGAAGTAGAAAAAACACATTACAAATCGAAGTGTATGAGGTGTGAAAACTAATTTCTGAAGTGAATACACCAACACAAATCCCATAATCCCAAACTCTGTGCTATACTGCCAGAAATATTTCCTAACAAAGAGAACTATTATTTCTAAAATTCAAACTGCCATGGCGCGGTCTTGACAATCACTTATTGCGACAAGATATAAAATAAGCCATGGTGACAATTGTACTAAAACTTCTTATAGCACTATTTTCAAACGTGGTGTTACAACATATTTTATTACATTATTTCTAACTTTTGGAATTTTTAGAAAATGTAAATAATTCAATGAGAATTAGATCTGCATGCTTTTTAGGCGTCGATCAAGATTTATTCTACGAAAAAATGTACCCTTTAGGGTTAGAGAAAATAGAATCTCATTTAAGAGAAACCGATTAAGAGGAAAATAATAGTTTTCGCGGAATTTTTTCTTGAATTTAATACAATTTATAAAAAACATTCTCTGAGGAACTGTTTCAAACTTTTCATTAATATTTTTCACTAGTATGCCTTAAACGTTTAAAAATAGCGCAAGTCACATTTTAGTTGAGCTCTCTGACTTTTAGACAGAAATAATGCGAGAAAGCATGTGCTGTTGTAGCATCACTAGTTCTGAACGCGAAAGTAAAACCTGAACGCGAAAGTAAAACCGATGAGACGAGGAACCTACTTGGGTAATTTTGCACATTTGTGATTCTTGCCATAGTCAACATTTGCGGTAGATAACATTTCACGTTAGGGGCCGTCCATAAATTACGTGAGGCGATTTCGGCGATTTTTGACTCCCCCTCCGCCCTTGGTGAGATATCGTGAGATTGGCTCGACCCCCTCCCCCCTTCTAATCTCACCTGAGATTTTTCCAAATGCGTATTTTTAATGTAAGTACGTTAATTTGTGATTGTATTGGGATAAAAAAAAACAATTTGCTTAGTTATATTTAAGACCAGATATGACTAGTATTAAAAAAATAAAGTAACTGAATTACAATGAATATTATTGCACTTCTAAAAACGCTCGTTAATTTTTCTTTAAAATTTCTGTAAAAATACAGGAAATGAGATTTATCTCATTAATGATAAAAAGTTTGCTAATTATTCTTAGATTCTTTTTCTCAGTATACTATGCTTCATAAGTAGCATTCACATAACCGCGATAAAAAAAAGTGCAAGATTTAGCCATATTTTAGTACAGAAACGTGTTTTCTCACAATTTAGCACTGTTTTTAGCCCAAAAAATTACGTGATATTTACTGAGACCCCCCTCTCCCCTCATGTAAGATTAGGCGAGATTTGCTTGACCTCCTCCATCCCTAAAGAACGCACGTAATTAAATTACGTGCATGGTCCCTTGTGCCGCCCGATTCCTCGGCGCCGCTCACTGCTTCAATCGGGCCTAAAACCTTGTCATAATTACAAATGCCACTGGAATGCCACTGGAGTCCTGGTTAGGGGGAAACCCTGCTAGCGGCCGGTAGGTCGGCGCCGAATCTCGCCATGCAGCGGGGGAAGATCACCGCCATCTCCCGAGGAAAAAAACATGCACTACACTAACGGGACTAATGACCAAAGTTGACCCGCCCGGAAACACGAAAAAATCAATCAATGAACTGTAGGTCGGCGCCGGATCTCGCCATCCAGCGAGGGAAGTCCATCGCCATCGCTCGAGGGGAAAATCATGCACTATACTTACGGGACTAATGACCTAAGCTGTTGACTCTCCCGGAATCGCCCGGAATCACCAACCAACCACAAAACCGATTCCGGCGGTGTGCGCCGTCGCGTTGAGTCTTGTGGGAGGCAAGACGCCGCCTCGCACCGCGCCGCGCCGCGCGCCTGTCACCGGCCGGAAGCTCATCGCGTCGGCCGGGCGGGCGGGAGGGGGGACGGGGTGGGTGGCGGCGCGGCGCGGCCCGGAAACTCCACAAGGCCATCAACCCAGGTCGTTCACACGCGGCGGCGTCCCCCGATCTCGTCGCGTCTCCTCACGACGCGCGCGCTCTTTCTGCGGGCGGCACACGACGACGCCCGGCGCCTTCCGGGTGGCGCGCCTGCCGTTCCGCGTTTCTTTTGCGTAAGAAAATGCTGCTACCACCTCAACAACATCTCCATCGCGAGGCACTAGTGTCGGTCCGAAGGGTCGCGGGTTCGAGTCCCACCTCGGGTATGGTTGTAGTTGTGTTCGTCCTTTCACCCCTTATCATCACCGTATCGTGTTCGTCCTTTCACCCCTTATCATCACCATAATGTTTTTCATTTTCACAGCCATACCTTTAACTCCTAGAGTTGTCGCTAATGACCTGGATGTTGATGCGACCTTCAATAACAACAAAAGAAAATCTCGAAATTTTCGGTCGTAAAATCCCTGTTTAAGGCTCTTTTCAACTGTCACTCTACACCCCTGTCGGAATTAAGGTCTAATGGAGCTGATCCGAATATGGTTAAGATTAATGCAGGTGGAAAGGAGATACATCCAGTTTTGTACCCGAAAATGGGGATGTATATATGGATGGATGTGTCACTCGTAACTGTGATTTTGAAATTTTTTGCTCGAATAGAAAAAAAGGGCATTTTTATGTATGGTTTGGTTCCGATTTTCATTAAAGTTCTGCCATTTAGAAAAATTATACATTAAAATTATCTTGGCTGTCCGGGTGACGCCGCGTCGAAGGCTGTGTTGGCGACGTTTCGATCATCATGTGATCTTCCTCAGGGCTGGTCTGACCCAAATGCCAGACCTGTCCTGAGGAAGAAATGTATGAAAAAATGTAGTTTTGGCACCGATAGGTAGCAGCTGGGAAAATGGGAGGGGGTAATTCCGAGAAGCTAGCCTAGACTAAAGACATAAGAAACTAACTAATGCGATAACGTCTGTGTCGTTCTGCAGCACCACTGGTTGCTATAAATGAAAGGTTATGGGCTCCAGATGTTATCGCTTACTATTATTAACTGATTGTTCACTAACAATGGTTAGTTTCAATAAAATAAAAAATTATTAGAATAAATGTTTATTTGCCCTCATTCCAAAGAGTATTTTTAAATACAATGATATATATTACTCGATGTTGCGTGTCCAAGGAGATTTTCTGCAAGGCTTCTCGTATAGGGCAGTTAAGATCTTCCAGTGCGTGAGGGTGTAGTGAAGACTTGACTCTTCAGATATCTCCATAAGAAGAAATCAGAGGTAGTCAAATGGCGACCGAGCTGGCCCCGTTGATGTCTACAAATATGGAAATTAATCGACTTTGACAAACAGGCCGCAAGGTGGCCATGGAATATCGTGCCATATGAGATGTTACCCCCAACCTGTTGGAACCATGCCTGACGTAGGTTAACATTGGCTAGCGCTGAAAGAAAAATGGTGTTCACCATATGAACATGAATGTAGAGACCACTAGTAACTGAAACAGCACCATTATGGTCCACCTGACGGTGGATGAACAATTTCGGTGATCAGGAACTTTGTTGTGACGTCTCAGCTTAAAATGGCTACGAAACATTCTTTGCACAGCAACGGAAGACTAGGCATTTTAAAATTAACTTACCACAGCGAAAGATCGGCACTCTGGAGCACATTTCATTCATAACTGGAAATGACCGTCTTTCTCACTTTACTCTACATAGTTATTTCTGGAATACGTATATCTGTACAACGTGACTCAAATCAGGTATTTCTTTCTGCGCAACCTGTTACATGCATGCAATGTTCAGCAAACGTCTGGCATAAGAGTCCTTTCACAATTATTGTAAATGAATACAAATTCATAAAAATCAGTGATTATAATTAGAAGTGGTTTATTACATAATGGTTTTTATGGTCGGGTGAATAGCAGTATTTCTCTACCAAATACGGATTCCCTACTATGCATATGGATTCTTGTGGTTTGGAAGATTTCTGCATAACAACTTTCACTTGTAGATCTTTAAATGATGTCATGCACTTTTTATTTAAAAAAAACAACCTGAGTAATCGTTGAGTAATAACAACATGCACTAACAAGTTTCGGTAGGTCGCACTTGTGTGACTCAGTCCTTTGGAGAGGTTCTTCTTCTTCTTCTTCTCCTCCTCTGGGGTTTATAGTCATTCTTTTCTAGGGTTTATAGTCAGCCGACAGCCGGTTACCCTTCAGGATGGACGGTCGAAGAGACTGACGTTATGAAGAAAACCTTTTTCGTATTACGTGACCTGTATTACGCGATGCCCTCTACTAAGATGATCTCTGAATCTACTATGGATTCTAGGATGTAAAAGACACATGTTTTATGGCATTGAATTCGTTTACCATGGAAAATTAGTAAAAAACCATCAGCATAATAACTGATAGTTGTTTATGCCCCGTGTGCACGCTTAAAGCATTTCGACCGTGTAGCGATTAAGGGTTTTGTTGGGAATAGTTATAATGGCAATAACAAAAATGTCAATAACAATACCCATTATAGCAACTATAGACACAATTGGCAGAATAGTGACAAATTCCGGCAATATCATCAGTACCACTTTGATTTTCCTTGTAAAACGAGATTGAAATCCCGAGCGGAATACCCATGAATGTTATATTTCCACGATTTGGAACGTTCCTTCACTCTAAATTTTATCTTTTACATTGCCTCTCAGTAAAAGGTCTTTTCTCCGAAGTGCTGCCGCTAAGACAATTGACGCTTCATCCAGAACATATTCTTGATGTTAGAGAATCAAACGTTTCCGTGCAAAATCAGTCACATCGGTAAATGATCTGATTACGCATTGAACTGTAAGATTGATTTACACACAGAATTACTCTAATATTAATCGCGAGTATTTACGCACTGAAACAAAAGAAGTTTGATCAAGTGCAGCGAAGCGAACTATAGCGAAGAATATGTTGCGTGAACACGATGTATTGAATGAGGCATTTCACAGCGCAGAGGGGGTATAATTGACAATTTTAACAAGTTTATGAGATTGTAAATAGGCAAGGAAAGGTGTCAATGAATTCATCGAAGTCGGCGTTTTTCTGTAAAAATGACAGCTTTCTGCTGCGTATCGCTCTGCTTTAGAGGATCATACGCGAGCTTTAGATGTTCTAGCTGATACTACTACATAGATCGATGACACGTTCTGTACAGCTTTTCTGAACATGAGACTGCCAACCTGTTTGCTTTAACGTTTCATTATTTATCCGGTGGTGACACATTCAATTCACCTACCGTTAATTTGATTCTTGCTTCAGCTGTTTCTCATCCATTCTTTAAGGAGAGCCGGAATAGCCTATCTCGCCAATGTTAATGTAAGGATTATTTTCCCAGAAACAATTTCATTTACCGATTTGAAATTTTTATGTAAGAGTAGTTTTATTACTTGTAGGTATTTTAATGAAGCCGTTTAAAAAAAAATATTACTAGTTTTTAAATATAAACTTTTGTCCATTGTAATATGGTTTGTTCTTAAAAATGCTAACATTTATATGAATATTGTCTAAAGTATTAAATATTTTATAAATCTACTATAAATTAAAGTATATACACTTGTGTGGTACATGCTCTATTAAAATTTTAACATGCTTCTATTAGTAGTTTCTGAGAAAATGTTCCTTAAAGATGAAAATTTTGAACTGACGGGAAATGGCTTCTAAAGTTCTTAGTGCATTCCTGGTCCATATGCTGGGCAAACACAAACACCGATATTTTGACGCTATTCAACCCTCAATTATTACCACAAACAGTGTTATCAGTACTAGAAAGCAAATTATGAACCATTTCTCACAACAAAAGCAGAAAAGCAACAACCATGACATTCAGGCAACATTCACGGTGTCAAAACTGCCACACCCACTTTCATGATACATGAACTTGAAAAAAAAAACAAAAAAAAACAAAAAAAAAACTTACAGATGACATATTAAAATGAAACTTGGTGTAATTAATGATTCAGAAAAGTAAAAAAAATCATCATTTTCGCCCATTTTGGCTCTCCTTAACAATTACAAATGGATTGATTTTGCGATATTTCTGTTTCTCGAGATGTCTGATAATCGTGGAGGGATAGATCGTTATCTAATGACGAGTGAAGAGCCCCAGGCAGTGGGGATGGCAGGCGAGGGGGCGTGGTGCACGAGCGTTTTCAACAGCCGGGAAAAGAGAGTGGGCGAGCGGTGGAAAAGCCCGAAGGAAGCGAGAGCCGGGCGAGATAGCGGGCTGATATCGGTTCCTACGAGTTCCGCGATGGGTTCCCAGGCTACGCCTCGGTGTAATTCATTACCCGCCAGCCAAGGCTAGCCATTCGCCAGGGCCAACGGCCTCCTCCTCAGCACTTGCGGGGGGCGGGGGCGGGGGGGGCAACGAGCGGGCGAGCAGGTGCAGCCCGAGGGCACGCCCTTGGTCAGTCCGGCCCCCGGGGTTTCCTTACACGTTACGCCCATGTTGAGGCAAACACGTGCTGCAAAGCGGAACGAAAACTTGAAAATGACTCGGGCGAAATCCAAGCCGTAGGATTATTTTAAAAGAAGAATTTTCATTCAAGGTAATAACTTCTAGAATTTAGATTTTTTACGAAAATCAATGGAGAACATATGAGTACATTATTGACTTGATCCTTATAAGTGATTGGGTTAACTTAAAGGGAATATGTGCAAACAAAACTGACAAGCCAAGGATTACTATAAAAGAAGTATTTTCATTCAAGGTAATAACTTCTACAATTTAGATTTTTTACGAAAAATTATGGAGAACATACGAGTATATTTTTGATTCGATCCTTATAAATGCTTGGGTTAACTTCAAAGGGAATATATGCAAACAAAACTGATGGTTTGTGGAAGAAAACGAGTTTTTAGATTTCTCCCAAAACTTGTTTTCTGCACCGTATTAATGTCATGGCAATAAAGGGATAGTAAAAATGATCAAGATGTTCGTAGTGTTTTGGAACTTGAAATCAACCAAATTCTGAATTCATCTGAATTGGAAGCGTCTCTTTTGCAGGTCTTTTCCAAGTCTCTCGTAACGTGACTGCCATTCGGAACTACTTTCGTTTGCAGAGTTGTAGACCTGTTCGCCTTGAACCGACCGAAATACTAGTTTTTCAGCTCGGATTTGAACGTATAACATCACACATTCGTGTGAAATGTTTTGATGGGATAAATTGGTATTTCAATGATATTATCTAAACTATTCTGTTCCAATTGTATTTCAATTTAAAACGCTTTTATTGCTTTTCACGGCTTCAATCATGCTTCCTTTATGAACGTTGCATCAATAACTCACCTTGCGTGGGTTAACTCACCTTTCCCTTTTGGTCAAACTTCGAATAGTTCCACTGGCTTTGCAGACACAAATATGGCTAAGAACATCTGGCCGGGAGGTCCTAGGTTCGAGTCCCGACGGGGGCAGGATTTTTCGACAATAGCTTGTCAGCTAGGTCGAATTCAGTCGCTTCTGGAGGAGAATTCTAGCGGCCGGCCGCTCTGATCGGTAGTTTTCCGTGGATTCTCCCATCAACACGAGGCGAATGCGGGAGAAGTACCCTAAAAACCTACGGACCGTGCGCCATCTTTCTTTCCTCTTCCTCGTCCTATCCTCACCCCTTACACACACACTACCATGCACTACACTACCATTACATACCGGGAGACCGGTTGGAGACTTGTTCCGGCTGGGGCGGTACCCCAATGATGGGAGATACCTGGTGAGGGAAACACCGCTAGTCGGCGGAAGGTCGGCACGGGATCTCGCCATCTAATAGGGAAAGATCACCGTCACCTCCCAATGAAAATATGCACTACACTCACGGGACTAATGACCTCAGTAGTTGACGCACCCGGAATCACTATCAATCAATCAACATCTGACAGCACAGAAAGAAGGATTCCACTGGGCATGCGCTAAATTGTTCATTTGTAACCCCACCTCAACCACCGGCTGCCGCACGGCAACTTCCCGTCCGTCGTGATGTCCCCACGCGTTCCGTATCGGTGACGGTTGATGTCCTTAGAGCACAATTGCGTCACCCTCTAACAAGCTCCGCGCGGACTGCATCACGTGCTCTGGGAGGCGTTCACCACGCGATGTTTCTGCACTAAAAGACAGCACCGCAAGCACCTTGCGCAGAACATTACTATTAACACAGAAACCGCCATTTTCATTCCGGCTTACGTGGCTCTGGACATCAACTGAAGACGGCTCCACACATTCGTTATTCGGCGAACACCGAGCAACCGCTCGCCGAATCCAGAGGAGTGTGGATGAGTTGCTTGCTCTTTGGCGAGTGACGAACATTCGGTGTTCGCCCTACTCACCGCGTGTCGGTCGTTAGGACACATCAAAGGGAGCGAACATTCGCCGAACACGTCAGCTGCTCGGAACTGGGTGAGCACTAGCTCGCTGTTAGGCGAAAGCCGAATGTGTGGAGCCGTCTTTAAGGTGGAACACATTCGTTATTCGGCGAGTAGCGAGCAACCGAAGAATCCCAAGTAGTGTGAATGATTTGCTTGCTGTTTGCCTAGTGACGAACATTCGGCAAGTAGCAAGCAAATTTGGTGTTCGCCCTAACAACGCGTGACGGTCTTTTGATCACATCAAAGAAAGCGAAAACTCGCCGAACACAAGATGTTCGGGATTGGGCGAGCGGGTGTTCAACAAGTTGGATTATTTTCACATAAATTTCGGCCACCTTGTCTGAAAAATTAATGTGTAATACATTTGGAGACATTTATTTTTGATCGTCCTTTGTACATGAGGAATTGCAAAAACTGACTAAATTCTAATCTAATGAGTCCAAGTTTAAAATATTTGGTGACATTGTGGTTAGCGACGTGTTCACAACTCGTAGTTTCTATTTGGTGCGGGTAAATCTGGAAACTGAATTGTTAAGCGGTTAGTCCACGTATGTGACAGGTGAAAAAGTCAGTAGGTGACCTTTGACAAACCTGTCCATTTTTTTCCTCCTAAGCTACTGCTTTATACTTGCAAAACTAAAGACGTAAAGTGAAAAAAAGCATTCATGATATTTTACAATATATACAAATATTCACAAAGATTCACCAATATTCACAAATTATGCAAAAATAGCTTTAGAAACGTGTTTAATATGCTGCAGAGATGCCAAAATATGCAGTAGTAATTGAAAAAAATGTCCAAACATGCATTATGCATGAATTTTTATTCCCAAAACATTCAAACATGCACGGAAAAAGTGTGCATTTTTGAAATGAGTGTGCTATGAAAAATAGATTTAAAAAGTTTGCCAGCTTAACGAAGCGTAAATAAACACATGCATTTGCATGAAAATCCTGAATCCTAGTTAATACTGAAAATTAATGTCTAAACTAAAAACCATTGTTCTAAAGTAAAAAGAAAAAAAAAGACACTTCATTAAAATCCTTCCCTTGGTTATCATACGCACGTCATACGCAGTTTTAACTGTTTTGGACGTAAAATAAAACAAAAAAATTTAAAAAAAAACAAAAAAATAGATCAAATCATTATTTGCGCCCGATTGCCTCCAACTGTGAACGTGTAAATGTAAAAAGGGTTAGGCGGAAGAGCCTCGCCCGCGGGCGTGTGGGCGTGTCAGTGGGGCGGAAGGGCTGTGCTTACCACCAACCGGACGTCCGCTCCGGACTTCTCTTGTTCGGCTGCTGCGGACGCAGAGACTGACCCGCTGCCCGGCATTTGCCCCGTATTCATTTCTAATGTGGTTCCACATCGCACTTCTGCGCTTTTCGGTGCCGTGTTGGAATAAATAAGATTGCTTTTTTATTTTGTTTATTTAACAACAAAGTGATTTTGTGTTATATGTGGCTGCCGTGTGGTTACCTTTAAAAGCCGGCCAATTTTCTAATTTAAAATGTCTAGTGAATCAGAAGTGGTGTTGGCATCTCCAGAAATAAGAGAAAAAGCGAAAATGGTGAGTCGGAATTATTCCTGCAACTTTTGTACTCTCTCGCATGCTAACTGGAACACCACAGCCATCTGAGGCAAGGGTAGCGAGCTGTCCGCTAGGTGGCCGTGGCTGAATCCTGTATGTCGACTGCTACGAAACGATTGAAACTAAAACTAAATAACAACAAAGGTCATCAGCGACCACAATTAAGTATACATCAATGTATTAATAATAATAATAATAATAATAATAATAATAATAATAATAATAATAATAATAATAATAATAATAATAATGTCTTTATTACTGGCGAGGCTCAGGCCTTAAGGCCTGCTCTTCCGCCTAATCATTTAAATATTTACATTTACATAATTACAATTGAGGCGTTTGGGCGGAGATAATGATAACTGACATTTCACATTCCTTACGAAATTGCAACGATCGCATTAGGGGAAGTGTGCTACACGTAACTAATAAAACATAAATTGTGAATGTATTTTCATTGTTAATTTTTTGGATTCTAAAACTAATATGATATAAAGAGAACCCATGTTTCTTATTTACAAGAGAGCCGTAGTAAGTCAATAATTTTAATTTTGTAAAATGTCAGAAATTCTCAAATACCCGAATGCCTCAATTGTGAACAAATTTACAGAAAAAGGAGGGCATATTTTACTTTTATTTACTATTAAGTATCACATTTAAGTTTCAATCATTAAGTAGCCACAATTTATTAAGTATACACAATTAAATATTAATCAAATTAAGTATACATCTCATTACAGATTATATTGCATGACAAGTTATAGCATTATAACACATATTTTTTTCTCATAATTGCATTGCATCAAATTGCTAACTAAAATTATTAACATAAAATTCTATATTATATTTCCTTAAGTTAACAATTTCTAGCAACCTCAGTACTTTAGCACACCCGTCTGCAGAGTTGAACAATTTATGTAAGTTACTTTCTAGTTTCAGTAGGTTTCTTTCCTTGGCTATAGGGACTAACAAAGATTGCTTTGAATATGCACTTCGCACACGGAAATGTTCTCTAGGGACAGAAAATACAACGAAAATTTCAGTAGATTGAAGTTAAATTCTTTGTTTTTCAAGAAGTTAATAAGTAACATTGCTTTCGTATGTGGAGTTACACCATATAACTAAAATATATAAATATTGGAAAGTAAATTGTTACAAAAAATCCTGTATTAATATCACTATCGAAATAAAATAATAGTACTTTCAGTGACCTTTTTTTAAAACTTATTTAAGGTCGCTTTTCAACTACTAAGGTCATATAGCGACCACTGTAAGTAACATTGGAGGTAACGATAACTGTAAAAAGACGTACACAAACACCCATGCCCCAGACGAGTTTCGATCCGTGACCCTTCAGGTGGCAGCTGCGGCTCTTCAGCGTGAGCGACCTCCACTATCCACCTTAAAACTTTTTTTACTTCATTAAGATCGCTTTTCAACTACTAAGGTCATATAGCGACCACTGTAAGTAATTTTGGGGGTAACGGTAATTGTATACGGACACACACAAAATTACCCACGCCCCGGGCGAGATTCGAACCCGCGACCCTTCAGGTACGAGACAGCTACAGCTCTTTTAGCCTTAGCGACCTCGGCTATCCAACTTAAAACAACTTTTTTTACTTCATTGAGGTCGCTCATCAACTACTAAGGTCATATAGCGACCACTGTAAGTAACATTAGGGGTAACAGTAACTGTATACGGACCAACACAAACACCCATGCCCCGGGCAAAATTCAAACCCACGACTCTTCAGGCACGAGGCAACTACGGCTCTTCAGCCTTAGCGACTTCGGCTATCCAGGCTGTCTCAGTGACATTTTGTGGATGAAAGTAATGCAGAATAAGGGACAGACGGGGCGAAAATGGGGGCGGAGTTTTTGTGATAGAAATACCATAGTCGATAGCATTGTTTGGGAGAATGGTTTTGGTCAGGTAGTTAAGTCCCCGACTCGCGGTAACGCCCTTGACGTTTTTCTTGTTAGTCAGGAGGAAAAGGCTCTCTCTTGCAAAGTAATTCCCGCTATTGGCGACCACAAAGGAGTTCTGTTACACATAGCGTTCTAAAATCAGAAGTAGGAGACGGTGGAGAGAAAATACATTTTCAATATCACAAGGCAGATAAAAGGATTACAATGTTTTCTACGTGAACAGTTGGGCACTTGGACTAATAATTGTAGCTCAGTAAATGAAATTTGGAATATTTCAAGCGTGTTATTGAAGAGGCACTAAATAGATTCGTACCATTTAAGCTTCTCCAAGTAAATCCTGATCCGGAGTATTGTATTACGAGCATCAAGCGTTTGACAACCCAGGTACGTAGGGCCTTCAGTAAGATTAATTTAAGTTCAATTCGAAAATCGAAATTTTTGCAGTTATCAAAGGCACTTCTGAGAGTAAAACAAAACGCGCAGGAGAAATTCATGGAGTCACTTGTATCTGATGATAGAAACAGCTGGGGTAGATTCTATAAATATGTGAGGAAGAGAATGGGAAACAAAAAAGACTTTCCCGCGATTACACAACGATGGAACTTTCATTTCAGATCACAAAAAAGGCAATCGATTTTAATAGATAATTCTCTTCCGTGTTCAATAAAAATGACAACGTTCCGTGAATTTCAAGTGGCAATCAGATAGAAACGTTCACTATTAATACAAAAAGAATCAGAAAAAACTATCCAAATTTGGAAGAAATAAATCTGTTGGGCCGGATGAGATTTCCACGGATATTCTTAAGCTCGGAGGTAAAGCCATGATTCCGTACCTATCCTGTTTAATGGACGTCACATGAAATAACAATAGTTTACGATCCGTTAGGAAAGAAAATTTGGTAGTACCGATTTACAAGGGAGAAGACCATGCAAGCGTAGTAAAGGACAGGCCTGTAAGCTTAACATTCGACGCATTTAAACAAATGGAGCACTTAATAGCTTGTATTTTACGAGATATTTGAGGTAAATTTGTTTTTTCAAATGGAATTATACATATTTGCTCAGTGTATCATGGCGAGCGTAAAAATATTCAATGATGTACATATTGTCATATATTCATTCATCATATATTTTGAATGTAACAGTCCTCAAAAGGTCACGCATATACTTTGTGTATATACGTATATTCTTTGTGAGAAAAAAAGGGGCATTTTTATGATGCAAAATTTTGACTCCCTCTTCTGCTTGTGGACATTGTATGTTATTGACACAATGCCACTCCTCGGACTCCACACACACGCGCTCTTTTGTCCGTTGTGTCTCGCTGGATGTGCTCACGCACCCGCGCACTCCGTCACAGCGACGCGTCGTTTGAAGGACATGGGGGGGGGGGGCTCAATGGACCGTTATTCCGAGGGAGCGAGGCTGCTTTGTTTTCCTTCTGCATCCCGGTGACTGATTCCTCAGCGAATTATAATTTCTTTGGTTTCGAGTCGAGGAGGGAAACCGTGATGTCTTTGTTGTGGGAAGCGCTGGTGGCAATGACCCAGAAGCGACTGTGACATTCAAGTAATTATCGATTTCCAATTAAAGGTTAAAGGTTGTTTCGAGTCTTTATTTATTTATTTATTTATTTATTTATTATATTTATTCAATCATTCATTCATTATTTGTTCCATAAAGGGAGTAATATATGTTTGACGTTTCGTGGGTGAGGTAGAAAAAGCCCAGGAACAAAACAAAGGATGAGATCCTCATTTTCTCTGAGGGTCATGAAGAACTGGTTTCAAATTACAGTAATTACCACGATAGAAAGTCACACAAGGTTAGTAACTTTTTTACGAGTAAGAGCTATCTTCAATATTTCAAACTATGTATGCTGCAGTAGCTTGGCTGACGTTTATTTACTTCTTTAATGGATTTTGCACATTTTGAAGATGGTTTGCTTCATTACAGTGCAAATGAACGCAAAAAAATCACCTTGAACCAAAAAAAAAATTGGCTGCTACGACAATGTTTCAAATGTATAATAAACAATGAAATAAATGTATAGAATTATTGTAATCATTTTCACGTGTATATCAAGTCACTAGTGGTTTTTGAGTGAAAAATGATAAAAAATAGTTCTATTTTTTTAACTACAGCGAACCAAATTCACAATTGATGGTTTCAAAGGAAGTTTTGAGATTTTTCCTGCCAGTTTCAGTCCTCTAAGATACAGTATTTTTTATGTTGTGCGTTTTACGCAACACGTCTCTTATTGCTTCTTGGGCATTGAGCGTATCTGGATCAATCCTCCGAAAAGTTTTGTATTTTTGGGTCGTCACGTCGCAGTCAGTGCCTTCTATCCCTTCGGCCAGGGATGTTTTGTTATTTTTTTTAAAATTGTTTTTCGACTAAATTTGCCGCCGAGCCACCTAAAAGTTGATAGTATAAATTTTGTTATTTTTCGTATTTAAAAGGAAAATAGAAATCACGGTTTTAGATGAAGATTCGAGCCGATGCAAGTCATGAATTCACCCTGCCCAGGAGCACACAATGTTTTAGCGATCTCGACTAAATCGTCATCTGGCGATCAGGAATGAAAAAAATGCTTATGTTTCATTTAGGATGTCTACGACTGTTGAAGATATAAAATTAGCAAAATAATAAATAAGAAAAGAAAAAGTGCTCTTGAAATTAACTGTTCAATTCTTGGTACAATGAGCTCTGATTAATTTCTCACGTGACATTTGTTTTTAAGGAACTTTGTACAATCTTATTCAGGGCTACCCTTTATTGATTAAATTTATAAATAGACAAAGATTCAGTTTTCCTTGATCCATTCACCAAACGTTGAGGTGACGCCTTTGTTTTACGACTGGCTGTAAATGTAGCTTCACTGCGCACACGTTTTGTTCAGCTCTCCTTTTGCTAGTAGTGGTAATAGAGGCGAGGGATAAGAGTTGATATTTTGTTAGCAAAGTTATAAAATTAAATCTGTAGTTCCTTTACCGACGCAAATAAGATTACTGGATATTAATATTAAGAACGGGTATTACAAGGGAGTGTAAATGTCTAGTTTTCAAGTGTTTTTAAGCACTCTCTGCTGTTACTTTACTTCATCATTCGACTCTGTGCAGTAAAATGGCGAGGAAAGGATTATGAAGCTCAGTAGGATGTGTGCGGAAGATACTTCTCTCCCATACGTCTCATACTCTTTGTATTATTTCTTGCCGAAAGTGACGGGACCGGGAGAGGTGGCTCAGTGCATCAACTGATGTCACTGCAGTGCCTGTGATCGGGATGTCCTAGTTTCGAGTCCCGGCAGTGGCAAGATTTTCAGCACTAGCTTGTCAACTAGTGTCGAAATTCGAGTCGCTGTGTGGAAGAGAATTCTAGCGGCCAGCTGCTCTGATCGGTAGTTTCCCGTGGTTTCGCCAATCAACACCAGCCGAATGCCGGAGCGGTACCCTAAGAAACGGGCCACGAACTGCGCGCGATATTTCCGTCCTTTTCCTTGTCCTATCCTCTCCCCTTACACACACACACACACACACACACACACACACACACACTTACACTAACATGCACTACACAACCATATATTCCGTGAGACTGGTCGGGAGCTTAGAGCTTGTCCCGGCTGGGGCGGTGCCCCGCTGGTGGGAGAGTCCTGGTTAGGGGGAAACCCCACTAGACGACGGTAGGTCGGCGCCGGATCTCGTCATCCAGCGGGGGAAGATCACCGCCATTTCCCAAGAAAAAAACGAGCACTAAACTTATGGGACTAATGACCTCGGTAGATGCCGTGCCCGGAATCACTACCAACGGAAAGTGCCTGGAAATGCAATGAGAATTCGAGTGAGGCTGGCTGGCTGTGATGGGGCCGTGGCGTCGCCAGCCCTGTTGGTTCCGGCGCGCTGGCGACGCGTCCGCTCGGCCGCTTCAAACGCCCCCTCCCCCCTCCACTTTCACCTGAGCGGCCGCGCGAGACTTCTGCTGCCGAGGCGGAGGCGATCGGGCGAGAGGCACCGACTGGCTGCGTAATCGCCTGCAACCTTGGGAGTTGAGATAATCTTGCAGTCACCTAGCGGCCGGCGGGGCGTCTACCGCCCGCATCCCGTACCGGGAGCGGTAGCTCAGGGCATCAACTGATGTCACTGCAGCGCCTCTGACCGGGAGGTCCTAAATTCGAGTCCTGACGGCCGCAGGATTTTCGACGCTAGCTTTTCTGCTGGGTCCAATTCAGTCGCTGTCTGGAGGAGAATTCTAGCGGCCGGCTGCTCTGATCGGTAGTTTTCCGTAGTTTCTCCGATCAACACCAGGCGAATGCCGGAGCAGTACCCTACAAAAAACGGGCCACGGATCGCGCGCGATCTTTCCTTCCTCTTCCTGTCCTATCCTCTCCATTTACACTAACATGCACCACACTACCACATATTCCGGGAGACCGGTCGGGAGCTTGGAGCTTGTCCCGGCTGGGATGGTGCCCCGCTGGTGGGAGAGTCCTGGTTAGGGGGAAACCCCACTAACCGACGGTAGGTCGGCGCCGGACCTCGCCATCCAGCGGGGGGAAATCACCGCCATCTCCCGCGAAAAAAACATGCACTACACTAACGGGACTAATGACCAAAACAGCTGACGCGCCCGGAAACACGAAAAAATCAATCGACCGACCGCATCCCGAGGTCAGCTTTTCCTTAGCCGTTTACCTACCTCCCCGAAAACGCGTTGCCCGACTCCACCCCGTTGTGTTTTCCTCCTTGTTAGTGTGAGGATTGATTTCCCGCGGTATGCCTAGAATTCACGTTGGTCTATTATAATTTATTCGTTTCTGCCTGTTTTCAAGAAACATTAGGGAGTTTTAGCACCACGCGTAAGGTAGTGACGTTATTTACTAACAGTCACGTGACGGACCTTGAAGTCATAACGTCTTACCTTAGGCCTAAGGTACGACCTTATACCCTCATAAATACTGTACGCCTATAGGAGTCTCTACAGTCACCTTACAAGCGCCGAAAAGGCCGCCTAAAAATAGGAAACGGGGATTTTTTCATCTCTGACAAACCGATTCTCGTAAGTGAGACAGTTACAATTATTCCTTACTAACTTCGCTGGCACGAATTAACAGGAAATGTTGGGGAAGTGATAGAAAATAAATTCGTAAAAAAAGTTGAAATAATATCTTCGGGATAGGTTATGTCTCACTCTCATAATGAACGCTGTTTGAAAATATTTCCTACGTTCTCAAGAACAGTTGATTCAAAATTCCAGAGTACATACTCATCGCAGAGGGCCACAAGATCTAAAACTCCGAACACAATGTACATTTATTATACTCTTGTCTCGTATCGTGGTTTTAAAATCTCACCGTTAGCGTAGACTCAGGTATACAATGCAACTTCTTTGTTCAACGCTTGAAATGTTTCTTTTGTTATAATCCATAACGCAATGTCGCAATTGCTAAAATTCTTCTGAACGTTGTTCATTATGACCGTATAAAGTCGTTAGTCACGTGATCATTAGAGTTTAAAAATGTCTCCTTACGCCTGGCGCTAAAACTCCCTATTAGCATGTTCTTTTGGAGCACTGCAAACCTTGAAAACCACACCATACAACTCTGTGGAATCAAAACATGAAATCACATAACATACACAATTCCGTAGATTCAGCCATGTTCACCTGTGTTCGAGGTTTTCTCTGGATCGGTGTGTGAACACCTATTTGCGCTAGATGCAGACTTAACTAAAATATTGTCTCCTTCAGAAACACGGGATAAATGAAACGGGATGGAGTCGCGCTATGCCAGGTATCGAAAAGTGAAAGGGAGTAGTTGGGAAGCGAGAATGAGGGAAAACTAACTGCGGGATGCAGTCAGTCGATTCCCAGCCGGCAAAAAATCGGGTTGCTCTGTTGGTTTTTGTGTCAAGTAGTGTTATGTACTTAACCAAACTATTTTCTACTAGTGTGCTGTAACTTTTTGTCATTACTAGTAAAAATTATACTTTCTAATACCTGTAACTCGCGAAATGATACATTTGAAATATATTTCTTCACGAGAGGAATAATTTATTTTCTATGGAAGACACATTTGTTTTCTATCGAAGTCATAATTGCTTTTCAAACTTTTCGTTAAGTTTTACAATTTTTAGTTCCCTTTCCTAACACTCCCTACCTAAAAGGGAATAACATTTTCATGAGATCCTGAAATTAGTTCATACATTTTGTGAAATGCTCCAATGACATTATTAAGCACAACTTTTAAGATATTCGCAAAACATAAAATATTTATTTTCTTTTATGAATTCATTTACAATAGATGATGATAATTTATATTCAATGATAATTCATTTACAATAGAAAATTTCCCGTATTTCTTACATAAATGAGACGATTTTCTATTAAAAAAGTCAATTTACTGTTAAAATTTGACGTATGTCTGCAGAAAGGAAATGTGAGATTGTTGCTCCCATGTGGAAAGTCGTATTATACTTTTTTAGCAATTCGTCTCACACGATGTCTGTGTATTTAAACTGGGGTTCCCGAGTTTGTTGTTGGTTTTCTCTGACGTGAGAAAACGGAGCACGATGCACGTTCGCTCTGCACGGTGCAACTGAGTCATGGTAGAGAAACAGGCAAACACCAGCTCAGGTTGGCAGCCTTTTATTCCAAAACATTTTACAGAGTTAACTGGTCTGTTACAACTCACCAGTGGTAGCTCGTGCTTAGGTTGCAATGGTGAATAACCCCCAGATAATAGAAAAGAAGTCTAACGCCCGGTATACAAGGTACAGTTTTCGTGCAGATTCTCATACAGTTTCTGTACAGAAATTTCAAGATTCCTAACTAGAAGTATAAAAGCCGAAAGACGCACATACACGGTCTACGTTTTCTGCATGAACCGCCATAAGCCACCGCTAGGGGGTCTACCGAGAAACAACTGAATTGCTCCGTCCGAGTATTTTTAGTGGTGGTATTTCTGTTCGTGAATTCTTGCTGTGATCTTTATTTAGTATTAATTAACCACCACGAGCATATAGAACGAAAATAGTAAGGCAAGAATTGGGAAAAAGGAAGTTTATCACAATATATCACTTTACACAATCGTACCTTCGCACATCTAACCACAAAATCAAAATTGCCGATTACCGTTAGTGAACGATTCTGCCCCTAGAGACCTTTGAGTCAAACTGTAGGCTTTCTGCGTGAAAAATTGTGCAGTCTGGACTGCACTTTTTCTGTACGTCCGATCTGCACGAAAACTGTACTTTTCCATTTAATGACATTCAATATTCAAGATATTGCAGCAATATCGATGTATATGAAATCATTTTGGAGTTCCCGCACTACCCATCGAGCGCTCTCTCCGCCGTCTCGTGCGCTCCCAGGCAGTGCACTGTCATGCTCTTCAGCTCTTTTACTTGTTTACTCTTTGGCGCAACACCGTGCTTCGACACAGGGCCCCTGTTGTTCTGTCACTCCGAAGAGTCACCGAGAGTGGTGGCTCACTGCATCAGCTGATGTCACTGAAGCGCTTCTGACCGGGGGTCTTCAATCATGCTTCGTTTATCCACTTCTGAACGTTGCGTCAATAACTCACCTTTCCCTTTCGCTCAAACTTCGAATTGTTCAACTGGCTTTGCAGACGCTCTTGTAAAATGTGGTTAGGTTAAGAACATCTGACCGGGAGGTCCTAGGTTCGAGTCCCGACGGCGGCAGGATTTTCGACACTGGCTTTTCAGCTAGGTCAAATTCTGTCGCTGTGTGGAGGAGAATTCTAGCGGCCGGCTGCTCTGATCGGTAGTTTTCCGATCGGTGGTTTCTTCCTTTTCGGTGGTTTCTCCAATCTGTAGTAGGCGAATGCCGAAGCAGTACCTTAACAAACAGGCCACAGACCGCATGCGATCTTTCCTACTTCTTCCTTGTCCTATCCTCACCTTTACACACACACACACACACACTCACACACACACACTCACACACACACACACTTACACTCACACTAACATGAACTACACTATCACACATGCCGGGAGACCAGTCGGGAGCTTATGGCTTGTTCCGGCTGGGGCGGTGCCCCGCTGGTGGGGGATACCTAGTTAGGGAAAACCTCGCTAGCCGACGGTAGGTCGGCGCCGGATCTCGCCTTCGAGCGGGGGACGACCACCGCCACCTCCCGAACAGAAACACACGCACTACACTTACGGTACTACTGACCATAGTAGCTGACGCGCCCGGAATCCCCAATCTATCAATCCAAAGAGTCACCGGCTTACCGCATAGGGGTCTGAGAGCAGAGCGCGGCGCGGCGTGGTGTCCTAGGGGAATACTAATTATCTGTCTTCGCCTGAAACTAACTTCATTTTTATGTTATGAATGTTACGTGTTATTGGAAGTACACACGTACACAGTCAATTTTTGAGACTATTGAATGCAGTTTTGTGATGTTTCGGAAATTTATTTTCGTTTAACTTTAGGTTTGTTGGTTCAAATTGTACATTTGAGTTCTTTGTGTATAATTGGCCTTTCTGAAAAAAATCTTTCTTTTCCTCTGCACACGATGTGTGCAACGATCTTCCCGGCAGCTCTGTATTTATTCTGCAAGCGTCATGTATATTACGAGTGTGTGAAAGATGTTTCATTATTGCAACATATACCTAGGTAGCGAAAGTTTAAAAATAAAATGATTTTATTTCGATATTATCACCTAGTAGCAGCAATATCATAAACTATGATCATAAAGTGTATTAGTGTAAACCGTGAATAAACAATTGTACTTGTTGCTAAATTTTTGTTTTGAATGAATTCCATGACTGACAATTGACTCTACACAGAACTAATTCAAAAGGTCGATTGCTCACTGAAAATCAAAGCCAGAGGCATATGCGAGGGAGGTGAATATATCGCAGACGGACACTGCGCCTAAAATTATTTAGTGCAATATTTGAATATAGACTTTTATTCAACTTAGTTTTAATTAATTTACGTGGTTTGGTTACGTTGTATTAGTGTTCTGAATTTTGGAAATTACATTCCTGCCATTGATGGAACTGCAACCTCCAGTTTGTTGGGGCACCAGTCGCCACTGCAACTTACAACTAGAAGTGCCGGTTTCTCATCGGTCGCTATCTGTTAAAATACCTACCGCCAGACGGGTGACTAATATCCACGTGCCACTGGCAGTCGCATGACGGACGCTCCACTCCTACGCAACTGTTGTACAAAGTGTACTTGAAAGCAGAACTTCCCTGAACGACTCCACGCGTGTCCCTGTGCGCGTGTGCACAGGGGTCTACGTGATTAAATGAACTAGTTCCGGCCGGATGCACAGTCGAGCTGCCTTTTCTATCGCGCTGTGTTTCCTGATACTTTTTCCTACGGCATTTATCCAACCGACAATTGATTACCTTTTACGTCCCGATGGGACACATATTCGACCACAGCCTAGACACCAATACATCAGCGGGGTCCTCTCTGGGGCCAGCAGAAAGCAAGGCCCTCCGCGACAACTTACATGAGTCAAGGAACAAACAACCATGCCCAAACCGGGGCTCGAAACCGCGACCCCTTGGATCAAAGTGCCGAGTCTGTACACGCTCTTTGCCAACTCGTTTCCCACTAATTAATTTACAAAATAATATTGTAAGAGTTTTAGAATTTGTAAGTACTCTCTGGCTACCCAGGATGCAACGCTTCGGTTGAAGGAGTTAGTTAGATAGTTAATGCCTTATTTTGCGTGGCGAGATTCGGGCCATCAAACCCGCTCTTCCGTTTGACCACGCAAATTTCGCTACGCCTCTTTGACCATCTAGCGGAGAAAGGAGGTATCATTTTGGGCGATGAAACAGGCGATTTGAATTTAGCTCAGAGGCTTCCTTTACGCTTGAGGAACTTTTACATGTAGTAAATCTACGACATGGGATAGCCGGCTTTACTTCACTCTCTGAAGGAGCGTGTACGAAAGATTGTTTTCGAAGCGGGGTCGCAGAGCTACGAAACTCAGCTGCGGAAAATCTCCCGCGGTCGGGAACATAGTCCGTTCACCAAACAACGTGGGTAATATTTTGGATAATGCCAACGCGTCGCGGTCGCAGATTACGGTTCATTGATTGATTGATTTTTTCGTGTTTCCGGGCGCGTCAACTGCTTTGCCCAATAGTCCCGTTAGTGTAGTGCATGCTTTTTTCTCGGGAGATGGCGGTGATTTTCCACCGCTGGATGGCGAGATCCGGCGCCGACCTACCGTCGGCTAGTGGGGTTTCCCCCTAATCAGGACTCTCCCATCAGAGGTGCCCCGCCCCAGCCGGGACAAGCTCTAAGCTCCCGACCGATCTACCGGAATATGTGGTAGTGTAGTGCATGTTAGTGTAAGTGTGTGTGCAAGGGGTGAGGATAGAACTAGATAGAGGACGGAAAGATCGCGCGCGGTCCGTGACCCGTTTGTTAGGGTACTGCTCCGGCATTCGCCTGGTGTTGATCGGAGCAACCAAGGCAAACTACCGATCAGAGCAGCTGACCGCTAGAATTCTCTTCCAGACAGCGACTGAATTCGACCTAGCTGGCATGCTATTGTCGAAAATCCTGCCGCCGCGGGGAGAGGGAACCTAGGACCTCCCGGACGGAGGTGCTGCAGTGCCATCAGTTGACGCACTGAGCTACCCTCCCGGTGCAGATTACGGTAGAAAGGCGTCCTCCGGAGGCACCGAGTCCCTCGTCACCCGTTGCCGCCCACGCCTCGTCACCGCGACATTGGCAAGGCCTTCCAGCGCCGCTCCCACGGGGGCAACGCTCCGCGCCGCCGCGGGGAGAACCGGTTGCCACGAGCGGACGCGGCGGCCACCCGAAGCCAGCAGCGCCCGAAATACAACGAAACAAATCAAAGCCCTATCCAAAATTAAAGGCTAAATAGAGAGTTTGCGCACCCTCGAACCTTAAAGCAATGTGGATCTTCTGTTCATGCGCAGTCAGGGGAGGGGCTCTTGCGCATCGTACCAGACTTCAGACACCAGTTTGCGTCACAATAGTAGCGGGAATTTTAAATGCAGCCAGATATCAAAATTATCACCTCGTTACAAGACGACATTGGAACAGATTTATGAAGCATTTCTTTTAAATATTTCATCTTGTACACCCTTCATAGTGTTATTTTCGGTTGGTTACCGTTGAAAATGGTAATTTTGTACCACTTTCAAAATGCTTCTCAACACTTCTCGCTCTCCATGCAACATGGCGGCCAGCGTCTGGTTTGGCTCTTCAAACGAAGTGTCCGTGCTGTCGTCACGTGGTTCGTGACGCAAACTGGTGATGCGCAGAACCAGCCAAAATCGGTGCACCGGAGGAACCCACCCGTGTTTTTTCACCATGTGCGCAGTTCAAGTTTCGCATCACTTTTGTGCATCTGCGCATGCGCAGAAGATAGATAGTGCTGCCCACTATGGCGTGCACAAACTCTCCAGTATCTCTTTCAGAGCCATACCGATATCGATATATGATATAATAGAGTTGTAGAAAGACGTCGACAACTGCATTATTTAAAAAACAAAAACAATAGGGAACAATTTCCGTATTGCATACGGTGATAAATTAGTAGTTGATAAATTAGTGTTGAATAAATGTGCTAATTGGTTGTGCATTGGTGAATTTCTGCTTCGTAGATCTTGCCTCGAGTTGTAATAGTAGGGAGTTTGTGCACACTCGAACGTTAAAGCACCATGGATCTTGCTCATGGGCAGTTCAAGTTTCGCATCACTTTTGTGCATCTGCGCATGCGCAGTTAAAGTTTCGCATCACTTTTCTGCATCTGCTCATGCGCAGTTCAAGTTTCGCATCACTTTTGTGCATTTGCGCATGCGCAGAAGATCGATAGTGCTGCCCGCTATGGCGTGCACAAACTCGCTAATAAGTGCTTAATTCCCAAATTTTAGAACACTTGAGCGCTGCTGGCTATTCGAAGTTAATGAAAATTCATGTAACATTCATGGCTAGTTATAGGCTCATCAAGCAAATAAAATGTCAAATCCCAGATTCGACAAATTCAGGGATGTACAAAGTCAAACAAGTAGCATACTTGCTTATAGGCTAGCGCGTAAGGATTTTCAGGATTTTCACCAAATTTGATTTTTCTCGATAGTGCTGACTAAAGTAGTGGCCCCTCGAATTAGGGATATTTTAATGGGGGATGTACTTTACATTAATCCATATAATAATCTAATAAACAAAACCATATCCAAAATTAAAGGTTAATAAGTGCCATATTCCCAAATTTTAGGATCTTGTGGACTTCCCAAATCATCGGCGCTGCTGACTATTCGAAGTTAACGAAAATTCATTCATTCATTCATGGTTAGTTATAGGTCTTGCAAATAAAATGTCAAATCCCAGATTCTCCAATTTCAGGGATGTGCAAAGATAAACAAGTAGCATACTTGCTTATGGGCTAGCGCATAAGGATTTTCAGGATTTTCACCAAATTTAATTTTCTGAGTAAGTGACTGAAGTAGTGGCCCCGTGAATTAGGGATATTTTGATGTTGGGGTACTTTACATAAAACCACAATGCTATTTTCGACTTTTTCTCTCAAAATTGCTCTAATTTTTTATTTACTTTTTAGGTAGTTATTTGAGAATTGAGGTCAACAATGCTAGCGCGTGTTTTGTATTTTTGCTCCAAGCGCTCGAAACAACGCTAATAAAAATGGCGCACTTCCAATTTTGGTTGAAAACTTTTTTAATTAGTAACTTGTGTACGGAGCACCACTAGCGACTTCTCGCCATGCGGCAATTTGCTCACGGTTGCAAATTATTTATCTCCCAATGCTGTTATTTTTCCAAATCACATGTTTGTATAAATGCCTCAGTATATTCAAAGGCAGGCTCCACAGCACTTATTGTCAGTTTTAATGAACGTGTTGTAAGGTAATTTCATATTATTCATATTCGTCGAACTTCATTAAGTTTTAATATCATTTAAATTTTATTGAACATTACAACATTGCAATTTCAATATAAATATTGTTCTGGGGAAACACCGCAGAAATGTCCATCATTGTTATTCAATCCAGCGCTTCTGAATTTATAGTTGCACGAAAATCTGATGAAAATGTCATGAAAAAAGCGCAAGCATACTTCAAGAGAATATTTATTAACCGCAGAATTTGATATCCTATTTGCAGGTGAATGTAAAATTGAGGTTTTCTGAACGTTGAAGGGTAGAACAGTTAAAAAAATTCGTTTTTCATATTCGTCGTTTACTAAATGTTTGGAACTACATGTCTCTAAAACACTTTCGTTTGATAATGTGTATCCATTATCTGGCTAATGAAGAGAAGTAAGGGGAGGAAAAGGAGAAATCCGAAACGAAGGCGGAGGCGATGTGTGGGATACACCTCCGCGAAGACGCCTCGAGGAAAGTTTCGTCCCACTTCGCCGTACGACAATGGGAACCGAGAAAGTAATATGATTCAGAAACTAGATCGAAGTATTCTTCTACCGCCAGTGGGGAATAGAAAAGCTGCTCATCCATAGGCAGAATTCTTCAAAAGCCACTTTGGCAGCAATGGAAGTCTTTAACATCCAGCATAATTTATTGTATTTTACTTGAAAATTATCATAGGTAATACCACGATGGGATTCTTTAACATCCAGCATAATTTATTATATTTTACTTTAAAATTATCATTGGTAATACCACGATAGAAGTCTTTAACATCCAACTTCATTTATTGTTATTTACTTGCAAATTATCATAGGTAATACCACGAGTGCTTTGGAAATTGTCGATAAATCCCCAAATTCTCGAAGCGAAGTGAAGAGAACGTATTCAAAAACGGCGTTGGCAATGGTTTAGTCATGTCTGTAACCACCAACTCCTCGGGTGAAAACGACCAACCCAGTGGCGGATCCAGTGAACGACTCCAAAGAAAAGACGGCTCAAGAACATCGAGGAAGATCTGAAGAGCCGCCGCCTCAGCGATGCCAAGGACCTAGCCACAAACCGCCAGAATTGTGGCATGCCGTGCTCAACGTCCCGAGTCCAGCGGTACCCACAGCAACGTACTGGTTACGAGGCCAGCCCCTCCTCCGGCCGCCAGCGATCGAAACTATTCATATTCGTTTTGTCACCTTCCTTCCGATTTCTAAGGTGGTAGTTGTTCAATTTCTTCAGTGGATTTATCTATTATCGCATTTTGAAGCATCTTTTTATCTTCCAATTCCTTTTTAAAATGTTCAGAGCATTGCAGTTGCTTTGTATATCGAAAAATATTCTAGTAGGCTTTGGCGCCATGGGCAATTCTTTATTGGCTCTTGTACATCGTGAAATATTGCGATATTAAATTAAAATAAAAAGAAGGAAATGCGACATGGTATGATATAAAACATGTTATGACACACAGACGGAAATGTTGCATCACTCATTCGGAATTCTCGTTTATAATGCATCATTTTTTGTCCTTATATCGTAAATTACCATTAACGCCTAAAGTATAGAACAAGAAAATAAGGAAACATTTTAAAGTAAAGTGATAAAAATATTTATGACCGTGAAAAGCTTTTCACTGATTCC
This sequence comes from Teleogryllus occipitalis, assembly GCA_011170035.1. Taxonomy (NCBI): domain Eukaryota; kingdom Metazoa; phylum Arthropoda; class Insecta; order Orthoptera; family Gryllidae; genus Teleogryllus; species Teleogryllus occipitalis. Next base: position 135,100 of record BLKR01001189.1, on the reverse strand, counting down.
TGTCCCGTGCATCTTAATGACTACCGTCCTTTGGGTATTTGCGTCCCATCGCTTGTTGTATTATTTGTGCGTCCCTCGGAACAACTTCCTCAAATAAAGCAGCCTATCCCGTTTTTACCTAAATACTATCTATTACTTCTAGACAAGTAGTCTTCCCCTATTTTTTAAAAAATATAAATTGTACCCAGTTACTTTTTTGCCTTCTGTTCTCTTCCTTCCCTGTTCTGGCTCGATGCCGAATCTCTTTTTCCTTCCTTTTACTCACAACGCTCTGTGCTTCTTTTATATCTTCTCGTTTCTTTCCGTTTCGTTTTATGATGTCTCGGCCTTCACACCGTCGAGGTGTCTTTCTTCAGCACTCCGTGCACAATCTTCCTCTGTCGACTGCAAACTCTTCCTTCATTCCACCGCTCAGCTCCTCCTCCCTGTATTCTGTATTTCCCTTCTTCACTATATTCATTATTAGTGAACGGAATTTAATGACCTAACACCTCGCCAAGAATGATCATTAAAATGCTCTTAAAATGCTTTTAAAATGCCCTAAAAACAAAGAAAAATGACGTAAAAATGTGATCAAAACCAGTTCGGATGGACATGTCAACCTGTTGGATTTGATACTGATGTAATCGAGATTTCTTCCATTCGTTCGAGTGAACTCAGCTTGCAAACTTTTGGTTTGGACTGTTCTTTAATAGGAAATCTCTGTCTTTAGTTATCCCGAAATCGTCTGAACCGATAATGGCGGTGATTGATAGGTGTCACAGGCACCTTAGATTACATTATCACAACAGCTGACATTAGACTTTCTGAGCGAAGAAATCGAAAACACTACTCAGGAATTCTGTGGGGAAAATTTGTTGCATCTCGTATATATTATTTCAAGGAAGTACTATCAAAATGATATTAAAATCAATGAAATCCGCGAAAAATGCATAAAAAATGACGGAATATAGTAAAAAATGACGTATTTGTCGAAATCGACGGAAAATGCAAAAAATAACTATAAAAATGGGTTATTTCCTTTTGTCATAACATAAAATTAATTTCTACACAAAACGACATTGTTCTAAAGTGAAAAGAAAAAAATGTCATTTCATTAAAATCCGCCCCCTACTCATTGTCGCTTCGACTTTTAACCTGTTTTCTCCTGTGAAGCTTGTAGCTTTGATTTTTTCATCTCACCACACCATTGGCTATTTCTTCTCAAATTTCAATAATATCTTTGTTTTATGGCTCTTCACTCGTATTGTTTCTCTTCCTCATCCCGCCAGTTGGGTCCCTCTCTCTGTAAGCTTCTCGTCTCTAATTTCTATCTACATTTCTCATCTTTCTTCCTAGTTTCTCTCAATCTCTGTACATCTCTCCTATTTGATACTACGATTACTCACACTGTTCATCCACTCACTCACCCTCTGACTGGGAGGCCGTAGGATTCCAATCCCGACGATGGCATGGTTTTCGACACTAGATACATAGCTAGGTCGAATTCAGTCGCTGTCTGCAGGAGAATTCTAGCGGCCGGCTGCTCGGTGGTTCGTTTTCCGTGGTTTCTCCGATCAACACCAGGCGAATGCCGGAGCAGTAACCTAAAAAACCAAGGACCGCGCGTGCTCTTTCCTTCCTTTTCCTATCCTCACCACTTACTTACACACACTTATACCTACATGCACTACACAAGCACAGACGTCTGGAGACCAGTTGGGAGCTTAGAACTAGTCCCGGGTGGGGGGGTGACCCGCTGGTGGGAGATACCTGGCTGGGGAATTCTTTGCCGGCCGACATGTAGGTCGGAGTCGGATCTCGCCATCTCGCAGGGGAAAATCACTGCCACCTCCTGCGATAAAACAGCACTACACTCACGGGACTAATGAACTTGTCAGTTGGCGCGCCTGGGAACTCGAATGAATGAATGAATGAATGAATGAGTGAATGAAAGAGTGAATGAATGAAATAATCAATCAATCCAGTCGCTCACCTTCTCGCTCAGTCCTCCATTGTCTCGCTGACAGCGCGGTTGCGTTCACCCGTCGCCCGTTGCCCGTCGGATGTTTTCATCGACATCGAAAACCCTTTATCGATGTATTATGTATCGAAATATCCAAATACCGAAGTTTTGGTAAAATTTGCCATCACTAGGCCTCACCTGGCCCCGTTCTGGTCACCCCTGGGTAGGAATGGCTAAAAACATTAAAACGTTTTCAAAACATCGATATTTTTTACCAGAAATATTAATATCAATTTTTTGTTTTCGATGATTTTTTCCAGATCGATATATTTTTCGATTCAAACATCGATGTTTTTAAAACACCGATATTTTTCACCAGAAACATCGATATATTAACATCGATGTTTTATTTTCGATTATTTTTTTCCAGATCGATATACTTTTCCACAAAAACATGGATGTTTTTTTTAAAAATCTAGTCAGTGTGTTCATCGACATCGAAAGCCCTTAAGCGATGTATCGAAACATGGATGTATCGATGTCTTGGTAAAAGTTGCCATCACTAGGCACGGCAGCCGGGGCGCAAGACCTGCAGCGTTGCGCTCGCGAAGCTTCACCCTCCCTTTTTTGCCCCGCCTCTCCGCTCCGCTCCGCCTGGTTGCGATTTTAAATGTTTGGTTTCACGGTCCGCTTCCCGAGCTCGCAACCGGCGAACGCTTTCTGCGAGGCACGGCCCACGAAACGTCTTCGCTGCTCCTCTGAGACGCGAAGGTGGAGTCAGAGCTTCGCTAGTGAAATTCTGGTTTACCCGAGTGTGGCGTCATGGAGAAAAACACACAGACATTTACAAGTATGTACAAGTTTATTTACACGTATGTACAATAACTAAATTCTGCTCCGAAACTACACACTTTTGAGTATTTCCCTGTGGATACCCCACGTAGCTAGGGAGACCCCGCCTCCTCTGACGCTACTCCCGCGCCACTACCGTGACCTCGTCACTCGTGCAAGAGGCACGACACGCTCCAGCCTGGGCGTAAAGTTTTGCGCATCGCGCGAGGTTTCCAGGATAAAACCTACCGTGTGAGCTCGTCGGCTCGATTTTATACCAGAATGTAGCCGTCACGTGACCGTCCTAGGTGTAGGAGGGAGGCTCGCGTCTACCACGTGACCTTCCCGCTCAAGCTGGCGTCCCCTTTGTCTAAATGTATCCCAACGCCGGGGCGCCAGCTATTCAGCCCGCAGGTATGCGATACTTCCGCTCCTTCTCCCACCCACGGCCGCCAACGTGACGCTACACCGAGCACTGCGAAATAAGCAATTCCGGCATTCGCCTGGTGTTGATCGGAGAAACTACTGAAAACGATCTGCAAACAAATTAGCCATATGATTGATAAGTGATTTCATGACACTTCTTCCTTAAGATTAAATATTTTTTGTGCGCGAAATACAAATCCTGCAGTTACATAATAGCCTGAGATGCGGGTTAAAATAAAATATAATATAGAGATCTTTGTTATAATTAAAAAAATTAGGTATTAGATATCCCGTGTAACAATCTTCGATAGGTTAATGTTCGGGAGCGTTTAACCAAGATGGCTACCAGTTATAAATTGAAGATAGTAGGGGGAATGTCAGGTAACCTTGGAAATGTTTTTGTTTACCTTCAAAATCCTATAAAAACTGTTTATTACATATTGCTAAGTTCTATTGAAAAGAGGAGAACCTTAGCTTTTGAGTTGCTTTTTTTTCTTCAAAACGGATCATTAAGAATACTATTTTTGTCAATTTATAACTGTTGAAAGAAAAAAAGGAAAATCGGCTTCTTCAAAATCTGGTCGAGTAAATCGGGAAAACGTCATCAAAAAAATATGTTAAACACGTTTTTAAAATTTTTGTTTTCGAAGTTGAATGCAAAAGGTGATGATAAATGAAGAAAATATTTCAAAAAATTAATTTTTGTTCCAATTCAAGAATTGAAAATAGATAAAAGATGAAGTTGAAAAATTTTAGAAAAATGTTCTGAAAGAATTGTTCTCTCCTGAAACGTCTATATACAATTCTCTGTTGGAGCAAGTGATGAAACCGGCAGAAAAACTGACACTTTTAAGTAAAATGGTTATTTATATGTGACATTTTATCTTTAAAAATAGTAGAATTATGAATGTGCGGAAACCATGTACAAAGTAGTGTTTTATATTGATATTCTTTACGAACTTAAACTGCACGTCAAAGTGTCGTGAAAAACTCCCCTCTACCATACCCACATGACACACTGCAAGGTACGAATCTAATGACAGCAACATGACTGAAACAGGTGCTTCCCTATGAACACGACTTTTCCCTAAAGAAGTTAGGGAATTTCATTCGTATTGCACACGTTTTTAGGTTTAAAGTACGAATTGTGTGGACAATGAGGAAAAGTCATCCCCATGATCTTGTGCAACCGTTTTAATTAAACCGGATTTTTTGCCCACCCCCTCCCCGTTTGTGGGATGTCCAGACTTAAGCGGACGAAAGGAAACCATCTGCACCTCACTAAGAATAATGCAAACTAAGAATACATAGAACTTCTTCTAAAAGCGTAATATTAACTTAGAAACAACGTTTTTCTTTCCCAAGTGGCATATGCAATCTGTCCGCAACGCTGTACCGTTCTGGTTGCAAGTGGTCCCCTTCCGAGTATGTCAATCTGTATCTTTTCTTTGAAACATTCTCGGGGCAACATCACGGTTGAAGTTTGCCACCAACACTCTCCGAATTGCTATCACCCCATACAGCTTATATCTGTGTTTCGAAGTACGAATACCAAGAAAAATACTTGTTTGCAGCCAGCAGATTTCTGTACGATGTATATAGGCAGTTAGTGATAACGGCCCAATCATTTATTGTTTCCCTTAGCACCGTAGACGTTTATGACATAGGTGCACACTCGATTCTCGTCTCGATTAAGTAAATCTTTCAAACATTATCAATTAAATGTTTCATTTCAAGTATGCTAGCATTCGGAGTTTTAGATTTTTTCAGTCAGTGTATCTAAAGAGGGCCGAGTTAATTTTGCAGATTGTATATTTTTCAAGTTGAGTATAGACAGGATGTGGCAGTATTTAAATACTTGTATTTGGAATACGTATTTTAAAAACATTTTGTATTTGAAAAACTACTTTTGAGTGTTTTGGACATGTATTTTAGAGATATATTTAAATACATAAATAGGCTTATTTAAAAAATAAATACTTAAAATATTTAAATACAGATGAAGATAATAACGAGATTAGTTTTTATTATTGTTTTACCTTGCAAGTGAATAGACCTCATTGAAACAAAAATAAAAACTCCTTCCAGCTGTTGAACTTGAATTCTCATCATTTTTAAATGATAAATCTAAATCATTCAAAATGTCGGACAAATGAAGAAGCGTTTATTTCTTATAACACTAGTTTATGTTCATCAGCGCCAGTTTAAACACTGTTTTCCTTTGCGGGTTTTATACATTCGCCAACTAGGAATTTATTGTCTGATGATGTTTCTAAAACTAGTCGTTTTAAAAGGAAATTCCGTGTAATTGAGTTAGACATATTTTTGATAACATTTTATACTTGAGAATATTTTTGTGAAAGCATAAATGAAAGTGTTTTATATTTACAATATTTTTGTTATTGTTCGGAAATTTATAATTGACAATTACAATATATTGTGGTAATAAAAACGCTATAATGCAAAATTAATGTATTTACTGCATTTTGAGTATTGGAAGTACTATTTTAAATACGTATGTATTTAGCAATTAAAAACGTAATGTATTTTGAGTGTGTGTTTAAATACTTATTTATGAAGTTTTTGGCGAAGAATTTAAATACTAAAAGTAACGTATTATGCCCAACCTTGGATGTAGAGCTGGTGAGTGAAGCTAGGTGCTTGCGCCAAAGGCTGCGTGCACACGATCCTCGGGTCTTGCGCCTCCGCCCCTTCCTGACTGAGGTAATTTTGAAGTTTCACGTCGCGTTTGTCTCATTTACAATGAATGCTTGTAATTCTGCATGAAATACATGAATTCTGGCAAAATGTATTTTGTTTTTCCTAAATCTTATGTCTGTCATGTTTTCGCCGGGGGAGGGGGGAAGCCCGGATCCGTTTGAGGCTTTGCGCAGGTGTCAGCAGTCCGAATTGTCCTGCCAGCGGTACAGGCAGGGGCAAAAGAGACTAGCGTTTTCTTGCTGTTTACATGTACAGCTGTTTGTAAGTATTTTTATCGCCTGTGACAGAATACTGTTTTCAGGCAATGGAAACCTCGTAACTCTACCTTCCTGTTTTACAGTAGAAATAAGACAATGTGTTAATCAATTACGTAAAGAGATAGAAAGATGTTTCAGTTTTAACTCTGTAATACAAGTGGAGTAAGGGGCTTTTCTTTGTCTAGAGTCAAAACACTTATTTCCAAGCGCTCTAAAATGTTCAGTAACGTGCCTGCTTCTGCCTCCAGCAAACGACTGTGACACGAGAACTTACGGAAGCCTCGCGTATGAGAAATTGCAAAAATTGTATAACTCTTAATCTATTGTGTTGAATTTTGTGACCGTCGTTGTATCCAATCATCCCGACCTGTGCTTTTAATTTGGTCCGGGTAGATCCCTACGTATTGTAATGACTCGAAAGTTTTTTCCAAAAGAGATTTCTTTAATGAAAGATATGCTTTTGACAAATATGAATAACCATGCATCAAAATAAAATATTCGACTCTGTCCTGCACGGACAATTCAAACACTCTGCCTTGCATGCATACGCAGTTTTTGGTGGTTGAGGAGGCAGCGAAAAGCCAAATTCCTCCAAAACGAAAATTTTCTTCAGGAAACCTTTTGTACCAAAACCTCAAATTCCGTCATAATGATTTGTTCACATAATTAAGAAATGTCGCCTCCTATATTATTTCAGTAGTGTACATACCTTGTGCGGCTCTCATACACAACCAATTATTATAAATGAGGTCTCTAAAGAAAGAGAATTTTATGGAGACGCGACGAACTGCACTTTGACTTTAAAAAGATGACGGATTTGTTAAAAGCTAAAAAAAAAAAAAAAAAAAAAAAAAAAATCGTGTCAAATGCAACCCGCAACACTCTGCCGGGTATATCGTTAAAGAACTCCTAAACGAAGACTTTTTGGGCCTTAAAAACTAAAATGTTGAGGCCAAAGGTCTCAAATCAAAGTTCCTCACACCGTAATCTACGGGATGATATCTTCTTGAACATTCTAGTACATTTTTGCTACTTCGACCATTCTCGTTTCTACCCCACCTCTCCAGAGTCTGTAGAACCTGAACTGTATGTGAAATTAAACTAATTACTTGATATTCTGCGCGATTGAATTACACGGGTGTGCTTCTCTGCTCGGTAATATCGTGAAATAAGAGTAGTTTGTATTGACAAGGATCTATTGTATTGTTATCAATTACAAAGAAACATATACAACAAATGACGGAGGATAAGAGGGACTTGAAGAAAAAAATATATATTACAGGTTTAATATGGAAATGTAAAAATCCGGAAGAGGGTGAGGTTTAACATGCGAGAGTTCCCGCACGGTACGCTAGTCCTTTATATTTTAAAAAAGAAATAGTAATTTACGTAACAAGTGCGCGAAACAGGTGATTCACGCACGAGTCGAGTTTGTCCTCCGAGCATGGCGAGGACAACAAGGAGACGAGTGCGGGAATCACCTCACGCTATACTATTTTTGAACACGCCGTTGTCGACACGCTATGCGGCAAGTAAAACAATATAAATGAAACTAGTGAGAACCCGTCAAAATTTAACGGTGAGATCTGAGATAAATGTAAAATACTGTGCCCTGACAAATGTTCACAATATGTGCATTGTTTATATCTTCAGGGTATAACGAAGATATTCTGTGATGTGGAGTTCCCAAAAGTTTGAACACGTATGGCCCATGACCAGGAGGCAATGCACTATCGGCACCAAATGACATGAAAGGAAGATACTGACGGTTATTATTTCTAAAGTGTTTTGATGTGTCATCTCCTATAAATAACTTTGATTTCTTCTGACATATTGCTTGAAGGTAGACTTATTTTCCAATTTAAGCAACACAGAGTAAACTCGTTTGCAGAATTTCTCTCACATAGGAACTACAAAGCAGAACAAAATTGACATTTCATAGACAACGAGCCAACAGAAAACGAAATGACCTCACTAACACGACACCTACGCTGACTTTCTCTTTCCCTGTGACCACTTAATGTACATTTGCGTCTTCTGGGGCGCGTGGGCAACGATTCGGAATTCGACATAACCTGTGAACGACTTCACTACTTCAGTACAAACGAGCAAAATCCACTGTCCGAAAGTTCTCTACAAAATACATCACAAAAGCAAATACATGCAAACTGTCAACGGCACAATGCAATTATTACACTGAAACAAAACCTTGACGAATTGTAAACAAATCTCAACAATCAAAACAAAACATCAAGCAGCGCCACCATGAAGCAGCGTGGACTCACATCTATCGACTCATATATATCGATTTTGAAACAGCCACCCTTTGGAAGAAAACAATTGACTATTGATAAACGTACTATTAAAGAACGATTTAATTAATTAATTTACACCGTAAATGTTGGTGAATCAACACCAACAATATCTGATAACACATCTTGCGATCACATTCTTTCATTTAAAGGAAAAAATACTACAATCGGTTTAGTAGAAGCTCTAAACGAAGACATGGCAGAATACCTTAATTTTTTAAATATATAGATATCAAATAGTTAGAAATATCTTATTTGTACAAATGTATATGGATTCCAATAATTGTTGTAACACCATTGTTTGTAAATAATAAAGAAAGTCGTCGTCAAGACGAAAAACAATTGCGAATCGTTACAGATGTTTTGCGCACAATTGACGATATGTCGCACCTCCTTCGCGATGTTTCGCATACTGTGAAAAAAGCAGCTGTTTCGCACAAGGAAAATAAGTCAGACAAACCGCGTTTGGCGTACGGTGTGTTAAAAAATATTTTCTGCTTCATCATAGATATTATTGTATATATTGATCTACAGAAGCTAAAATATTAATGCTTCACATGATCAATATTCATATAATATACTGTAATCATTAGTTGTATTTTTTAATTTTGTGCACAAACTTCAAAATTTGTCCATCACATTATTTTTACATTCATATTTGAAATGTCTTACGAACATTTAAAATAAATCATAGTGCATATTGTTTTCAAGATGTTCTTTTCTAACATCGAGTTTTGAAGACATAATTCAAATGTCATCAATACAGATTGTAAAGGGTTCCATGATGAAGAACCCATCTCCATCGTGGTTTTCTTTCATTTTCCTGCGTTCGTGTGAGCTAAAAGTACAGATAGGGAGCATTCCCCTTTCATGACATTAATTAGCTGCAACTTAAATTTAAAGATAGTTTATGTTCATAAAAGCTTACTAAATCTTTGAGAAGAATGTAAAATTATGGACGATCTTCGGTTCATAAATGCAAGTAGCTCTACAATGAAGCAAACTCGAAGCATGCTTAGACCCAACAGATTCTTTAGCATTTTCCAATTATATTTTAAATCCAATTAATTCAGTACAAGTAAGTTAAATTAATGTATATTTACTCTCAGCAAGATTATGAAATAAATACCTTCATTATGTTGTTTCTTTGTTTTCAGGTAAATTTAAAAAACTACTCTTCATTCAGGCGCCCTTGTGAGTTTGCAGAGACGGTGAGTGAATATTGAAACTGCAGTGTGTTTGTATTGAGAACTTTCGATTGTCGGCGGAAGGATATTTCGCACCATGCAAACTGCGCCCACTTAATGTTCAGCGTTATCTGAGAGCCTGTGTTTCTTCAACATGCAATGAAATAACATGATTGTTCTCAACGTTGCCTGAAACGTAGGCGCTGTAACTCATTATGTTGCATGCAGCGCCACTGACCGGGATATCCTAGGTTCGAGTCCTGACGGCGGCAGGATTTTCGACACTACCTTTTCAGCTAGATCGAATTCAGTCGCGGTCTGGAGGAGAATTCTAGCGGCCGGCTGCTCTGATTGGCAGTTTTCCGTGGTTTCTCTGATCAACACCAGGCGAATGTCGGAGCAGTACCCTACCAAACGGGCCACGGACCGCGCGCGATCTCCCCTTCCTCTTCCTTGTCCTATCCTCTCCCCTTACACACACACACACACTTACTCTAACATGAACTACACTACCACATATTCCGGGAGACCGGTCGGGAGCTTATAGCTTGTCCCGGCTAGGGCGGCGCCCCGCTGGTGGGAGAGTCCTGGTTGCCTGGTTAGGGGAAAACCCCACTAGCCGACGGTAGGTCGGGACCGGATCTCGCCATCCAGCGGGGGAAGATCACCGCCATCTCCCGAGAAATAACATGCACCACACTCACGGGACTAATGACCAAAGCAGTTGACGCCACCGGAAACACGAAAAAATCAATCAATCAATCATTATGCCGCAGAGTAACCAGACTCCGAGGTAACGTACGGTTCCTCCAAAGCAGATAGACGAAGCTCTACTTTTCTACAGATATTTCAGTTTGTAGTAGTTCATTTTTACAATAAGGGAGATAGATGGCAGCGTAATGGAGAAGAACATATTAGTGAACATCATGTCCAATTAATAAATTGAATTGGTGTTTGTACATGCCTTGTAAATATTGCTCATTTTCTGGGTACTTTCTCTCTAAATGTCCATGACAAGTTGCTAAAGAATTAGTTACCATTCAACCGAAGGCAGAGGTACGTGGTTGGGTGATTCCGTTTCGAATCAGCGTGCTGAATTGTTTCGAATTTTGGCAAAGCTGTTCTAGGGCGCCAGGTGCTACGATGGCGGATTTTCAACATTAGCTACGTAAATAAGCCGAATTCAGCCGCCGACTGCTCTGATCGATAGTTCATGACCGTGCACGATCATTCCACCCTCATCCTTGTCCTCAGTTCTATTACGTAACCGTCACGAATAATACGAGTAAATATGTGCAGTTGTATGATAACTCATTTTATTTCATTTTATGACATTACCAGTCGCTTGTGAACAGAGTCAGAAAAGATTTATTGATCACATTTCTCAGACCGACGTATAATGAATGTAAATTCAGAAAAATACTAAGTTCTCTCGTCTCAACAGTTGTAACGAGAAATTCTGGTCCAGACAAAGCGCAGGAGGTTATTGAAGATTCTATCCTATCTCGGAATGTTTAGGCGCACAAATAATGTCATCGCATATTTATCGCTCTCAACTCTTAGTTATTTCTTAGAATAGTTGCGTCAGAAGAACAATAAATCTCCGCCACTAACAATGACTAGACTGTCATTTGTTCATAAAGTTCCGAAAAATCAGGAAATAATAGTACTTTTAATAACTTACGTAAGCAACATTTGCCTCATAAAACCACATTATCTATTAGGAAATTTCCTTAATTTCTTTAAATAAATTCTCTTTGAAAAAAAACAACAACAAAATTCATATTTAAATGAGTTTTGTTGCTAAGTTCGGCCTACTAAAAAATATTTCAGTGGGTGAAAGAAAAGCTTTTTATTGCCTCCCGTTTGCCTTTGTAAACGCTGACGCTTTTGGAATCCTGTTACAAGCCCTTCTCTCTCACGATGGAAGGGGGAGGGGGCGGGGATCTAACTGTCGGTCATGGGAGCGACTCCCGTGTTGCGACGCGGCGCATCGGCCTGCCCAACTGGCAACAGCGCAGCCAGCACTTCCGATGAGTCATTGTTTTTAAAGGTTTCAGGAGGCAAATTTGTTGGAAGGAATTACTGAAATGTTATCGACCTATTAGAAGATGCAAAGATAAACCAGAAAAGAAATGTTACACGTGTTGCATTTCTCCTGGGCAGGAATTCATTTAGATTTTTTGGCTTTCTTCAAATTCGAATTCTATTGTTTCAGTTGCGTCATTGTTTTTAAACAGTTCAGGAGGCAAATTTGATGGAAAGAATTATCGAAATGTTATCGAGCTGTTAGAAGATGCGAAGGTGAACCGGGAAAGAAATGTTTCGCGTGTTGCATTTCTCTTGGGCAGGCATCAATTTAGATTTTTTGGCTTGCTTCAAACTCGAATTCTATTGTTGAACGTTTCCGTACGCAAATTTCTTAAACACTAATGAAAACGCATGGTAATTTTCGTTTATTGCTGGTGGATTGTAGCGTATCACTTGATGTGACAAGTTGTGGCGTAATAGCAATTGTTCCAAATAATAAGTTGGTAGTAATTTATAGATAAAATAAGTGCAGATGCAAGGATGAATTCATGGTGACTGCTTATATTAAATGCAATCTTTAATTTTTATGCAGTATGTTGTGGTGTGTACACGATAAAATATATTGGCGGATTTTCGGACACGAAAAATGGTGTAGGAGTAGAAATGCTATCGAACGAAAACAACTGCCCCTCCGTGCACTTCATTTGTCGCAATTGTCAGGGACGACTACGGAGCGTGAGCGGAAGTGAAGCGCAAGGCGGAAGATAAGGGTGCTGGGGAGGGAGTCGAGGGGTGTTGCCAGATTTTCATTATTTGAGTGAAATGTTCAGAATGTAAAATGTTGATTCACAATTTAACTTTTTAATTTTATTTTTTACTCATTTATTTATTTATTCCAAAATCAACATCGAGGTGCTTTACACGTTACATTACACTTAACAATACATGGAAATGTTATAATAAAAAAAAAACTATCTGTATTTGAGGGAACCTCATATGGCACCTCCTAGATGATGTGGTAACGTTAAAAGAAATGAAAACGGTGAACGCGATAATATTAGCCGAAGAAAATAAATATTTTAAATTCTACCGTTTGAATTGAATTTTCTGCCGTTGTAAAATTAATGAATTGAATGGGAATGAGTGAACGTTCTACCATTTAGTACGTTTTTTTACGGTTTAATCACGATTTGAGCTGACTTTTGAGTTAGGAATCAGCTCCATAGGCTAGTAAGTTCCATTCTGTGGAAGTTACTAATTTGGGTAAGGAAATAATTTTTTGCTTTAATTAGCTTTTTAGATTGATTTAAAAATAAATGGACAATCAATAATTGGACCGGTGAACGCAAAAATTGAGATTGAGTCAGTTCGAAGCGAGTTACGCATATTATATAATACCAGTACGTTGTTAAGTTTACGGATGTTAAAGAATTATTTAAGAAGCATAAAAATGTTATAAAAGCTGCTGAGTTGAGTGCAATGTATCAACGAAAATAGTTTATTAATTAAGTTAACCAACAAATCATTTACAAAACAATGTGTTTTATACCTCGATTAAAACATTAAGTCTGATGTCACTTGATCAACAGGGACGCTGTAATCCAATCGGGTAAATGCAATTACCAATTACAGTAAAGTGTATATAGTATCTTACTCTCTCTCTCTCTCTCTCTCTCTCTCTCTCTCTCTCTCTCTCTCTCTCTCCTCCCTTTAGTTCATTGCGTTCTGGAAACAAATCTGTCTAGTTAGGCGGTGACACAAAACGGGTCATGGGGTCGTGCCCCCCCCCCCCGCCCGAAATGTTTGAAAGAGGTCCTTCGTCATAAAACCTTTTATTTCCGTTCAAATTGTATTTCTTTTGGTATGCTCAATCTCTGATTTGTTTACCTTATTTAATCTGAGAGTAAGGGGAATCGTTCAGTAATTGGGTTAGAAGCTCTCCAGAGCACCTGGCATCTCAATCAAGTTATAATTTTATTTTACTTTTAGAACATAATTATTTATTTTCTGGGAAAATATGGAAAATATAAATAAAAAAGAATTAATGGTGTATGGGGGCCGAGAAATGTGCTTGATCCCCCCCCTCTTTCATCACAGACTGCGCACACCCATGTTTTAACCCTATGAAAGAGCTAAATTCACCCAGTGTTTTACGTAGAAACTTATGTCTGGGGTGTGGTTAGAAAATTTAAGATTCTGGTAAATTTGTATGTCTTAATGTACTTCATCTAGAACATATCAAATAGGATTGGCTATATTATTATAAAACAATTACTAGAAGAAACCAATTAAGTTATTGTATGTAAATGCCAGGGAATATTACAATCAAGATGTAGAAAAAATATACAGAAATTTAATGTATGACCATTTTGTAATAAATTATGGTAATATGCTTGCGAATTGATGTATCTTCAGAGATTTTTAGTTTTCAAGTGAAACCAAACAAAATCTTTAGTCAATCTGATAATATAATAATAGATGTATAATAATGAATTAATATAATAATAGATATATAATAATATATAATTTAATTTATTTACAATGGCACTTGACGTTTAATCAGCTGTTATGGTGTCATTAAGTCGGGAACTTGAACGTCACCATAGTGACGTCAGTGTAAAGACGTTCAAGCTCCCGATTCGATGACACTGTAACAGCAGACTGACGTCAAGCAAATATTCACTATGCAAAACTATTGAAAATAAATCGAAGCATGTACACGATGTGCCATCGCGCCAAGTACAGACAGACAGATAAACACTATGTGCATTTCAGTATGTACAGTATGTCTATTTTGTTTTTATAACGGGGCGCTTGACGTAAATCAGCTGTTGACGGAGCTATGTAGTCGGGAGCTTAAACGTGACATCACAGTGATGACGTTCAAGCTCCCGATTGGATAACACCGTAGCAACTGATGAACGTCAAGCGCCACGTTGAAAGAAATCGAAGTATAGGTGTGCACCGAGCAACTGTTCGCCGAATCCCTAGTGGTGTGGATGAGTTGCTTGCTATATGCCGAGTGACGAACATTCGGGGTTCGCCCTACCCACAGCATGTCGGTCTTTTGGACACATCACAGGGAGCGAACATTCGCCGAACACGTCAGCTGCTCGGGATTGGGCGAGCACTAGCCCGCTGCTCGGCGAATGCCGAATGTGAGTAGCCGTCTTTAGACACATGAGAGGGAGCGAACATTCGCCGAACACGTCAGCTGCTGGGGATTGGGCGAGCACTAGCTCGGCGAATGCGGAATGTGAGGAGCCGTCTTTACGGGTGTAAGTGTGCGCTCTGGTTTCATCCCGCGGGGGCGGCTGGTCAGCCGCTGAGCGCGTCGCCCGGTGCGGCAACGCCGCCGCGCCCCGCGCCTCGCCACCCTGCCCGCGGGCGCCGGAAGCGTTGGGCCCTGCGACAGCACGCGAAGCCAGCGGGGGCGGCGGCGGCAGGTGGTGGGTGGTTCCGCCCCGCAGCGCCGCCCCGGGCCGCGCGGCGTGGGAGTGCACTTTGTTCCACCACGACGCCCCCGCCACTGGCCGCCTTTGTTCCCTCGGCTAATTAGCTCGCTCTGTGGACGGGCTTTATCTCACGACGCTTTCTGCGGGGCGGGGGCGGGGTGGGGGGAGTTAACGGTGCGCGCCGCGTCGGCGGAAAGAGTTCGATTGGGAAGCGCCACTTTGGGGCGCGGAGTGTGACGTAGGAGGGGAACGAAGTGACGAGACTGATAGCACTCAAAACGGAACTGTGTTGGATTTTGATTGTTTGATGGTTTGGGGCCCGTCAACTACTGAGATCATTAGTCCCGAATGTGTAGTGTATGTTTTTCGTTGGGAGGTGGCGGTGATCTTCCCCCACTGGATGGCGAGATCCGGCGCCGACCTATTGTCGACTAGCGGGGTTTTCCTAATACCAGGTATCTCCCACCAGCGGGGGGGCACCGCCCTAGCTGGGACAAGTTCTAAGTCCCCAACCGGTCTCCCGGCATGTGTGATAGTATAGTGCATGTTAGTGTAAGTGTGTGTGGAAGGGGTGAGGTTAGGACAAGGAAGTGAAGATCGCGCGCGGTCCATGGCCCGTTTGTTAGGGCGCTGCTCCGGTATCCGCCTGGTGTTGATCGGAGAAACCACGAAAAACTACCGATCAGAGCAGCCGGTCGCTAGTATTCTCCTACACACTGCGACTCAATTCTGCCTAGCTCACAAGCTAGTGGCGAATATCCTGCCGTCGTGGGGAGTATAACCTAGGACCTCCCGGTCAGAGGCGCTGCAGTGACATCAGTTGATGCACTGAGCCAGCGCTCCCGGTGAACTGTGTTGGAGATACAGTTGCAAGCGTTGATGTAAAAGTAATTTAGAAGTGAATTTGGCAATTTGAAATGCAGCATGATGGAGAAATGTCTGCTGGATGGATTGGCAGCGGTATAATGACTGTTTGATGCCATTAAATATGAATCTACGCGTATTTACTTGACGGAGCCGTCGCAAATTCTGGAGGAAACAAGGAGCACCGGCTGGTAGTTTATGGTTGACGATAGGAGAAACAACGGACAAGCTGTGTCGACCAGCATTGTTACCCTTTGGGGGGTGGGTGTTAGGGTGGGGAGGGGTGAGGGAAGCTAGCGAAGGCAGGAAGCGGTCGTTGATGCTGACAAAAACAAAGTTCCCAGTTTTACAACACGGTTTAGAAGAACATCAGGAATAAACTTTTTAATTTCTTATGATGAAAGCAGTTCAGTATTTTTGTACTGACGTCAGAAAAGTTGTTGATTTCATACACATAATATTTTCAATACTCATTAAAAAACTATCCATCATTTAACTCGTAACATTCCGGGCCATTCAAAAAGGATTTTCATTAAAACGTTTCTTTTATTCATCTGGCATTCAAAAGCCAGATTCTGATGTGTCGACGCTAATCCTACATTTCTGTGAAATAGAATAAACAGGGTGGTAACTACCAATTGTCAGGAAATTTATTATTCACTGGAAATATCAGGTATTTTTTTATTTCAAGGGAAACATTATTTTTCAAGTGTAAATATTAAGAAATTAGTATAGAATTTAGTAGTATAAGGAAAAGGGCAGGAACGAAACTACTGTTCTTCAATAATCTCTTACGAAATATTGTTTATGAAAAAGAATATAATGGTGGTTTCGTGACAAAAGTAGCTTGAACGTGCATCATGCCCTCTTGCGAAACTCGCTGACGTGAAAGGGTCTGCCACACAGCCGTCATGGCTGGCTGCCCGACGTGAACCCGTCTTATTAGACTGCAACATCCTCTGTAGTCAAACAGCGGCCGGCCTCCCACGCGCTGCAGAAGACAGTTGGGCGAAGGCTGCACGGAGGTCGTGAAAGTTTCCCCAGAGTTCGTCGTGGAATCGCCGAAATTTCCTTCGCCCCAACGGATCTCTTCCAATTGTGTTAGAGTTCTTGCAACTCGTTGTGGCGAGTTGGACTTGTCAGAAGAGGAGGACAGTATTAGAATACCGATGATGTTCAGTTTTAAACGTACTAAAATATGTGTCATAATTGTAACCTAGATTTTGTTTGTATTTATTTATTTATTTTACGTCAAAAAACAGTTAAAACTGCGTATGACGTGCTATGGGGAAAAGTGAATTGTGTACACATTTTCAAAATTCTGTGATTCCTACACTAAGTCATATACTACTTAAATGTTGAAAAAAAAAGAAAAACCTCCCATGTAATAAAATCTATTTTCAAGGATAAATAAGCAATAAATTTTGGCTCTTATCCATGTTGTCCTTCGGAATAATACTTCCTGCCGCGACAACATGGAAATGATAATTTGAATAATTGTATTTCCCACTGAATTCTAGAAGACGTGCACAGAAAATGAAGTTACATTTATGTCCAGAAGCAAAACAAGGGGCCATCTCAGCATTTGCTCGATGGATCAGGGAAACTGGACAAAAAACCTGATCGAGATGGGGGTCATTGACTCGGAGGCTGTAGTACAATAGTTGTAACAGGTTGTTTATACACATTTATACAGTCCAAATGCTAAATAATGCATTATGTATCATTGTTAAAATTAATGTTACTTTTCTTGTGATGCTCAGTATAGTCTCTAATTGAATAGAAACAGTTATGCAGCAGAAACGATTTTACTTGGGATTTAAACTTTTCTATCGAATTTAATCTTTTAATGTCATCTGGCAAAGTGTTGTATGCGAATTAGATTGCTGTCAAAACCATAAATTTAATCTCGTGCTTTCGATCATAAACATTTGACACATTTAGAGCCTGTAATTCAATGACAACAAGAGACATTAAGACTGTTGTAGTCGAGAAAGTCACGAACGTTTATATTTTGGTCAAATACTCAGGATGCAATTTCAGGAACTTACGAGCGAACTCAGCAAGTTCGCAAAAGATTATCTCAAGACGCTGGTTGGCGGGAGAAAGTTGGTGTCGCTGTGGCTCGCTACCCGTGTTGTGTTGTTGGCAAATCAGTCGGCAGAAGAAAGTGCTGAAAACAAGCCACTATCTTTGTACGACACAGCAACTAGCCCCTCAGCCGTCATGAAACTTTAAACATGAGGTGCATTACCTACCCCGTTGTCATGGCGGTTTCTTTCTCCGGTAGCTCGCACATACACTCGTACACACATGCACATGCATCCACGTATACACATACAAACACACACATGCACACATACACATCCATGTAAATATGAACATACACATATATTTGCATATAAACATATACATGCACATACATACACATACATATACACAAATATATAATTTAAAACAAACAATATTGCAGTATTGCCCATGTGACGAGGCATCGGAAACATTCCTAGACACATTATATGAAACATGAATAAATTGAAAATGAATGGCCACATCCAAACACCTTCAGACCAACTGTTGCAAACCTCTGTAAACGCGGACAAAAGTTGTAGCCAAATTGTACACAACAGATTACCGAAAGGATACTTTAGGATCCCGAAACCCTGTTCCGTTGATAGTTTTCAACTTTTTTCTTTGTGCCTCCTAGGTTAGTGTCTGACCACATACCGCTCACCCATTCATTCATCCATTTATCTAGTGTTCATTTCTGACAATGCTGACGTTTTATATTGAAAGAGCCTTAAAGTAAATCTCTAAAGGGTAGTTTTGATAGTCTCTTCAAAATAAAAAATTCTAGTGTCCTCTGCAGGTGACAGAACTTTATACAGCCTTATAATAGACCTCATAATTGATTTTGTAGAGTGGAGTACGCTTTAACAGTTCTTTTCAACTCCTATACAGGGGTGTTCGTTTGGAAATGCTATTCTGAACGTATTTTGATTTGCTAGGTCTAAAGAAAAGGGTTCAGCTCTGTTAGTGCATTCTGTGGATCACACTGAACAGAATATAACATTGAATAATATATTATTCAAACCTAAACACGCGTGAAATAAAATTTAGAGGTGTTACAGCACACTAATTTCTTATATTATTTTTAACAGTTTCGAAATACATAAGTCATATTCAACTAATAAAAATTATTGAACTGAAAATGCCAAATATTCAGAAAATACCTAATATCGCAGTCACCCCGAATCTAGTGAAATATTAATCAGCTATCAGTGTTTGGCTGGTAGTGTAGGATCCGTAAGTTCCTTGAAATGACACAAAATTAAATCGTTTTGATTTGTTGTTATTGTTAAGAAAGTGGTGTTAGCTTTGCTGTCAGCAAGAAGACCCAATTTTGAAATACTAGTTTCGGACTACGGGTAGTTATCCAGAATTGTTTAGTACAGGTATTTGCAACATTTTTCTTTTATCGGTCCCCCTTTTAAGAGAATGTTCGGTCATCGACCTCCTTACATTTTCTCTATGATATACAGAATCCATAATAATAACAACACAAAGAATTACATGTAAATGTCTTGAAGATAAGAACTTTGTACACGAATTTTTTCGTAAATATCTTGATTTTCTGTAATCAAAGATGCTGCCGCTTCTGAGTAGCCGAGTTTCTAATCTTCACTGAAGTGCAATGATTACAAAATGTTGTGTGGTTTTAAAGAACTGGCCATGACATTACTCCAGTGCGTATTGAAGATAGTACTTTCTTGCGCCACAGACTGTCGTTGTCAACACAAATGTATAGTTTCTTTAGTCCTAAGGATGAACGACGGTTACGAAATAAGAGGAGCGAATTTGCAATTATTTCCCGTGGTGGTAGCCGATATCTTGTGGTAATCCATTATAGGTACGGGGATAATCAAACCACAATAATAAAAATAAATAATTTATATTTATTTCATGCTCGAAGTAACTTTAGGGAACAATATTTTCCCATCCCCAGTGGATCTCTAACAAAAAAGAAACATTGAGTGATTAACATAAAGAGGAACAGTGGTATAAAGAATAAAATAGACAAAAGAAGTAAAATGAATAATACAATGATAAAATTTTGAAAAAAATAAACAACATTGAAATAACTTACTGCCCCAGCAACGTGTATAACACCTAAACATTTAAAATAAAACCGGATAAGATCCAGTGATGAACCACTAGGGTGGCCGCCATCTTGTAGAATGGTGCGAAGTGGAAGAAAGCTACTTTGAGCATTAAATAAATGTATAATATTTATTGTTATTATTGTGCTTTGATTGTCCCCATACCTGTATTGCAATTATTTATTATGTTCTGTTTGTATCAAAAACAATTAATTATAAGTTCATTTATTATTTTTTAATTTTTTGTAATCAGTGGAATCTTGATTATCCCGATCAGTCGCCAGTTCATATTCGGTTATCGAATCCCCAGTCGACCTCTTGATCATCATCGATCCCCTTCAAAATTCTATCCGCCCCAGGAGGTCGACATCGACCCGTTGGGAACCCCTGGCTTAGTGCGTCTGAAATGCACCGACGAAACAAGGGAGAGTGTCTTGCCTGGAGCGCTGGCACATGCACAGGTGAGCGGTGAGCGGAGCGGAGCGCATGGCGAGGGGTGGGTGGAGGGGGAGAGGGGGGGAGTAGGCGGACGAGGCAGCTTCCGTCGCCGGCCGCCAAGGCCACGCACCGGAATCACGGAGGACGCGCTCGCCGCTCTCTCCCCCTTCCCGATGGCTCCGGGCGTGCGCTGCTCCTGTTCGCTCTTCGTTGTTCCTTTTCCTCGGTTTCCTCCTCGTTCTGGCGCCGATGCGACGGCGTGGTTGGTGCATGGGCAGACCGGGCGATCGCCCTGGACCCTGCAAGTCAAGGGGCCCCGGAAAAATTGGTAATAATAATAATAGTAATAATAATAGTAATAATAATAATAATAATTATTATTATTATTATTATTATTATTATTATTATTATTGTAATTATTTTCCTAGGGCTTTTATCCAGCCGACAGCCAGTTGCCCTTTACGTCCCGAAGGGACGCATATTCGACCACACACTAGACAAACACTTGCGGGCTCCTCTGATCTGGGGCCAGCAGAACGCGAGGCCCTCCGCGAGAACACACTCAAAGTCAAGGGACAAACAGCCATGCCCAAGGCGGGACTCGAACCCGCGACCCTTCGGACCGAAGCGCTGAGTCAGTACTCGCTCTTAGCCACCTCGGCCATCCAGGTCGGCAATAATAATAATAATAATAATAATAATAATAATAATAATAATAATAATAATAATAATAATAATAATAATAGGGCATACTTAGGAAGGCATAATCAAGTTGCGAAAATCGTGCACAGGGCAATTGCAATAGAGCATAAATTATTGGATGAATCGACACCGCCATTCTATAAGTACACCCCTCCTCCAGTGCTGGAAACAAGTTCCACCCTTTTGTACTGGGACAGACCAGTTTTAACTGATCGTACTGTCGATTACAATTGGCCAGATATTCTCCTTATAGATAAAAAGAAGAAAGAAGGAGTAATAATAGACATCGCAGTACCAATATCCCACAACATCAAACAGAAAGAAATAGAAAAAATTTCGAAATATGAAAACTTATCTTATGAACTAAAACATGTTTGGAAATTAAATGTTACCAAAACATACCCACTCGTGATATCGGCGGAAGGCCTGCCCAGTAAAAACTTCCTAAAAAAATTAACAGAACATAAACTACCCAAAACCGTTCTGAACATGAGAAAGCGCGCAGTTTTGTTGCAAACAGCCCATATCGTAAGAAAACTTTTATCTTAAGTCCAGATATGAGACGAAGTTCTTCTTCTGTGACCGAACCTGTCTCCAAAACAACTCCGGGGAAGAGGAACATTTTTACCAACAAAAGTAGCTGAGAAAACGTAGGATGATGATGATGATAATAATAATAATAATAATAATAATAATAATAATAATAATAATAATAATAATATTAAAATTTTAAAAACCGAACTTGAAAAAATCGTTAATGTAATTTTATAAGTCGAGCTACAGTAGACTGATATTTCATAAAATTTTCAATTGTTTTTTTTACATTGAATAGTGAATTATAATCTTTACTTATAAAGTAAGACTATGAAATAAATCACATGACGCCAACATTGAAAAAGATTCTAGTGAAATTCATATTTATTATTTCATGTATTTAACAAGTGATTTTTATTAAACACTAACTAAAGACAATTTTTTTAGCGTTACAAGCTCACAGTGGTAATTGTGTTATTTGATCACTAAATACTTTCGCTTAAAACTATTATTTAAAATATATTATCCAAAAAACTTTTTCTAGCTTAAACGTATTTTTTGTTATTTGTTACACAAAATAAGTCATATAGTTTCTTTATAGAAATTTCACATTTTTAATTTTTTTGGGGGGGAACTACGCGTTGCCCAGGGCCAAAATTGTCTAGCTCCTGCGCTGCTCTTCATTGTTCCTTCTCTCATTTTCTTCCTCTTTCTGACCGCGACGGTGTGATTGGTTCTTGTCATTTTATAGATTTTAAGAATTTTCTCCAGTTCTGGTTGAACGACGCGGCGTCCGCACAACAGAGGGTAAACATCAATGTTTTTTGTCGTTGTTTTTCGATCGACATCGAGAACCTTTTGGTGATGTATCGATGTTTTGATAAAATTTGCCTTCAATAGCTGTGGGCGCTAGTGTTATTCATAGACAGACGCTCGGGGACATGCGTATCTCATTTCGACTGATGCTATTCTACACAGCAGAGGGTGCGAGTATTTTAAATGTGAAAGTAAATACTGTGAACGTACGTCTGTAATGGCTGTGTCTCTGGAGTGCAATTGAAATAGCGGAGTGCCGCACGCCGCGTCATAGTGCTCTTGTAATTAATCTTAAGGATTTAAATGAAAATAAAAGATGTCTGGTATCAATATTATGTATATTTTCATTTAATATATTTTCGATCTCGTAGCGATCATCATAAGTGTTATCTGAAAAAATTACAGGAATAGATGGAATATAACAATTAAAAATTACACAAATTATTTACAAATTAATATCTACAAATGTAGTATTCAGATGCGCAAGCAAACTGGATCGTTCATACCTTGCAGCTTCTGGGCGGAAAACGAAGTTCTGCACTTTTTTAAGCGTGCGGCTCGCTCAAGAAGGTAGGGCGTCGGTCGGACGTGTGTGGGGGGAGGGGGAGCAGGGGGTTGGGGCGCGGCCGAAAGGTCGGGAGACGCTTAGTGATTTATTTTGAATCACTTGCGTTTAGTTTAGGTTGGTACTGGCTGCATTCATCCAGATGGGACATGCGTATTGTAGTGTCTGTCGGATATGATCCTGTAGAGTAATACAGTGCATTAAATGAAATCAACAGTGTTGTTTCGCTAAGGGTCACAGTTGAATTAGTTTAATTTTTGCTTGTTGCATTTTTACCTCTAAGTGACTTCTGCTCTGTCTTCTGTAAGTCCTCCCTGTCTTCTGCTCTGTTCAGCCTTGTGAAACCAAAACAAAGAGGGGTGGGACATGGCCGGTGAGTAACACAGATACGATTTTTAAACTTCGCTAACTTGTGCTAGAGTTGTTTTACAATGTTGAAATTTTGTTATTCCGCCTACAGAAGAATGTTTGCATGACGTTAATGCATTTACGTCGTTAGAATGAACAAAAGTACACATTGAAGTTCCATTTTTAAGAATTGTCATGTATTTACATAATTCTTTGATTAAAATGTAGTGGATTGCGAGTATAATTAGTACCGTGTGAAAGTAAGCATTGTCGGCTCTTTTAAATTATGTATTTACGACCTGTCAGTTTACATCCGTTTCTTCTTCTTCTTCTTCTTCTGCCATACACTTATTTGTGCGTAGGCTAGTCTCCAGTAGCCCCTAACGACTTCTTGTGAGACTTGTCGTGGGAAGTATACCTAGGGCTGTTTGCCATTGGGCCCTACAGCCGCTAGGGTTTAGCCTTCCTGGGTATCTGTTATACATTAAACACACTGTATTGCCATTTGCATAAGATGCAATTGAGTTTAAAATATTAACATTTTCCCATTTGCCTTTATTCAGTATTCTACGTAATCTTTTAAGCCATTAATGTATTGTAAATTGTGAAGTATATTTGACCCAAAACTGACCCTTGCGGAACTCTTAATTCTATGCCAATTTTATCTGAGATAATGTTATTATATTTTACCGTTTGCTTTTTATTTTAAAAAAATGAAATACACCACTTTTTGACGTCTCCGTGAATTCCATATTTATACATTTTCTCAATAAGCTCTGTCCTGTCAATAGTTTCGAATGCCCTCTTGAGATCCAAGAAGAAAACTCCTGCTTTCTTTCCTGCATGAATATTAATCTTCCAATTGTCTAAAACTGTTTGCATTTCAGTTTCACATGACTGTTTTTCTCTAAAGGCTGATTGTTCATTTCCTATAATTTCATTTGTTTCAACATACTGGTTAAATTCCTTTCTTACTATTTCTTCTAATAATTTTTCAGATATAGGTAGCTTATTTATTGCCTTAAATTCATTTGCTTTCTTTGTTTTATTGACTTTTGCAATTGGTATCACTGTGGCAGTTTTCCGTGATGCCAGAAAAATCCTTTTCTAGGAATTAATTATTATGAATCAATAATTTTGTAATTTACCGTGTTAAAATAACATTAACAATTCACTTTCATTTTCCATAAACGCGTTAATTGACGAAATAATTGTGTTAAATATTTCCTGTACGACAATACAAAAGAGAATATCTATGGAAGAGAAATTTCTATGGATGGGAAAGAGAATATTCTATGAAAAGAGAAGGTTTTGATGAAAGAAAGAAAGAAAGAAAAAAATTAATGTGATATCGTAATACTTTAACAATCAATGCGTTCTCGTAGTGATGCTTAGTTTTATTTGATGCGTGTACCGTAATATTGAAAGCAGCAATGCGGATGCTGCCGACCGTGGGAGCTGAGGTGAAGCGAGTCGAGGGCGGTGCACAAACCACCTGCTGACGTCATCGCGTCCCATCCGCTCTCCGTCCAAGCCGGTCCTTCGCAGTTGCAACAGTTCGCAGCGTAGGAAGCGGCGAGCTAGATGGATTTGCTTTCAGAGCTGTCGATTCTTGGTGATCACAAATTATTGGATGTCATTTGTGTAATGAACTATTGCACTATTACGAAACTAATCATATTGTGGATGGATTGGCGTCAGCTTATCATTTGAGTGGGAAAGAAATATTCAAAAATGATTTCTTTCTAGTTAGCAGTTCGTCTTCGTATTCCACGGAGGCCAAATCAAATGTTTTGGACCCCACTGTGCCTCAGGTTCTTAAGAACTAATTACTCGAAGTTCGAAATTGTGAAACTTTAAGCATTATTAAGCAGAGCTATGGACATGACTAGCAACATTTTAAGGTCTCCACGTGGAAGATCAGCAGTTTCATCATAATTAATACCATAGGAGAATGAGGAATGATCGATAGATCCACAAGTTGCGAAGTGATGGGTAGATTTATTCAAGCATGAGTGGTATTTTTTTCGTTCACAAACTCAAATAAAACTATTCAATAAACAAATAAAATAAAAAGTTAGATTTTGCACTTTTGCTATAGTAGCATTTGATTATCAAAAGTCTTAATATTACGTCTCTTTTGTAATGATTTCACGTAAGACACGGAAGTTAAATTCGGAATATTTCATTTTTATTCTCAAATACATTCTTGTCAACAAGAAACATATTAAAACAATACTCAGCGTTACAATAAACAAATGTTATCCAATTAAATAGACAATGAATAAAATCGCTATCGCCATTAGCTTAGTCATTCAGAATGCATGACATACTTGAATTTGAAGTTTATGACGAAAGTTTATAATTAATTTCCCAGCAGAAGTGCTAGAACTGTTTCCAAACGTTTTCCCTGTTGTTGTTTTTTCATTTTTTTTGGGGGGGGGGGCATGCAATTGCGTATTTTCTTATGTTTTTCTGTATATGAAGTTTCACTAAAAATTTTCATATTGGTTTTCTGATACTTGTTTGTTTTCGCAGAGTAGGCTAAATAGAGTTGACTAGGCAAAATGAAAGAAAGTCAGATGGACTTAAAATTAATTACATTGAAAGGAAAATTTGATAATTTTTTGCTGATTCACAGCTGGTTTGGTTAGAGTTTGAATGAATTCTTGATTATTTTTGGGCATGGAATTGCTTATTTTTTCGTGTTTTTCGGCGCCTGAAGTTTCAGGGAAATTTTTCGTATTAGTTTAATACTTGTTTTGTTTGTTTTCACAGAGTTGGCTTATTATAGTTGATTAGGCTTAATAAAAGAAAATAAGTGAACGTAACATTAATTACAACTGGCAAGGGAAATTTTGATAATTTTTTGCCAATAGACTGGTGCTATTGGAGTTCAGAGGATTCTTTATTACCATTGTTCATCTAGCTCTTGAGTGGAATTAGATGAGTCCATTTAATTATTAATTGACATAAAACAATAAACGACTTGCAAAACGTGGCCAGGTAATTTGATTCTAAGATTATGTTTGGCAAAAAAATCAATAGAAAAATAACTAGAAATAATAAGCGATAAAAATGTTCAAATGCTCAAATCAAATTAAGATTTGAACGATGTTTGTTGTACAAGATTGGTACGATTAATTTTATTTAATGTTTTGTGTAGAATGAGACCTGATGTTACAGATTCCATTATAAATGTATACATAATAGGTATTTATGTAGAAGACATTTTAAGCGTAAGGGGTAAATACTCGAGGTTCTAGGTTCGAGTCCGGCGACGGCAGGATTTTCGACACTAGCTTGTCAGCTCGGTCGAATTCAGTCGGTCTGGAGGAGAATTCTAACGACCGGCTTACTCTGATCGGTAATTTCCCGTGGTTTTTCAAATGAACACCAGACGAATGCCGGAGCAGTACCCTAACAAACGGACCACGGACCGCGCACGATCTTTCCTTCCTCTTCCTTGTTCTATCCTCTCCCCTTACACACACACACTAACATGCACTACACTCCCACATATTCCGGGAGACCGGTGGGGAGCTTAGAGCTTGTCCCGGCTGGGGTGGTGCCCCGCTAGTGGGAGATACCTGGTTGAGGAAAACCCCGCTAGTCGACGGTAGGTCGGCGCCGGATCTCGCTATCCAGTGGGAGAAGTTCACAGCCACTTCCCGATGAAAAAACATGCACTACACTTACGGGACGAATGAACCTAGTAGTTGACGCGCCCGGAATCACTATCAATCAATCCATCGATGGGAAACGCGAGCGGTTGCTCCCGTCCGCGGTGTGGACTTCGCTATTGGAGGTCGCACGGACTGCTTTCTCGAGTCTCAATTTTCGCCAACCGCAGCAAGTCCTCCCACCCGCGGAAGACGGCGATGCAATCGCGATCAACGCGGCGCCTTGAAACCACATTTCCTCTGCTCGTGCCCATTCTGCCACAAACCGGGCTGGACGTCTTCGTGCCTCGCAAGCGAGACTTGAACACTTGCTTGATCCTCCGCGTTCACTGTGTCATGTCAACCACACTCGCTTCGTATGGCAAAGAAAAAAGTTAATATCCAGTAATACTCGATGTCGATGTGCATTTATAATGGCATAGGTTACTTTCTGATGGAACTGAAAGGTTTCTCTTATGAGATGAACTCTAATAGAAGATGTACAAGGGGATTACGAAAGTATACGTTATGTAGGGTCGATTGGAGAAATTATTCTTCTATCTGCATTCTTTAAAATAAAACAAAGTTATGATTCATTTCAATTCCGTTTATTAATGCACGGTTGTCTGACATGTCAGAAATGGTAGGAATGTATTATTTATTATACTAGATGAACCTACGCGAAACCTGATCTGTGCGTTGCCACATTGCAGGTATAAGTGTACGTGAGAAACCATTCTAAGCAGGTGAGATTAAACTACTCCGAAAATCAAAAAGTCCATTTAATTTTAACGTGGAAGATTTTCCCCGTCTTTTATCTTCAATTAAATTTTATACAGATATCGGATTTGTGCAGTTTTTAGATAACCCATACCATGGAGAGGGTAGAAAAAAGCTAAATTGCAAAAAATTAACGGAAAATTCAAAAAGGTATTTTTTTCAGAATAGTGTTTACGAAACATAAATCGGGTTGCATCGCCTTTCCATCTGATCCCCAACTGATTCTATTCATTGCCCCTTGAGGCCGCTGTGAAGCTTCCACAAACTCGGTTCACCAGAGAACGCACTAGTGTCAACAAAACTAGTCGCCCACTAGGGGAACGAAAACCTGGTTTTGTAGGCCTAGGACATATCCTTTCCGAGTTATGCGCAATTGTAACGCGAGTTGCAATAATCTATTTTTCTACTCGCATTGTATAATTTTGGCATTCGATGGCTGCAATCCTGTTGCATAATGATACTTATTACGATACGGATTTCATTATGATACAGTTTCTTGTGCAATCACAGATAAGTTTACACATCAAATATTGGCATTGAGAATCGTTCTAGTAAATGTTTCGTTCGATTGTGTACATGGAAATTGCATTTAATATTATATTATGCTTGTCAGTTTTAATTTATTTTATTATTAGTAATTTTTACGTGGAATATTATTTAAAATAAATTGGATTGTAATTTTACTTTGATCCTATTTGGCGCAGCGGTAAACCAAAGTAATCTG
Source organism: Teleogryllus occipitalis (assembly GCA_011170035.1). Lineage (NCBI taxonomy): Eukaryota > Metazoa > Arthropoda > Insecta > Orthoptera > Gryllidae > Teleogryllus > Teleogryllus occipitalis. Next base: position 106,342 of record BLKR01001189.1, on the reverse strand, counting down.
CGGCAGGGTAGGGTAAGGACTTGTTCGCTAGGTGGCCTTGACTGAATCCTGCATCAACTACCACGAAACGATTCAATGTAACTGATCAATTATTCAAATAACTTATAAAAGTTACCATAAGCCGTAGAAAAAGTACCGTATGAAACTCGATGTAATGGGTATTAAAACACTCGTGTGAAGTTTACGACACACTCGCTCGTTCCTCGCTCGTATTGTAATATCAAACTCGTGCATTAATACCCATCATTACATCGTAGTTTCATAATGTACTATTATGTCATAACCTGCTAACTTGTATTTTTTTGGTCTTAAATATGTTAAATGCAGGGATGGGGTGTATTCCCTATTCAGCAGTAGCACAGTTACAGGGTTTTGTGTGGATTGTTTCTTATACATTGCGAGGAACCGTTATCTACTGTTTTGTACGCGTGGGGACAATTGAAGATGGCGCGCACGCAGCAGGGCAGCGTGCGTTTTTGAGAATCACCTGCTCTAAGAAGCAGCCACCGTAACAACAGATGGCGTGACATCTCCTCTAGTATGAGAGTGGCTGCGAGCACCGGGAGACGGTGGTTGGTAATCCAATTCAGGAAGATGGCAGCCTGATTGGGAAAGTGGTTAGAGTTCGTGCCTGGAGTAAAGTTATCTACTACTTACATTATAGGGTCTGGTTTTGTTTAGTCTATTGGGGAGGGGGTGAGCTGTGCTGTAATTAGGGGGTACGAAGACTGCTTGAAACACTGTTTTCTACGACCTGATTGTTGTACTGGCTTGTAATGGTGTACGTTGATCTGGGTTATTGTAAATGAATGTTCAATAAACCGTTTTTATTCACAATGGTGTACCTGTATATTTTTCCATTTATTAACATCGATATTTTGTTTTCGATGATTTTTTATCGCACATCCATTTATTAACATCGATGTTTTGTTTTCGATGATTTCTTTCCAGATGGCTATATTTTTCCATAAACATTCATATTTTTTTAAGTTGATGTATTTTTCCAGATCAATTTATTTTTCCACAAACATCGATATTTTTTAAAGCTTATGTTACCTTTTTCGATGGTTTTGTACGTGATAATATCGTGAAACTCTATTTTGAACCTTGTTTGTATAGATTATTGATTAGAAAAGGAGGGTTTATAAGGCGGGAGGTGTCATCCGCCACGTAACGAAAACCCAAGTATAGTTTCCTTTCTTGTTGCGTCGAGCGCGCTCTGTGGGGAGGAGCAGTGGTGTCGAGCCGCGCGCCGGTGGTCAGGTCGCGCCCCACTTGCGGTTCCCTCCACTCGGTCCGTTGTGCTCCTTCCCGCGGTGAAGCCATTATTTAAACGTCGCATTCCTCTACATTGTATAACCATTATTCCCATCATTTATTTACGGGTAATTTCATGCCAAACCGATCAGGCGCAATACAACTCGTGTTCCGACATCTGTGCAGATTATTTTTACGTAGAAATCTATAAATAGAAACAAAAGATCCTCGAAGAAATGAAGTTTAGAGAAAATATTGTAATGATTAAAAAATCGATATCGACTTTTGATGGAAACTCTCGTTTTGGGGAGTTCCCGATATTATAAAGGGCTCTGTTTAGACAATTGTAGATCGCAGAATTCAAAGACGTCACGATGGAATATCATCCGCCTGTACGATCGCTCTGTTCGAAGGGAGAGGGAACAGAAACGTTAGTCTCTAGCGGAATTTGACCCATAAATGATTACGATGAGTAATTTCAATGAAAATGCGCGTTGAATGAATTCTCAATGCTAATGCTACACTGTGAGTTTCATTTTTGCGTCTCCCTATTAAAAATAATGAATTGGCTTTTATTCTATGAAAGTTAATTAGCATCAAGTAAGATTCTTCATTAAGAAGTGAGGTGTTATTGAATTTTGAGTGTTAGGAAATGACAGCATAAAACACTTCGGTTAAAGAGTTTTTGTGACGATGTTTATGTGATTTGTAATCAAGCTCTTTGCTAATACTTTCCTGGCTTTAATACTCTTCTTTGCATTTTTGTTGCGTTCCAACTTATCAACCTTTATATTAAATGCATCCATCTTCACATTTTGTGCAATTTGTTTCGGAATTCTCGCACTATATTGCTAATCTATTCATTTTTTTGTAGAGTTTTAGAACATTGTTTTTCTGTAAATCACTCGTTTAAATTACTCTTTCCGAATAACCGTGGTGAAAGGACAAACGAAATTATAGAATAGATACACCTCTGACCTACTAATACCCATAGTGAGCAGCCGAATCAGATACTCGGTGCAAGTTTCTCAGGGTCTTTTGTTGGTTCAAATTAACGTGTTCCATCACGTGTTCAGTTTTTGTTGAAGACCGAAGTACAAACCTCGTTGCATTGTTAACAAGGCAATGATTCAAGAACAGGTTGCAATGCCTCTCTCATGTTCCTCAGTCGATAATGTTCGGACGGTACGAGAAGGAAAAACGCTCGGATCGGCCTGCCGGTTCGTAACAAGCTCTCGCGCGGGAAAGGAGCGGAGAGCTTCTTGCCAGTCGCTTGTCCGAAGGCGAGTGCAGGTGCGCTGGAGGGAGGCCTGGAGGGAGGCTGGCGTGCTTTATGCGCCGCGTCAAAAAGCGGTTCTGCTGTCCGGTCGTGCGTCGGTGCGGGGGGAGGAGGGGGGGCGGGCGATGCGCTTTTGTCGCTGCCTGCGCCCGAAGCTACTCGACGACAAAGGGCAGCGGTTTGTAAAGAGAAACCAATTATCCAAATTCGTTACAATTGCTCTCAAAAGTCAAGAACATTTCAAATTTCAAGTGCCGATGGTCAAGTAAATGTCGACCGATGCGTAGTGTAACCATTATACTTCTTTGTTTATAATAATAATAATAATAATAATAATAATAATAATAATAATTATTATTATTATTTAATATATTTATACTTTTATGTAAAGTAAAACTATCAATTGACCATAATTTTATCCCGTATTTGTTTTATTAAATCTCTCCATTCATTCATTACAAGAAAGTAAGTCTTTGACAGAAATTTCGCGTCAGAAATTACGCGTTAACACTTTTAAACAAATTATAAATGACTTTTTTAAGGATCTGATTTTTACACCAGATTTTGAGATAAAAATCTGTACCTTCAATATTTATTTTTCAACATACTTTTGCAATGTTACTTTTTTGCAGTTTTCGAAACTTCAGTGTGTTTGCTCAAAATAGAAGCAGTGTCAGTTTTTTTACCGTTCTTTGATACACGTGAGAAACTTTAAAGAAAAAACTCGAGGTGTTTTTGAAATATTTTTTTTTAAATTTCCTATATTTCACATAAAATGTGGCGATAACTACTCATTATATTTTCGAAAAATTATACATGACCTTATTTCAAGATCTGGCTTTGAAGCACAGATTTAATTTTAAAAATTTATCTGTTTTCAATAATGTGGTTGCAGGAAGTCCCCGAAAAAATTAAACTTTTGTAATTTTCGAAAAATCAGGAATTTCAAAGAAAATCAGACCTGTATCGTTCTTTTAAGCGTCCTTTGCGCTGTACGTAGACCAAGTTTAATTGAAAAATTTGAAGTATTTTATGAGAAAATTTTGAAAATATTGTGGAAGCTTCATGTAAAATATCCCCCAAAATGAAAATATCCGTTTCAAACTTGCAATGCCTTTATTTGCTTCAAATCAATAAGGGAATATCAATTTTGGAGAAAATCGTCTGAATGGGTTAGGCGCTAGCGTTGACCAAGGACGGATGCACGGACGATCAGACGGATGTTTTGCAGTCAATCAATATTTCGGTAACGTCGCCCCCGAAACATGGATCTCTACCTCAGAACATATTAGAGGAAGTAATTTACTGTAAATAGGAAAAGATATATCCACTTTTTTGTTACCAGGGCCCGGCAATAAGCGTTTTTCTGTCGAAAAATTAGTTTTCCGGCGCACGATTACAATAGTTCTTACGAAGTAAAGCGAGAAAGTAAAAGTTATGTCATGCTGCGGGGAAAAGTGTCGTTGTGACAAAAAAGATAGTCTTGTGGTGCACCGTTCGTGGGACATCGGGACTATGGGTCTGAAGCCTGCGTAAGGTTTGTTTGTGTGGTCTAGACTAGACTCTCGAACACCAAATATCACCTCTTCCTCCTATTCCTATGGAACGCTTTTCCTAAGGATGAGCCAAAGTGACAGTTCGTGAAAACAAGTGAACATCACATGTATTTCGGAGAAGTATCCCTCCGCCGCGACAACTGTTCAGCCACGCCCCTTCGTAAAGTGATAATGACTCCTGTGAAAACATCCCTATGTAGAAGTCGAATAGTTTCGTTGAGGTATATGCACGTACGCGAGTCCGGGAAATATATAAATTTAATTACGTAAGTGGAAAATCTCTTAACATGCTCTCACAATCAGTAAGAGATAACTGCCATGAATGTAAACAGAAAGAAAAATTATTTTAAGCCGGAAACACGTGCACCGGTATGCATCAAGTCTCGGTTTTAAAATAAACATAATATTTATCACAAAAAAGTGAATTTAATGTAATGTTTATATAAAAAAGAATTTTTACAGAAGAGCACATTATACTGCACTTCCTAATTTCAATTATTTCTCGCGGCGCACTATATTTTTGTCGGACAAGGACACCACAAAAGAAAGGGTCGAAGCCATTTACAAGTTAGCCAACTGCAAACGAACGAATGCGGGAAGGGAGTCTAATGGGCTGGAGGGCACAACGACCACAGAACCTTCAGTTATGTTGGCAGCACTATCTGTCACTTTGGCTCATCCTTAGGAAAATCGCTCTATATCTGACGGAGCTAGCACACGGACTGGGGGCATTTCCTTCAAGTTCGTATTAAATCGGGGCTGTGGGTTTCAGTCATTCGTGAGGTATAGATGTTGTCTGTCCGTTCATAGTCATGTGTTAATCTTGAACCTAAATCCTCCCCTTAATCTTTTTTTTTTGCTGTGTGAGCCTGGAATAATGTCAGAAGCGCAAGTAAGAGCTATGTGCCACAACGTCAGCGTTATCTATTCTCCGATTAAAATATAAGTGGAATTGACATTTGAACAGCTGGGGCTAATTGGTTGTCCAATGAGGAGCTTCATTTTCAAAATTAAGTCGTGACGAAGCTCCTAATTGGAAAGGTGCGACGCACCTGATCAAACATGAAATGCACTTAAGTTTTAATCTGTGAGTCAGAGAAGCCTGGCTCCCTTCCTCTTTACAGGACTATGTGCAATGGGCTCACGAGCTTACCCGATATAGTATATAAATTATACATAGTTCATATTATGTTCACCGGAAGCGGTGGCTCAGTGCAACAACTGATGTTACTGCAGTGCCTCTGACCCTCTGTCAGGTTCGAGTCCTGACGGCGGCAGGATTTTCGACACTAGCTTTCCAGCTAGATCGAATTCAGTCGCTGTCTGGAGGAGAATTCTAGCGGCCGGCTGCTCTGATCGGTAGTTTTCCGTGGTTTCTCCGATCAACACCAGGTGAATGCCGGAGCAGTACCCTAACAAACGAGCCACGGATTGCGCGCGATATTTCCTTCCTATTTCTTGTCCTATCCTCACCCCTAACACACACACGCACACACTTACACTAACATACACTACCACATATCCCGGAAGACCGGTCGGGGACTTCGAACTTGTCCCGGCTGGGGTGGTGCCCCGCTGTTGGGAGACACCTGATTGGGGAAAACCCTGCTAGTCGACGGTAGGTCGGATCTCGCGATCCAGTGGAGGAAGATCACCGGTATCGTCCGATGGAAACATGCACTACACTTACGGGTGTAATGACCTCGGTAGTTGACGCGCCCGGAATCTCTAATCATCAATCATATTATGTTCTATGATTGATACGCCCCTCGAGCCACACGTCAAAACGTGATGGACAGGGAGACAGATTTCATGGTGTCTGCACCTGGAAGAAACAATCTCAGCCGAGATGGACAACGCTTGATGATCTCGAACAGTCTCGTCTGAAAGCATGGGATGAAGATAGGAAACTACGTATCCCGGATCGTTATACCTTTATGAATTTCACTCGCTTTATTCTCCCAAGAAGTCATATACTATTTTATTTTACTACTAACTTAACAACTAATTTATTACTATTAATTTTGGAAACCTTAATGCAATTACATTTTTCTTTGTTTCTTAAATCGCTCAAATTTTCTTCTTAATTGGAATTAGATTTAATCTGAATTAAATTTCAACTCAATTGTTTACCGATTAATTTCAACCATTACTCCTTAGTTAAACATGAACTGAACCTGCGCTAAGCCGTTGACTTTGCGAAAGATTATCTACAACTTACATGCAAATTCTTCATAGCCCATATGTTGAATCTTCTCCCTCGCTTCTAGAGGTCATAAATTATGTTGAAGTATAGGATTGAGGAGGTATCAAGCACAAAGTATATTACAAAACAAATTTTAATAAGAATATACAGCAATGTACGTGTTTCGGAACTACTTCATCCCATCTTCAGTGGCTGTACAAAGATGTAAATGAACAAAAAAAATAATATAATTAGCATAAGAATAAAAACAGAAAAACCAAAGAGCATTGTAAAAAATTGTATGTAAATAGAATATGTACCCAAGTATCATGGATTAAAGTAGGTCTTAAGTCGGCGCCATATTGTATATCGTAAACACTGTTACAGACTGTACGAAAGTTGTTGAAGGAGGAAAAAGAAGAGTGCGAAAAGCTAATAAATAAAGAGTTTTCGTATGGAGATGCATTTTATTTGAGACCATTTATGAGACCTATTAAATTAAGGTTTTTAAATAATTTCCAAATCCTGTCAATTCTGTATTAATAGTATGCATTACCACAATATATCTGATGCCACCAAGGAATTTATCGAGAAGCAAGATTTCTCCCCCCAGAAAGTGAAAATAGACCACTTTGGACCTGGCCACTTGGTGTTCGGCCCCACTGCCACCGCAGCCGCCGCCCCCGCCCCTCCGCCGAGTTGTGGAGGCCGGCGACTCACCGCGAACGAGGACGGAACTATCTGCCCATCGCGACGGCATCTCGCCGCAAACCGGGTCCAGGACTTGGGAACGGGGTACGGAGCAGCAACCTGTTTTGTTTGCGGGGGCCGGGATAAAGACGGATCGTGCGTCAATATTAGAAGCGTGGTTCTGTGCGTCTGCGCACGCAGATACCGCTTCCGTCCGCACCGCCTGTGAGCAGCTCTTGTGCTCACACTGCTCAAACTACAGTAGAACCCCGGTATTCCGAATGAATTGGTAGTGGAGTTCGAATTCGGAAATGTTCGGGTTATCCGAAAAAACATACGTAGATATCGTACACATACAAACACTTCTATAGGATTACCAGATGCAATGCATCGTAGTGTGCGATGTGAGAAAACGGGCACGTATTGTAGCGACATAAATAAGAGGCAACAGGGAGTTTTAGCGCCAAGCGAACGGAGGCATCCTTAAACTCTATTGATCACGTGACTATCGAGTTTATAAGGTTGTAATGAACAACGTTCAGAAGAGTTTTAGCAATTGCGACATTGCGTTATGCATTATAATAAATCAAGCATTTCAAGCGTTGAACAAGGAAGTTGCATAATAAGTCAAAGAGTGTAGACTGAGTGGTGAGACATTTAAACCACGATACGAAACAAGAGAATAACAAATCTACATTGTACAGGGATTTTTTAATTTTATGGCCCACCGCCATGAGCACGCAATCTGTACTTTTGAATCGGCTTTTCTTGAGAATGTAAGGAAACAGCGTTAATATTTTAAGACATAACCTAACCCGAAGGTATGATTTCAACTTCTTTTTCGCAAACTTCTTACCTGTCACCTCTCCAACATTTTCCGTTAATTCTTGCCAGCGTTGTGGAGTTGATAAGGAATAATTGTAACTGCCTTACAAACGGGAATCGAATTATTAGAGTTAGTAAAATAAACTTTACCTGTTTTTAGGCGGCCATTTTGCCGCTTGTAAGGTGACCGTAGAGACTCCTGTAGGCATGCACTATTTATGAAGATCTAAGGTCATATCATAGGCCTAAGGTAAGACGTTATGACTTCAAGGTCCGTCACGTGACTGTTAGTGCATAACGTCGCTACCTTACGCGTGGCGCTAAAGCTCCCTATTGCTAACGGAGCACAAACGCATGCGGTGGTGGTTGCTACATTGATTAGAAGAGTTAAAGCACTGGGTCGCTTGTGTTAACGGGTATTCCACGTTTAGTATTCAAAATTGTGTTGACTTAAACTGCATTCAGGCTTTTTCATTCAAAAATATATTTATTACAAATAAGGTGTTTTTTTTTTATTTTTCCTCTATCCCGAATTTTGTTCAGATGATCTAAAATTTCGGATTTGCGGAGTTCGTATTAACGAGGTTCTACTATATAAAATCTCTAAAATTTTCAAAATTACTTTCGTTTAAAGTTTTTCCACTTGTTTTTCTAAAATAATGTGGTGAGGTGACTGAATGACTAACCACGACGGTCATATAATGAATAAGGCCGTTGAGTGCTGAAACCTACTATGAAGTAAAAATTCCTGCCGGCGTAAATATTTTTGCGAGTTGGAATCGCTCCCTGAGATATATGTGGGGCTAATGAGTATGAGTGAAAAAAACGTGCCACTAGTCGCCACGACTTGCAATTCAGTTCAAATGGGCGAAAGTTTTACGGAAATACATAACTTTTTGGGGGATTATAGAAAAATGGTTTTGTTCTCAACATGTCCGACCGTCCGCCTATACGATAATAACATTTTATTATACAATTTGGAGACATCAAGAAACATTTGAAAATGTATTTGAGGCTTCATTTAATGTACCCCTTTAAATTAAAAGTAGCTGATGATCCGGCGTTGCCCAGTTGCTTGTTTCTCATAATTAGGGGGCGGATTTTAATGAAATGTAATTTTTTCTTTTCGCTTTAGAACAATGCTGTTTAGTATAGAAATTCATTTTATGTTATGACAAAAGGAAATGACCCATTTTTATAGGTCATTATTTTACATTTTTGTCGATTTCGACTAAGTCAATTTTTACCTTTCCCCGTCATTTTAATGTATTTTCTGCTGATTTAATCGATTTTAACGTCATTTTTAAAGTTACTTGCTTCAAATAATACTTACGAAATGCAACAAATGTTCTTCACAGTAGTCTATTCTATTTGCTCAGAAATTGTTTTCACAGCCTTTGTGAGTATGTGATTCTTGTGACTATATCAGCGCTATTGCCGGTTCGGCCAATTTCGGGATAACTAAAGACAGAGATTTCCTGGTAAAGAACAGTCCTAACCAAAAGTTTGCAAGCTGAGTTCACTCGAACGAATGGGAAAAGTTTCGATTACATCAGTAACGTATCCAACAGCTTGAGTTGTTCATCCGAACTGGTTTTGATAAGATTTTTTTACGTTATTTTTCTTTGGTTTTAAGGCATTTTTAAAGCATTTTTAGGGCATTTTATTGATCATTTTTCGCGATGTTTTAGGTCACCAAAATCCGCCTCCCACTCCTAATCGTCTCTAAAGCAGCCTCGACCGTCCCGCATGGTTCGTCCGCCTCCCCGCACGCGCCATCCGGGCTGCCACGGCCGTCGTGATTACAACTCCCGCCCGCCCGCCCGTCCTGGCCCTTCCGCTCTCTCCGTTCCTCCTGCTCATGAAGCTTCGTCCTTCTCTCCCGCACACCCTATCGGGCACGTCATGGCCGTCCTGCTAACATCTCCCGTGCTTCACATCCAGCCTATTCGACTATGTTCTTCTCGCTCATAAATGGAGCCCGGAAGTTTAGCTTTTTCCTCTTCTTCTTTTTTTCTTCTTCTTCTTCTTCTTCTTCTTCTTCTTCGTATTATTAGTATTATTACCATTTTATGACTTTTAACAATATGAATCACTTAATTGTACTTCGGGAAATGTTTGAATAGATTTTCATTTTGCGTTGTTTTCTTTGTTGCTCGTTTTAGCTCTGATGCCTATTTTTGACATTTTGCCCTACTGATGCCTTTTCTGGCTTATTTGTGTTTTGTCCTTTTCGACATTAAATTTCTCTTTTCCCCTCCTGGCATCCATCTCTACCAAGTTGGAAATATACCTGCAAGTTTGGACAACATGAAGGTACGGTCGTGCATTGTCCTTCTGTGGACGCGGAGGCTCCAGAGTCAAGTTGTGTCTAAAATGTAAAAGGGAAAGGAAGATGATACCGGTGAAAATGTTTGTTTTTGTTCATTGATGTTTACATACTTGTTAGTTCACAAGAAATCTCATCCTATGTTTGAGTATGGCCTCTGGTTCCTTTTGAGGACAGAGCAGTCTGTACATGACATACCCTTCTCAGTTCCATCTGGTTCTCTTCCCTTCTGGCAATGACATATGTGAGAAGAACGAAATCTACAATTCCGTTTTCACTGATGCCATTTCAGGATTCAAAGGGGAGTCTACAAAGCATTTCGAAGAGACAGCTTCGCGAGTACAATAAATTCGTAGTCGTCTTAGGAGAAGGCAACCAAGATTACAAAGAAAATATATTTCCTTCTACGTGAGTGCTAATGTAAATTTTATTTCTTGTATTTTTACTTTAGTCCGAATAAAATCCTTTTTTGCATGCTTATTTTATTCAAAATAATGCCTGAACTTCCGTGGTCTATTCATAACTAACGTCCTCGTCACAGTCCCCATTCAACCTCAAAACGGCCTGGCGCACAAGGCAGCTCTAACAATGCAGGTTAGAGAGCCCTGGTTCCGTGACACTGTATAAAATACATGTGCTTCTTTGCACTGATGTACCCTAACGGTAAAATGGAACACGATAGATAGCCTGAGTCACACCGAGTGCGCCGTGATGCGGGATTGGAAAACGTCATAGGACTGAGTTCGAATCCCACGCCAGGCGTGATGGTTTTCAGTTCGATTTGTGGCGAATGGAGAATTCCGTGCCCTGTGTATTACTCTTCTTCTTTGTAGTTCTAAAATCACTTGCCCTGACCGGTAAGTGCTATGATATGTGTGTGCCATCTGTGTGTGTGAGTGATAAAGGAACTGTCTCTCTACATCCAAAACAAGCACCACAGCTGACCAAGAACATATGTAACAGTACAGACCCGAAATTAACCTAAGTGCTACCTCAGGGTAATGTTCAGGTGGTACAAGGAAGCTCTTCACTATGGATTGTCCAGGGGGCGGTAGTTACCACAAGAGGACGTGGTACGCGACATACACGCAGATTCATGGCAGCCGGTAAAGACAGCCGGGGAGAACCGAAACGGTAGTCCCACAGATGGGATTCGTGTATCTGTAGATGGTCCCGGCTAGATTGATTGATTGATGATTCCGGTCATTTCTACTGCTAAGCTCATGATCTATTCCGTAAGTGTAGTACATGTTTTCCTACGGGAGGTGGCGGTTATCTTACCCCGCTGGATGGCGAAATCTGGCGCCGACATGTCGGCTAGCGAGGTTTTCCCAAAATAGGTAACTCCCACCAGCGGAGCACCACCCTATTTGGGACACGTTCTAAGCTGCCGACTGATTCTCCGGCATGTTTGGCAGTGTAGTGCATGTGTGTGTGTGTGTGTGTGTGTGTGTGTGTGTGTGTGTGTGTGTGTGTGTGTGTGTACGTAAGGGGGTGAGGATAGGACAAGGAAGAGGAAGGAAAGATCGCGCGCGGTCCGTTTGTTAGGGTTCTGCTCCCGCATTCGCCTTGTGTTGATTGGAGAAACACGGAAAACTACCGAACACAGCAGCCGGCCGCTAGAATTCTCCTTCAGAGACCGACTGAATTCGAGCCCCGACTCGAAACAAAGAGGAACTAACTAGTGTGAGAAAGCCTGTCCCGTTTTGTAGCACAGCTAGTTTTGCATCTCGAATCTAGATCAGAACCTGAAGGCTTCTCAACACCAAGAAAAAAATCTAACAGGGATTCACACCAGATTAGCGATCCCAACTTCGCTGGGACGAACAGAGAGAAAGGGGCTGCTTGCGTTGTGCCTGTTTCACTTGGAGCGCCCCACTGCAGAAGACGAAGTGCCTGCGTCTCCCAGAGGTAATGCTCTGCATCTGCTGTGGCATTCAATGCCCCCCCCTCCACTTCCATTTGAACTGCTTTCACTTTTACAACAGTTGCTGTATAAATAATGTTGCATAATATTATACATTACAGATAATAGTTTGTTGCTATTGCGTGTACTTTTGTTTACGCTGTGTAGAATATTGTTTATGTTTTGAAGTGAAAGTATGTAGAGAGAGGAATGATACGGGTGAATCTTAGTTGATTTGTGGACTTAGGATATGTAAATATAAAGTCCGAGGCGAGGAGGAGAAGAGATAATGATGCGTAAGACAGTTGTGTGTAGAACAGATTGGTATTGTGTTTGTTATTCACTATGCACAAGAGTAAGTAGAGGAGTGAATCCAACTATGACCCTTAAGAATTAAAGTTTTTAAATCGTACATATTTCAACACCTTTTATTTCTTCTTCTTCGTCTTCTTCTTATTTTTCTTCTTCTTCTTCTTCTTCTTCTCCTCCTCCTTTTTCTTCTTCTTCTCATTCTTCTTCTTCTCTTCCTTCTTCTTCTTCTCCTCCTCCTTCTCCTCCTTCTTCTTCTCCTCCTTCTTCTCCTCCTTCTTCTTCTCCTCCTTCTTCTTCTCCTCCTTCTTCTTCTCCTCCTTCTTCTTCTCCTCCTCCTTCTTCTCCTCCTCCTTCTTCTTCTTCTTCTTCTCCTCCTCCTCCTTCTTCTTCTTCTTCTCCTTCTTCTTCTCCTCCTTCTTCTTCTCCTTCTTCTTCGTCTTCTTCTCCTTCTTCTTCTGCTTCTTCGTCTTCTTTTGTATCGTCCTCCTGACTATTGTATTTGCAGCTTCTATAGCTTTCCACATCCGCGTGGCCGGATTCAACTCAGTAAACCTGATTTGGAATTAGGGGCGAACAAGGTATCTTCGTTTCGGCGTTTCTCTCCCCACCCCCTCATTATTCACTCCACCCTTATTAATGCATTTCCAATTGACAGAGTAATAAATCACATCATAATAAATACATATTCAGTGCCTTCGTAACCAAGGTTTGTGCCGTTCCTCTTCTCTGCGTCTGTCCTTTTCATAGCCTTAATATTGTTGGAAACATGCATTGATTGGCTTCCATCTTGCGCGAGTGTTCAGTTTCTCGTGTATCTGCCAACAATGGGTTTCCTCGTATTTTTCCCGTTTCATCCAGAGACTTACTTTCATTTTCCCTTAATTTCTGTACTCTAGGCCTGCACGTCATTTCCACATTCTGACACTACCGAACCCAATAGTTTTCGTGGCGTGGATTGCCGAGTGACTGATGCCGCGTGCCCCACGGAGGAACGCAGGGCCGGAACCTTCTGTCGTGCAGCGGTAGATTGTACATGAAGGGCCGTATTTACAAACCTCTGTCAGGGGCCTAGCAGGCTGCCAGTGTTCGATTTTGCGATTTATGAACGGCCCCCAGCCAATTCCAGTCGTCCCTTGTCCTCCCAGCAAGCCCCCAGATGGCAGGCCCCTGAGAGCTCTGCTGGCAGAGCTACATAAATACGACCCTAACTCGCTATTACTCGCGCATATTTTTGTTACGCGACTACTTGCGAGTTACAGCATTAATAATATTTAAATACATTATACGACCTTCACTGACCTACGCCTGCCCAATTTGGGGACACTTTTTTCAGCACTCAATACGCCAGTGTTTTCTCTCTTCTACCAGAGGTCCGCGAATAATCGTATTTCCATAATAATCTTTGTTTCCCTTGCTTTTTTCGACAATCTTCCTTTTTCGTGGAACATAAATTCCACTTCTCAATTTCAACAATTGTCGTCCGTAACTCGGTAGGGGGATAGTCGGGTCGTAGACTGTTTTGTGTCCCATTCAGCTGCCATCTTGTGGCCGCTCGATCGTCTCCCCACCCCCCGTGCAATCACCGGGGCGATAGGAGCGGACGCGAGAGGATGAGGAAGTGCAGAATTGCGGTGACTAAGGGCCGGTTTCACCAAACGAAGAGTAAGAGTTTACTCTGGAGTAAATCACGTTTACACGAGAGTATCTTCTGGGAGCGTTTCACCAACACTTTACTCGAGTGTAAATCGCATACACGAGAGTAAATTCGAGAGTAACTTTACACGGCAAAGATCCGTCGAGTAAAATGGGGAGTAAGCTTAGTTTTCAACGTGCGTGTACCTGCGACGTGTTGTTATGGCTCGACGATTGCAAATGATGGTATTTGAAGATGATTCCGGCGATGATTCGGAATATTATCCTGTAATGCGAAGACAAAGATAGTTGTAGGAGAGAATGGATTGGTTTCCCAATTATGACAATCGAGATTTTGTGACGAGGTTATGTTTGACCAAATTATCAGCTCTTCTATTTTGAAGAATTGAAGCGAAATAATTTGCATACTAAAAAACAAATATAAAAAATATATTCAAGTAGTATAATTATTTCATAAACTATTATTTCTGAATTGTAGGTACCCATTTACAGGCAATCAGTCCAGAATCAAAATATGATATTCTATTAAAAATCATTTAAATCGTGCAAGTACGTATTTTATTTGTGAAGTAAAACTCATCGGGTACATTATGAATAGTGGAGGACTTTGTAAATTTATTTTTCACCGATGTGGATTCGAAATAAAGTAAATATATGACAAGAAAAGGAAAAATAAGAACAATAAGTACTTATTTAATCAAAAACAGTAATAAACGGTAATAATAATAAGAGAACGTATGGGGGAGATCATCTGCGTACGTTTTCTTGAGTTCCAGAATCCCTTCCCAACGTTTTAACTATAACAGTTGAAAGATGAATAAAAGTTAAAAAATAAAACAAACAAATATTTCTTTTAAAAGCGCGAGGTTAACAACATTTGAAAAACTAGACATTTTCATCCTAGTTGGTAATAATATACACTCGAAAACCTAGACTAAGTAATATTAAGAAATAAAGATACAAAAACTAAGAAATAAGCTACGCTATCTCAAATAACCACACAAAACTAAGAGCAAGACGCAAAGAACTTCCAAATCTGAAATGTTAGGAAATAACCAGAGGTTCCCGTTGGTCCGCAATGGTTCATAGTGTTACTCTCGTTCACGGCCTCTTGAATCACTCTCTACTGTGTTTGAAAAATTGCGTGTTCAGCAGGTACGTGGAGTAAATTGGGGAGTATGTACTCTAGAGTAACATAACCCTCCAGAAGCGTGGTGAAACGCTTATATTTTACTCGAGAGTAACTATCGTGGAGTAATGCTTACTCTCGAGTAACTACTCTTCACTTTACTCGGCTGTTGGTGAAACCGGCCCTAACTTTGTGAATGCGCTCAAGCGCTTACGTGATAGTGATAAGAATACATTCAAAATCAAGAAATAATGAGTTTTTATGACATTGCATTATTATTTATTACGAAATTTGTTGTGAAATTACTCTTGTGACTAAGGACCGGCTGAGTTGGCTCAGGGCATCAACTGACGTCACTGCAGTGCTTCTGACCGGATGGTCGTAGGGTTCCTCTTCCTACGGCAGGCAGGGTGGTCCTAAGGTTACACTTCCGGTGGCAGGATTTTCGACACTAGCTCGAAAGCTAGGTCGAATTCTGTCGCTGTCTGGAGGAGAATTCTGTTGGACGGCTTCTTTGATCGGTAGTTTTCCGAGGTTCCTCCGATCAACACCAGGCGAATGCCGAAGCAGTATCCTAACAAACGGGCCACGGACCTCGCGCGATCTTTCCTGCCTCTTCCTTGTGCTATCGTCACCCCTCACTTACACACTACACTACCACACATCCAGATGTCCAGTCGGGGTCTTAGAACGTGACCGAGCTGTGGCCGGTGCTCTGCTGGTGGGAGAGACCTGAATGAGAAAACCCGAAAGCCGATGTGTGAGTCGTCGCCGGATATCACCATCCAACGGACAAAGAACGCCACCACCTTCTGTGAAACTACACCTGATGGACTAATGACTACAGCAGTTTAGTGCCCAGAAATACGAAATTATAAATCAATGAATGTAACTGCGAAATTGTTTTCTTGAAAGTGTCATTTGTATACTTATGTTACGAGTAGAATTATTACTATTGATATTTAACGATGCCAGCTGAATATTAGTTGGTATACGCTGTATGAAGTTATTATAAAAAAATATGATTGAAATATATACGATGGATGCGTCTTGAACTTCAACACATTGATTTGAGATTTTACTTCATTACAATAATTGTGACCAAACCTAAAACACAATGTTTTAAATCTATAGTTCTAAAAGTTAGTGTTTGTAAAATATTTGGCACAGAAACGTGGGCTAACAATCTGCCGCTGGACGATTCAGTGCAAGTCATTGTCTATGTCTGTGTTTCCGTCGGTCTTTCACCCTAACGGCTGTTCCCCCGCCGCCTGAAACCAACTCCTCTGCAGGAGCGGTCGGTCAACCGTAGCACTCCCCCCCCCCCCTTCATCACTGACACGGGCCCTTCTACTCAGTGTGTTCCTGCTGTACCTTACCAGCGTTTGAGATCGGCCCCATGGACTTGGTCCGGGGCGGTCGGAATCGGGTGACAGCGGCAGCTGTGGCCCTGAGGCCACCGCGCGCAACCTGGTGCCGCGGCCTGAAACTACACCGCACACTTCCGGCGGAGACATGCCGAGGGAATGACGCTTCGCCTGTGTGCCTACGCCGTTTGGACTGGCCAAAAAATCTGAGCGAGCAACGGTTGGATTGGTGATGTACGGGAATATGTTAAGCGTGTTACGTTTTTGGTTGTCATTGCCTGTACCCGGATTGATTGATTGGTTTTTAGTGATTCCAGCGCGTCAACTACTAGGGTCATTAATCCCGTAGGTGTAGTGGTTGCTTTTTCTCGGGAGGTGGCGGTGTTCTTCCCCCGCTGGATGACGAGATCCGGCGCCGACCTACCGTCGGCTAGTGGGGTTTCCCCCTAACCAGGACTCTCCCACCAGCGGGGCAGCGCCCCAGCCGGGATGAGCTCTAAGCTCCCGTTCGGTCTCCCGGCATGTGTGGTACTGTAGTGCATGTTAGTGTAAGTGTGTGTGTAAGGGGAGAGGATAGGACAAGGAAGAGGAAGGAAAGATCGCGCGCGGTCCGTGCCCGTTTGTTACGGTACTGGTCCGGCATTCGCCTGGTGTTGATCGGAGAGCAGACAGCTGCTAGAATTCTCCTTCAGACACCAGCTGAATTCGACGTAGCTGGCAAGCTAGTGTCGAAAATCCTACCACCGTAGGGACTCGACCTAGGAGCTCGGTCAGAGGAACTCTAGTGACATCAGTTGACAGCGTGAGCCATCTCTCCCGGTCTGTACTCGGAGATAAAGGATGACAGTGTATGTACTTTCTGGGAGCACGAAGAAAATGGATAGCGGAGTTAAATGCAGTTTGAGAGCGTTGAATGCCAGAAAGGACACCTTTCTCTTGACTCACCATTTGGGAGTTATAGTTGGGTTTTCATAACGTGGAACATGCCTTCTTCGATGGCGCTTGTCTTCTCGATGGAATAAGGCATGACTTTTCGCGTCTTGCTCGGACGTGCCGCCAAATGTCGCATGATCGCGACCGTATCAAGCAGTGCTGCAGATCATGCGACATCTAGCAGCACGACCGAGAAAGACGCGAAAAGCCGTGGCATATTCCATCGTGAAGACAAGTCCTTCAAGCGCCACGTTATGAAAACCCAAGAATAGTGACACTTAACGTTAAAAGACATTGGCACACTGAGTTCCCATTCAGTCTGCAGGGAGTTTGTGGTAATTGTCATTTAGTCTTCGCACCGTGTGCTGTTGCGGAGTTGCTGACAAATACGTACGTGTAATAAAGTTTGTTTTTTAGTACTACCTAGATGTTTTTTCCAAAAGTGATATCGACCATACGAATTAAAGAAAGTGCAAGTAAATATCTGTGAGCTTATGAACGTAATTATCATGTGTTCTGACCTGATCCAACTATTAATGTAAGTGTAGTGCGTGTAAGAATAAGTGTAACATATTAGTATGAATCTTAATTAGTATTTGTATTAATTAATATTAATTTAATTATTTCATATATTTATCATCAAAACAATTAAAAACTGTGTGGGACCTGCTATCGGGAGAAGGGTATTCTGTGCATATTTAATGAAGTTTTGCGATACCTACCCAAACCCATAGACAAGTTGAATTATGAATACAGATGAAATCATCCCTCTTCGTGTCTTTCGTGAAGGAATGGTGGAGGACTGCCTGCCGTGAGAACATGGAGAACGATAATTTGAATAACCATATTACCCACTTAACTCTAAAAGACGTGCTCTAATAGTGAAGTTACATTTATGTTCAGGAGCAAATCAAGGGGCCATCTCAGCATTTGCTGGAAGGAACAGGGAAACTGGACAAAAAAATTTTACCGGAATTCTCGTAAATTAATTTAAATTGTAAAAATTATTAAGATCCATGTTCTATTACTGAACATCTTTTTGCAAAATGTTATGAACTAAATTCCGAAAATCCAAATACTCGTAATGCTTATAGCAAATTTGAAAATTTATTAATTACGAAAATTCAAAAGTTTGATTGAAAATTGGAACTAATAGGCGTACTTTTCCATGTTCCCTAGTAATTAATCAAAAGAAAATTAGCATTTTGAATATTTTGAAAATAGAGTATAGAAGTCAGATAATTTACAGGTATGCTCAAATGTTGTGAGATCTCATGTTTACCCACGTCGTTAGCAGAATTTCAATTTTGGAAAATATTCCTACTTCCTTGCTGTAAATATAATATTGTCGACGGTAGGACTGATGGTTTTGGAAAACCAGTAAAAGAAATATCTGCGCTAACATTAGTCCCGCAATCGACTCTCCGGCTAATAACATACTTTATTAAATATTTCAAGTGGGGTCTGAATATTTATTAGTATTACATGTTTCCTAGAAAAAGGAAAAAAAAAGGGTTTTCTTTTACGTTCATTTTTGTACAAGATTCTACACCCCAGTATCTGTTTCGAGGGAAAATGCGTGAGTAACACAGTACGATTAAGTAACGAACAGACGAGAAAGAAACGAAAATATGTTGAAATGTGCGAGACAGAACCTGGAAAATGTGTATTTCCTGATCCGAAAAAACGGGGAAAAACTTGAATTTCAAAAAGTCGTATCGCTGATTACCCTACAATAAGATCATTTATTTCTTCTTATCTTGGAATTAATAGAATAGTTAAAACAATAAATAATATAGTACTACGATCAGCCGAAGGGGTGACAATATATCTAATGTCATTTGCTTATGCTTGGTAGGGGAGTGTAATTATAACTGTAAATGTATTGCAATTATTGTTCGTAAATATTTTTTGTAGTATAATTTCTGCATTCTGACTCAGGGCAACATATACCCAATTCTGTAATAAAGTATCCACCTAATAAGATTTTTTGAAAAAACTCGCCAGACTCACTTTCTTTCAAAAACCAATGAACTGCAGGGTCAAACGGACGTCAGAGAGACAACTGAAACACGACCACAATAAACCGTATTTTACATCTCAGTACGAGGTTGGCTATAAAAACAATGAATCAAATCCTTCGATGTGGTCATGAAAAAGTGGAAAGGAATATCAAACACTTCCGACATAAATATTCCCAAGCCGTGTCAAGGCCTTTAAGAGATTTCAATGAACACACATCCGCGGCACCAACAATGGAATGTAGGCAAGTCCATTCTTCTCGAGATCAAAAACGCCATGAAGCAATCCGCTCGGAGGACTGTCACGTGACTCCATGAACGTTCTTCATGACGGCAAATTCCCGCTCATTTCCTTCGACATGTACACTACTAGATGTATAAAGAAACAAAATCACCTACTTTACGTTGCTGCACCTAGTTCTTTCTCAAAACATTCTGAAAATCAACTCTGATACACCTTCTATTGCTGGCTTGAAAAAGTAATTGTCGAGCAGTCAGAGCTGCCAAACTTTCTCACGTGCAATCGAGCCAGCTCTGCGAGCCGTCCTGGTTCTTTTGCGTAGTCCACTGTTCGTGTTCGTTCCCGCCCGTGCTATTTCAAATCAATTCTAACAGTTAATTCGATTTTGTTGTGTCGAGGACTTCGTACTGTCCTGATCCAGAGGTACCTATTGTGAAATATTGTGGTATCACTGTACAATTGAATGGGTGAGTGGGAAAACAGAACTACTCCAGAAGGTTCGTGAGATAATTCAAGTTATAACGTTTGATTATATATAACAACAAAACTGTTGTTTTCAACTGTTTTCGTATTTCAGAAATGTACCAAGATATACGAATATGTTCCGAGGAAATTTGCAATAAAACTTTATTAATTTTGTATTATAATTTAAACAAAAACTGAACTTGTACTGTTTTTCATCTCAACAAAAATTTACCAACCAAAAATATTTTCTAAATAACAACGTACTACAAAATTACCACATTTCATTGTTGTAAGAGTGCACACAAGTAATATAACTTCTGTTAACTGCTATTTTCACAGCCTCTGTGATTGCGTGGAGGTACTGTGATTGATTGATTCATTAATTGATCATTCCGGGCGCATCCACTTCTACTGCCATTAGTCCCGTAAGTTGAAGTTACGGGACGTGACGTAGTTTTATTACGGAAGGTGACGGTGGTCTTCCCCCCTGGATGATGAGATTCGGTATCGCAGGGTTTCCCCAACCAGGTATCTCCGGTATTGACGGGGTAAATCAGTTGGAAGGAAAATCAGCGTTGGGTCTGGCAGGCAGCAGCACGCCCTGTGCGTCGGCGGCGTCGGAGAGAAGGTCCATTACACAACGCTAGCTGCTCATTAGCACGTTGTATTGGAAATGTTGGGATAAAGTAAAACTTTGGCATACGTCTTCATATTTTGTTTTTGTTTGTTGCAGGTGAGTGCTGTTTTGCGCTTGGGCGAGGAAAGCGTATGTTGGACCCACAGAGACCCACTAGACGCACGTGGAGAAAGTAAGTTGCTAGTTATCGCCTTTAATCGACTCTTGCATACACTGTCAGAAATTTCCACATTACTTTAATACATGCATAATGTAAAATGTACATTAAAGTAATTATTATAATGTATATTAAATTTAATATGCACATGTACATTGCGATGCAAGAGTGAAAGCTTTAAGGTCATATCTGAAAGGAATGAATGAATGAATGAGTGACTGAATGAATGAATGAATGAATGAATGATTTTGTGGGACTCGTGATTATAGGTATATGATATGTGAAATCGTACTCAAGAATCTCCTCTTATTTTCCCGACCAGTTCTAGTGCATTGTCATTTCTTCGTCCATTTATTAAACAGCTTATATGAGAAAATATAAGTTTTAGAGTATTATAAGACACGTACAAAATTACATCAGTTTTATCAATTATTGAAAATCCCCGCATGCCGGCGTATGCCGGCACCAAATCTCGCCAACCTCAATTATTGCTAAAACGTTTTGTATGCATCTTATATTACTCTAAATTGTATATGTTCTTGTATATGCAGTTGAATAAATGAACGAAGAAATGACTATGCACTTGAACTGATCGGGAAAATAAGAGGAGATTCCTGACTAAGGTTTCACAGAATTTGTTCCTGCCTTTTCTATGGCATTTTTTTCTTCTGTTCGAAAAATGTCAAAAATAGTGCAACGTCTGATTATTTACTCTTACTGGTTGTGGATATGATCGCTCTAATGCCCTCTAAAATGTGGGAAATGGCGAGAGGAAGCATAAAGTGATAGATATTTGAAGCTTAATATGTTAGTTTAGTTGAAGATTGATTCATTTAAACGAAGACAGAAATACTTGTATTTAAAATTCAAAATAGTTTGGCTATTTCAACTCTCTTACTTCGCGCTATAATGCAATTTAATTACATTGAACAATAATTAGAAGTGAAAGGTGACGTTTTAGGCAGAGTTATCTACATGTGAATAAATCCGTAGATGTAATTGTACGTCTAAGTATCTTTTTACATATAAGATACAAAACTCTTACTATAATATTTGAAGACCATATAATAATTCACATGAAATAATCTAAAGAAAATTTAAACGTGTAGTAGCACTTTAATTTTTAAATTTTTATTTTCATTTAGCAAGTCAAACGAAATATTAAACACATTACAAACGTTTCATCAGTTAGATTGACACATCCCTTAAGTGCTAAAAAAGGATGGCAAAGTGATGTAATAATTAATGCAGTACGGACCTTTATGAAATGAATAAAAAATATTACAAAATTGAAAAGACAAAAAAGATGAGAATTTGTATTTGTGGATGAACACTTAAATAAATAAAAAAATCAAATATTGCCTTTATATAGCATGAAACTTGATATATAACGTACAACATGGAAACATGTTTACGCTATAAAAAATACAGAAAGATTTATCAGAATTTTAGCAAAGTCAGGTCCTGAAAAGTTACGTAAAAATCAACCAAAAATCCGTAAGTACATACATCATTAAATTAACAATGATATACATTTCTTATCTATTTTTGGTTAATTTTATTACATACGCTAGGAACTTTTGTTCTTCTCGAATCGTGTTCTATCTGTATTTTGAAAATATTCCACTGCGCAGATCTCCAACCACAAGTTTAGATATCGGCAACCTCCTCTCCCTCCCAAGGAAATGGACAGAGTACCTTTGCATAGACTACGCAGGGTAGAATGTGTGCACGTTACTTACGTACTTCGGTACACCTAGATTATGCAACATCAATGATATCACTGTTTTATGTTGTTGTATTGTGAGAAATGATTACCAATACCTGTGGCCTACTTTTAGCAATTTATTTTCGCTTTCCCTACTCACTGACCTCAGACCCTTGCAGCGAAAACCAGTTCCGACAGGTCAAGACGCCACGGAGAAACCGAAGGCATCCGTACCACTAGAACAACCAGTCCTGCCCGTAATTTCTTCCTCGCAACACGATTATTTTCACGAACCCTAAATGGTAGACGCGATTCCTTCAAATCACTTGCGTCCTCCGCGTAAGTCCGGGAAAACGCGGTCAAGCTTTTCCTTGGCGTTAGCCGACCTCAAGATTGGGCCGGGGGAGGGGGTTCAGATAGTTTTCGAAACTGTTGGTGGAGATCTTCATCTCTCTTTGGCCGACAAACCGTTGACCATTTTCCGGCCAGTGGTGCATTATATTCTGATCTTTGGAAATGCAATTTTACTCTTTCATATCCCGTATGGAGGTAATATAGTATAAGACAATTGGACGTTGGGACGTTTTGAATGGAAGTATAACATTAACAGCTACTACGATTCATTGGCACGTCCAATGCCAGATACTGTAAGAACATATTCGAACAAAGCTAGGCATGAAAGAAATGAAGAATGAAATAAATTTTCTACACATGAAAATGCTTTTAAAACAGTTTACAGCGTTGGTCACGCCACATTCAACTAGTTTATGATAAAAGTGGCATTTTATGACATTTATGACCAGAGCAACCTTTTATTTTGCGAGTAGGAAAGGTTGCGACTCCGGCCGATATGCCTAGTGGCACAATCTTGCGAACAAATTAAAATAACTTTTACCACATGCGTCATACACTATTTTGTGACAGACTTACAGACTTTCATTTCATTTTATTCAAGTATACAAATCACTTAATGATACATGAAGGTCAGTGGTAGCTGATTCGGTCAGACGGACGATTATATTCGACACCGAAATATTAGAATAAAGGTTCTAATTGAAGCATATTAATAAACATAATCTTATTACCCTACTAGAATTAATTTTCTTAGTCATTCGTCAATTTGTTATACATATTTTAATAAATTTATTCAACACATTTGCAAGAATTCAATAATTAAAACAAGATTAGAATTAAAACAATAATCGTTAAAATATACAGCAAAATCTTCGTGATATATTGCGGTAAATGTATTAATTCTTTTCCTATACTATTCTGTTTCATTTAAGATTCTGTTATTTTTAGGATGTACCTGAGGAAGACCCCAAACAATAGGGTCGAAACATTGTAAATAGCTATTATTAGTATTATTTAATGAAATAATAAAAAGTAATTCAATGTCTTTATTTTGACCTTGTAGTTATTACAATAATCCTTACTTTTTGTGCTTTACAAATCGTCGTTTATTAAGTCCTTCATTATTCTTCTTGTTATTGTTGTTATTGATGTTATTGTTGTTATTGTTGCTATTATTGTTATTGTTGCTATTGATGTTATTGTTGTTATTATTACAAATTACCCGACCTGTGCCGTTGTCGTCTTGCGAAGCGTACGAAACACCTCGCGCTCGGTTCCTTTTCGCAGTCGTCGTCCAAATGGACGAAGTTTTGTCACCAATAAACCTGCTTGTCTTAACCGTTCACATCTTACGAGTGTAATTGTCCGTTCTTTATTTCAAATTGTAGCCGCTCTTACTGCACAACGTCATGCTAATCGGAAACATCGTAACTTCACATTTTCCTCTTCATATCTTGATACTTGTAATTAGGAAAGAGTGGTAACGAACAAAAGTAAAGAACTAATTGAGCATCTTGAATCATTGAGTTCCGTAGTATTTTTGAGTTCAACGAGAATAGGATCTAAATTTCGGTTAAAAGGTTTTGTTTTTCCCCTATCGTGCAAAGGAGCAAAAGAGAGTGTAGCATACTAATAACTATTAAAACGCGCAGTCAAGTGGATTATAATGGTGCTGGATGGAAAGAGAGGGGGAGAGGGCGGAGACGTGTGTGTGTGTGGGGAGAGGGGAGGGGTTGGCGCCCAACGAGGCTAACGGACGCAGTCGCGTGCGGCGCCAACAAGTAGACTGCGACCCCGCGCCTCGGCACGCGGCACATCTTATGCAAAATGACCACTCTCGTACACTCCCACACAAAAATGAACGGATACTCAGGATTTGGTTCCCCAGTATTGAATTATATCAGTTTACTTCGATCCCTCACTGTGAGACCGTACACTAGCCAAGGTGTGTGAGGCGGGCAGTTTAGCAACTGGGTTCGAATCCCACTGCAAAATTACCACTCTCGTACACTCCCACACAAAAATGAACGGATACTCAGGATTTGGTTCCCCAGTATTGAATTATATCAGTTTACTTCGATCCCTCACTGTGAGACCGTACACTAGCCAAGGTGTGTGAGGCGGGCAGTTTAGCAACTGGGTTCGAATCCCACTGCAAAATTACCACTCTCGTACACTCCCACACAAAAATGAACGGACACTCAGGATTTGGTTCCCCAGTATTTAATTATATCAGTTTACTTCGATCCCTCACTGTGAGACCGTACACTAGCCAAGGTGTGTGAGGCGGGCAGTTTAGCAACTGGGTTCGAATCCCACTGCAAAATTACCACTCTCGTACACTCCCACACAAAAATGAACGGATACTCAGGATTTGGTTCCCCAGTATTTAATTATATCAGTTTACTTCGATCCCTCACTGTGAGACCGTACACTAGCCAAGGTGTGTGAGGCGGGCAGTTTAGCAACTGGGTTCGAATCCCACTGCAAAGTACCACTCTCGTACACTCCCACACAAAAATGAACGGATACTCAGGATTTGGTTCCCCAGTATTGAATTATATCAGTTTACTTCGATCCCTCACTGTGAGACCGTACACTAGCCAAGGTGTGTGAGGCGGGCAGTTTAGCAACTGGGTTCGAATCCCACTGCAAAATGACCACTCTCGTACACTCCCACACAAAAATGAACGGATACTCAGGATTTGGTTCCCCAGTATTGAATTATATCAGTTTACTTCGATCCCTCACTGTGAGACCGTACACTAGCCAAGGTGTGTGAGGCGGGCAGTTTAGCAACTGGGTTCGAATCCCACTGCAAAATTACCACTCTCGTACACTCCCACACAAAAATGAACGGACACTCAGGATTTGGTTCCCCAGTATTTAATTATATCAGTTTACTACGCTCTTCACTGCACGGCCGAACAGAGTTGTCAAGGTGTGGGAGGCGGCAGCTTAGCAACTGGGTTCCAATCCCACCGCCGGCATCCATGTGTACTGGTGATTGATTAATTGATTGATTGTTAGTGATTCCGAGCGCGTTAACAACGGAGGTCATTAGTCCTGTAAGTGTAGCGCGTTTTTTCATCAAGAGGTGGTGGATCTCGCCCCCATTGGATGGCGAGATCCGGCGCCGAACTAACTGTCCGCCTGCGGGGTTTCCCCAACCAGGTATCTCCCACCAGCGGAGCACTGACCGCTGATCCGCAAAGTTCAATGTCCGATTTGGGCTCATGAGTCGCGCGGGAGATTGACAGGAAGGCGGTTAACATAATAATCTTTACTACGTTACATTTCCTGGCGTTACACAATGACAGCGTGATGTAAAATTCGAAGAAAAATTAAAATTTCAATTCCTGTATACGAAACATCAGTATTTCTTGACCTGCTTCCAAATGCTGATGGCCAATCCCTGCAATGTGTCCGCTGTTAGCAGCCCCCCACTCTCTCAACCACGCATTCTTTGTTTTCTAATTCGCCACAAAGGGAGGAGGTTTCTACATTCACCGAGAGGAGCGTAGGAGATGAAGCGATTGGTACCAGAGAATCCGGTACTTACACGCCTTCGCTACGTAAAAATCACTGTACCTTCACAAGAGTCTCAGTTGTGAAGCGTATACATTAAAATAATCCATGTTAACGTGTGTGAATCTATATTTAATAACTCGCTCACATTGAACGTAAAAGAAGCAGTAGATAAGAAATAGTTCGTGTCCCAATATTCGCTGTAATTCACTTATCACTCGTGATAGGGAACGTATGATTAAGATGTAAACTTTCATTCAATAAAATTATAGAAACAAATCACAACACAATTTCTATCTTAATTTTACAATTATTCCTCTTGGAATTAATTAAAAAACATATTATAACAAAAAAAATAGGTGCGAGCTGTAATTATTACCAATAGGTTTGGTTCATCGGTATTACAATGTTGATACGCTAATTTCAATTATCAACTTTAAAATAATTTCTTCTTATTTTGAACACAAGATCATTCCCAAATCCATAAAGTAGTTTGCAAATCCACAATGCAGTTTGAATTACTTCTCATAGTTGGGCTGTGTTTCTGATTGAAACGCTATTTTGGATTGTTAAATTTGTGTTGATGAAATCCCTTTAAAAAATTAAGTTTTCTGATCCCATGCACCCCGTTGTATTGAGTTTTAGAAGTGATGGCTGAGATGTGTTAAAGAATAGAAATTGCGGTATTATACGTAACTCTTAATACTGCGAGAAAGTACTCTTGTTGCACCACTAGTTTTTGATTTTGAACATTCTAATTAGCTTATGCTTTGAATCCCATTGAATCATATTCATAACGCTAAATAAACTCTCATTTAAATATCCCATCGCCTGAACCACCTTCATGCAATAACGCTTCAATTTATTCTGTTATAAACAAGTGTGAATACGCGAAACACTTAACGAATACACTTCACAAATACACGAATACACTTCACAAAAAATACGAACATGACAATCAAGCAATATCGTTGCTAATGGAAACAACCTATTTCAGATTTCGACATCGTGTAAGCCTGTGTAAATGGATGTACAGAGGTTTCGTTTTTCGCCATGCATCATGGAACGTAGCACCAAGCATGGGTGGGGGAGAGGGCGGCGATGAACGCATTGAGCCTTAATTACGCGCTATCGATGTGCCTCAAGCCAATGTGTCGCGGGTTGCATGGCGACGGCGCTCTCCCATCTGAGAGCAGCGGAGTACCAATATATTCAACGAGTGTATAATGACTATTATTCAAGAGTTTATGTTTAAGACACGAGCAACTTACGAGCGAGGGTCGTAATTTCAAAGCGTGAATAATAGACATTAAACGCAGATAGAACACTATACATTCTTCACGACTTCACCTCTAGCTAGAAAGTGAAAATCAGATCCAGGTGTCTAAGGGGACGCCTAGGATCGTATCTGCTCAAAGATGGTTCCCTAGATCCGTGCCAGGTGTAGCTTCAAAAGAAATCTAGGTCGAATACGGGGGTAAAGTACTCCGACCACGATTGTCCTCGAAAAAAAACCCAACAAAGATATAAATAAATATCCTTCCTTGTGGCGTGTATTATTACAATTTTTAATATAGCTAATAATTGCTTTCTTTTGTTAATATCGACGCTATTAAATTAAATGTTTGTTAAATGATTTAATAATCGTTAACCATTATTAAATGAACATTTAAAACCTTGGCTCTAATAGGTCCTAGAGGTGACGGTGAGTATTGTAAATTGTTTTAAAAAAAATATTTTTATTACTTAGATTTTTTATACATAGATCAGTTCATTGAACTCTACATATGTAGACTATCTTATCTAATCTAGACTATCTTATCATATCTTAACCTAACTTAATACTAATACAAAGATTGAGGAAACCATGATGGCACCTCATAGATTATATTCTAGAACTGAAAACAATTTACAAAATATATGAAATGGATATTTGTTTTTGATGCGGGTAAAGTGAGTGGGATTTTACACAGGTTGAATGAAGATAAATTATGGATGTAGTGTATATTGGAGAAATGATGGGATAAGTAGGCAATGTGGTGAATGATGGGATCGAGATCGAATTCTTTATGTAATTGGTGGTTCGAAATGAACCAGGGTGCAGTTCATTTTGGTGTCCATGTGCAGTCCTAAATATTTAATGGGTTTATTGGGGGGATACCATGGATGGGCTCATTATTTAATGTTAGTGGTTGGTGGAGTGTATGGCCTTAATGGAAAAAAAATCTGCATTTTTATTTGGGTTTAGTTTTACTTTTAATTTGGATGACCAGCTGTCTATTAGATTTAGATATAATTGTAGGTTATTTGTAATGCTGATTAGCGAATTGTTGGATGCAAATATAAGTGTATCATCTGCGGTTTTAACTGTTGGATGCTTGGGGATGTCTGCAACATACAGACTGAATAATGTGGGTGAAAGGTGGGATCCTTGTGGTACACCTGCTTTAATTAACCTGGGGTTTGAGTGATGATTATTGATGATTACTGCAAAGGTTCTGTTGGGTAAGTAGTTTTGGATTATTGAGGTGATGTACTGTGCAAATGCCTCGGCGCTCCCCTTCTAGATGTGACGTCACAATCCAGCGTCGGTGCCTGAGGGGAGAGGACGTTGGCACAGGTGGTTCGAACTTATGGTGCTCTAGAATGAAGTACTCGAGAGAACAAATTGAACGCTTTGCAATAGTCCACTCCACAGATTTCATTCCCTTCTAAAAGAAATATCCCTTTGGAAAATTCATTATCCTGTATAATAAAAAAATGTATATCGCATGCATTATCGTAATGCGCAGTGATGGGAAGACGTTCTCCTTTGAGAGCGGTAATTAAGCAGCCATTCATGATCTTTTTTTGTAAAGTCTTTTACAAATTTGTATTCGACTCATTAAATTAATTTATAACTGAAATGCTCTGGAGTACCTACCAAACTTGTCTGCTGGTCCTGATGAAGGAAGCATTATTGAATTCTACCCTCCTAAATCGCCATTTTGTAAACAGAAGTAGAGTGACATATCATTTAAATATTGCTTGCATTTTGAATCTTAAGATTTTACAAAAGTAGATATATGAAATAGAATATTCGATACTTTGAAACAAATACGAAGTTATAAGTATTTTTCTAAAGTAATTTTTATACAAAATCCAACTTCATTATGGTTATATTAAATAAGTTTGTGTTTACATTGACTTCAAAAAACTTCAACTTATAGAAAAATAAACATATCTAAAAATATTGTTGAGGTAAAAGAATTTCGAGAAGAAAATGTTTGAGAAGTGCAAACAAAAATGAAGATACAAAACAATTATTTGATACGTAAAGACTTGCGTGTAGCTCCTTTGACATTGTCTTCGCTCTGGAAACGACACAAAGAGAATGACGTGCGATTCACAGAGTGAGTTATGGCCGGAAGCGTAGAATTCGCACTCCGAAATTTACCTCGCTTCCCGCCCCAACGGTCATTTGATAAGCGCTTTCCGGCTGTGCATCGCATACAATGCGCCGTAAATTGGCTTCTTGGTTTCGTTAAAGCAACTGCACGGCGGAACTCGCCGCATCTTGGATACTCCGCGCCCGGGCGGGAGGCGTTTCCCGTAGCACTTTCCACGCGGCCCGCGGGCCGCTCCTCTTTTGTTCCTGCGTTTCGTCAGCTCTGGCGCCGCCGCCCCGCAGCGCCTGCGTGCGGTGGAGCTAATTATTTAACGCAGCGCCAGGCCCCAAGCCACGGCGCGAAGGCCTGCAGACGCAGCAGCGGAAATATCCCCGACGAAATAACTGTAAGTGAGATCCATTGTTGTGCAATCCTAATTCAGTATAATTCATTCACTGTTCTAAATGGTTTAGTATTCCCCGACAGAAAATCAATTTGCTTTAAGATTAAATTGTGTTCGAACAGTGTTAATAGAATAATTTAAAAATTGGATGTCGAAACATCTCGTTGTTTGCAAATAACGGAAGGAATATAATTCCAAAATTATCTCCAAACCCACCTACTAAAACTGTTCTAAAATATTTAGCATTCACCGACAGATTATCAATTTGCTTTAAGATTAAATTATGTTCGAACAGTGTCAATAGAATAAATTAAAAATTGGATGTCGAAACATCTCGTTGTTTGCAAATAAAGGAAGGAATATAATTCCAAAATAATCCCCAAACCCACCTTCTACAAAATTACACACATTGATAGTAATGTGAATGACGTGTATTCTGCTTCAGCGATATCAACACATCAGGTAAACTGTAAAGAAGACCATTTTTAAAACACAATTCTCAGAATTTCATTCGTTCCGTGCTGAACAATATGAAATGTTTTAATAATACGCGATTTTAACTTTTAAATTTACATGCGCTGACCTTAGCAACCATCAACCTAAACAACAAGCAAGACTGTTTAATACGTACTTACGTAGTAAAGAGACAATATTGTATAGCTGCGGGAAAACGACGATTTTCCGGTAGAAAAATTCTTATTGTGAAACCCTGGTATCGAAAAAGTGGATAAGTCTGGTTCCTACACAAGTTGTGTATTCCTCTAACATGTTGTATATACACAATCCACGTGTACGGGTCCACCAAATTGTTTAATGGCAAAACTTCTGTCTGTCAGCCATTCTGTCCGCGGAGTGTGAAAATATTTCTCTAATATTTTTTCAGAATATTTTACTTTATTGAATTTCACTGCTGGATTAGTTTGAAGAAAACACGAGATAGTCATAGTTCATAGATTCTGATATTTATGTGGCGCACGCAACTATTATTTAGAAATAAGGAAAACACCTTCAGTAATCACAAACTTTTAACTACAAATGATTGCAAAATAGCTTCATATTTCACTGTGAACCGCTAGCTTTGTTGACAAACTTTTCTCAAATAATGTGAGTTATGAGGGTAAAATGTAATGTACAACTTTTCCATTTCTCGAAAATTCAATTCTCTACAACAGAAAAATTAAAAAAAAATTAGAGGCATTTTTGAAAAAAATGTAGTTGGAGCTTCATGCAAAGTACATCCAGAAATCAAAATATCGGATTCAGTTTCACACAATTTCAGTTATATCAATCGTAGAATATTGATTTTGGTGAAAATGCTGCTTATGGATTAGCCGCAAGTGTTGTTCACGGACGGAGGGACGGACGGAGACTTTTTGGCGTAAACCAATTCTTCGATATCAAAGACGTACACAACTAAGTTTCTGAATTGTGACTACGTTTTATAACGTTTGTATTAACAACCAATTTAGAACATACAGTAACAAGAATTATCCACTTTTGGGTATAGGGGATCTAAGATACGAATTTTATTACCGAAAAATTGCTGTTTTCGTTGCAGCATTACATAATTTTCTTCATACTACGTACATAGTATGCGAGAAAGTAATACATGCAGTAGTCTTAAAGGGTGCTTTCATAAATAAAACTGTAGGAAATAACGGTGTTTCTCAAGCCATCTTCCTCAGAGTAACGACAAGTTATTTACTTGGTTATATACCGTCTCTTAAGCAAATAATTAGCATTACAATTTAACCTTGTTCTTTACTTAATCGGTCATCAAACGGAGGTACATGAATTAGTTGAACAATTGCTCGCATTCCTTCGAATATCACGTAATAGTAGTACAATAGCCCCAATTATAAGCCTTTGAATATTGATTTAATGAAGCCATTTTGCGCTTCCACTTCGTCGCTTTTTGCGTGCTAATAGCCAGTATAAATAACTACTTTTCTTGCCCATCACTTTGAGAACCCTCATTTCCGCGAGGCTGTTCACCCCGTGCGTGCGACGAAGCTCTGAAGACGGCGCCGAGTCGTTGGCGCACGTGTTAAAAACTGCCCTTGCCGAAGAAGATTCTCTAGCATTGAAGGCTTTTATAGCATTTGCAGGAAAAGTAAAAAGTTGTATTTAAAAGTAGTTACAAAAATGCAATTTTAAACGGAATTATCGATTATTTGTTTCTAATCATTAATATCTTCCTTTTTGTTTTCGCAACTGTGATATTTCTTTTGACTTTTATTGCCTTTAACTCAGGTACCTACAATCTCATTTTATGAATGAATTGTTTGAACTTATATAATGATCACTATGTTATAGAAAAGCACTTTGGTCAATAAAGAAATCGTACCTGTCTTATTAGCTCGTAATAAAAACCAGAAGAAGGATGCTGGTGAGACAAGACTCCAACCCCCACTTAATTGCAGTCCCGAAGTTTTCATTGAAATCATACAAAAATATCTCAGTTGTAATTTAAATTAGCCACTTAAAGTTTTTCTGTTGAGTAGAGCGATGAGTTCCATGCCTATATGTGTGTATGTGTGTGTCTAAGTTTGTGTGTATGTGTGTGTCTAAGTTTGTGTGACTGTGTGTGAGTATGTCTAAGTTTGTGTGACTGTGTGTATGTCTAAGTTTGTGTGTATGTTTGTGTGAGTATATCTAAGTGTGTGTATGTTTGTGTGAGTCTAAGTGTGTGTATGTGTGTCTAAGTGTGTGTATGCGTGTCTAAGTGTGTGTATGTGTGTCTAAGTGTGTGTATGTGTGTCTAAGTGTGTGTATGTGTGTCTAAGTGTGTGTGTGTGTGTCTAAGTGTGTGTGTGTGTGTCTAAGTGTGTGTGTGTGTCTAAGTGTATGAGTCTGTGAATATGTATACATATACGTGTAGGTATTATGCACGCATATAAGATATGTCAGTGGTGTGGCTGGGGCAGCGCGCGGGCGGCGCCGCATCCGCCCAGGGGAAAGCGCTGCACCGCCCAGCGCTCCTCTCCTCTCCTCTCCGCTGTGAAGTCGCCGGGCGGCGGCTGCGCTGCGGCGCATGACTGCGCGGGAGACGCGTTGGCTGCCTTCGCCGCTCGCAGCTCTCGCCGCCGTCTCGCGGCCGAGGCTTCTGCACAAGCTCCTTTCGCCCCGCTCCTCTTAGGTGCGCGTGGAAGCAGTGCGGACAAAGTCCTGTTGTCGAAGCCGCGAAATTGAGTGTTGACGTTTTCTCAGAAATACAATTGGTTGATTGACTTTTTTCGTGTTTCCGGGTGCGTCAACTGCTTTGGTCATTAGTCTCGTAAGCGTAGTGCATGTTGTTTCTCGGGAGATGGCGGTGATCTTCCCCCGCTGGATGGCGAGATCCGGCGCCGACCTACCGTCGGCTAGTGAGGTTTCCCCCTAACCTGGACTCTCCCACCAGCGGGGCACCGCCCCAGCCGGGACAAGCTCTAAGCTCCCGACCGGTCAGAAATACAAGTTTCGGTGGACCCTGGTATGCACAAAAGTGTTTTTACTATCTAGCTTACTACTACTTAGTATTGAAAATCTAATACTGCGGTGAAAAGGGCGATCTTTCGATAGAAAATATCGTATTACCCTGATATCGAAAATGGATAAATATTGTTTGTACATGTAGCAAATTAGTTCATGTTTTACATTATGTAGTCAGAATTCGTTTCGTGGATCGTTGATATTAAAAAATTGTTTGGCAGCAAAACGTCTGTGCTTGTAAACAACGCGAGCAGCTAAACCGTATGCAGGATTTTCGTAAAAAAATTATATTCCTTGATCGATTTGGCTGATTGGCGATTGGCTGATTTGCTGAGTGGCGAACTTTGGAATTGGAAAAGGATATTTTCAATTTTTGAGGTACTTCACATAAATTCCCAACAACGTTTTCAAAAGTTTTTCAAAAAATAACTCTGATTTTTTCCTTTAAATTTCTTGTTAGAGTGAAAAAGGTTGTAAAGGTAGCGTAGGACCGGTTTTCATTATTAACTCTAAATATTCGAAAATTGCGAAAGTTTCCAATTGTTTAGACCTCCTCGCACACTTACATTATTTAAGATGTAGACTATTCTAAAAAATAACATTTGTTTTTCACAATTAGTTCTTTGGTTAATGCTAACGAAAATGGTAATAGTTTTCGTACAATTTTGAGTAAAATATATACAATTTTAAAAACAAAATTTTCTAAAAACAATGCTCCAAATTTTTCATTTATGCTTCTTGTACGGATAGATATAATTACATGACATTTGCGCGATTATAATTAAGACTTGAGTTCTGAAGAACTACATCTATGTATTTTTTAAACGTCTCTCACGTCGTTAAAATTGACATATATGTATATCGTAGTGTAATACATTTGTTAACAAACAAGCTTCAAAGTACCTCTAAAGACGATTGTTTAAAAATCCGTACGTTTTTTACCATAAGGAAACTAAAAATGAGAAATATATTGGAAAACGTACACCAAATTTTCTCAAAAACACTGCATTTTTTCAGAAAACTTTGCAAAAATTTAATTCTCTACAACACTCTTAAAATATGATTTCGAACTAGTTATTGGTTAGCCAACAAAATTTTAAAAAATACAGAAAATTGTAATGTTCTTTTATTACAGTAAACAAAATATCGACTTTACTCAAACGAAAATTAAATG
Organism: Teleogryllus occipitalis; assembly: GCA_011170035.1. Lineage (NCBI taxonomy): Eukaryota > Metazoa > Arthropoda > Insecta > Orthoptera > Gryllidae > Teleogryllus > Teleogryllus occipitalis. The sequence continues at coordinate 71,394 of BLKR01001189.1, read as the reverse complement.
TTGACGTAAATTGACATGTTCTCTAAATACTGTATCTTGAAAGTTGTATTGAAAAGTTCGTAATTATTAAATATGCTTTGTTTATTCTTCGTGCACTGTTGAATTGGTAGGTGGATTCCTGACTTTACCATAGCAAACCTTAAGATAAACAATGTGTGCGATTTGACAATTTCAAATGAAATATATAAACATGGCGGCCACAGAAGACCAAGTTACAGAGATTCAGTGTGGTAAATATAGTGGTTCAGGTTGAGAGCTTTTGCTATAACACCAACGTTTGTCATTGACCACTTCGGCGGAGTGGACCAGTAAACTGGAGAGAAGATGATCTTCATAGGGGTCCTAGAGCGTAACGATTAAGGTGAAAATTTGACCGCTAGGGGAAAATTTTACCTCAAGTGCCTGCCTGGCTGTTTCGCGAACCCCGACTATAAATGCCCGAGTCACTTACTCTAGTATTTATTACCGGAAAACCGGAGAACTTTATGGATAGGCATTTTAGAAATAGAGACGCTGGCGATCGGGCCAAATCTGTCAAATGTGTTACCTGTGCCAGTAGATGATGGTGAACCTAGTGCAGATCAACAGTCTAGGCGCGGCGCCATACCCACATGGCTACCGCAGAGACAGCAGCTTAATTGCTGATCGCTGGAGTGACTTCAGGAGCCCACCAACAGGGTCCTCCGCCACATCCAGGCCCACGCATGAGATGGATGAAAGAGATGAACATCTCAATGCAAGCACTACACTAGCGCAACTGTGGAAATGGTATGAAGGGTTTAGAGTGATGATGAGTGGGGATTGCAAACCAGACAGCACACTGAATGAATAGCGGGTTTGCAGACAGTTATACTTTATTCAAATGCGTCACGTATTCTCAGATGCCGAATTGAATAGACTTAAACTACAGGTAACTACGCAACTGCAAAGGGCATCCCATTGCAGAAACGACCACGCACATGTAAAGTCGTAGAGAAAAACAAGTTTTACCTTACATATGTCAAGTAATGAATACCATTATTGGAAATACAATACCACAAATTGTTTCTTAGGAAGAACTGTCCGATGCATTGCCCTCTACTGCTTTGGCAATTTGTACTGTTTTGAGCATAAAGGCAGAACATCAAAGGACTCCATATCCAAAAAAGAATTTATATTGTGATGATTTATTCTGGCACCTTTTTGGAACAATCACAAAATTTAATAGAATCAGGGTAAGAATGACGTATTTGGAACAATATTACCTGAAAAACAAACAACCTCATTTTGAAATGGATGCGATTAGAAAATAAATAAACACATAAATAAATAAACACATAAATAAATAAACACATAAATAAATAAATACATAAATAAATAAATACATAAATAAATAAATACATAAATAAATAAATACATAAATAAATAAATACATAAATAAATACATAAATAAATAAGGCCAAAAAAGGAAATGTCCAGTGTATGGAAGTGAAGAATAAAGTTAAGGTTTTAATAGGACACGCGAGGAATTTCTGTGCTTAAGAAATAGCAGTAATAAATAAAAAAGTTGATTATTAAAGAAAAACAATACAATAACAGTAGCGAATGACTATCAATGGGAGGAAGCGGAGTGAATGACAAATGTACATCATGCGCAGAATCTACCTAAGCAGATACAACGTGGAGGACTTTCGGACAGGAAGAGACAGTTGAAGGGCAGGTAATAGTATTTGCAAGAGAGAACGTATGGTGTGAGTGGGTCTCGAAATGATAGCGCATTATTGTAAGAACAGTTTTCTCACTAAGAGCACTATGAATTAGTTATAATTAGTATTTAAGGAGTAGATAGAAGCACGTGAACACTTGGGTAATATAGGGAGTGTAATTTCGGAATGTCGGACTTGAGTTAAAATTTGAACTTGGACGGGGGCCAGGCAAGATGTGGATGCCATGAAATTGTAACGGATTCTAACAGCGGTATCACCGGCCAAGAATGCAGTGGTCAGCATAAGGGAAAGTGCAAAAACATTAAATACATTTAATGTAGGGAGATGAAGTTATGTACAAATAAAATAAAATAGAGGATTTAAACCCGATCGAAGCCATGGATTTTTAAGGGCGAAAAATCTTCCGTGCGCCTTCCTTCGGAGGGGAAGTAAATCCGGCTGTTCCATGTTGTAGATTTACTGCATGTAAATTTTCCTGAAAGTGGTCTCTTAAAAGTTGCAATATAAATAGCTATTATGAGGTGGCGATGATGTAACGGTTAGCGTTTCAGGCATTAGCGTATATGCCCAAGTTCGCGGGTTCAAACCCAATCCAAGCCGTGGATTTTTAAGGGCGAAAAAATCCTTCGTACGCCTTCCTTCGGAGGGGAAGTAAATCCCGCTGTTCCATGTTGTAGATTTACTGCATGTAAAGTATCATCAAGCCTAAAAGAAGCATCTGAGCAAAATTTAAAATCAGCAGTTTCATCACCCAAGTGATACCTTCTTTCTCTGACAGACGGTGAAAGGAGCGTAGCGAAATTTGCGTGGTCAGGCGGAAGAGCAGGTCTTAAGGCCTGAGCCTCGCCACGGAAATATGAGGCATAATTGAATTGAAATGAATAGACATTTACTATTAGTAAATATTCGTATCTCTATTTTGGTGTCGGTGTGGCTTTTGTTACCACACGTGATATTTGCTTAGGGTTTAAGACGGCTCCCCACATTCAGCATTCGTCGAGCAGCGAGTTAGGGCTCGCACTATTCCGAGCAGCTGACGTGTTCGGCGAATGTTCGCTCCCTTTAATGTGTCCAAAAGACCGACACCCGGAGGGTAGGGCGAACCCCGAATGTTCGTCACACGGCAAATAGCAAACAACTCATCCACACTACTCGGGATTCGGCGAGCGGTTGCTCGCTGTTCGCCGAATAACGGATGTGTGGAGACGAGGCCCCAAGTGGGCGTTTGCCATGGCTGGTGTGACACCTCGGCCGAAGCCCTTCAGTGGCTACTAGACGAGCGCTTCATCCGTGGATTGATTGATTGATTGATTTTTTCAAGTTTCCGGGCGCGTCAACTGCTCTGATCATTAGTCCCGTTAGTGGAGTGCATGTTTTTTTCTCGGGAGATGGCGGTGATCTTCCCTCGCTGGATGGAGAGATCCGGCGCCGACCTACCGTCGGCTAGTGGGGTTTCCCCCTAACCAGGACTCTCCCACCAGCGGGGCACCGCCCCAGCCGGGACAAGCTCTAAGCTCCCGACCGGTCTCCCGGAATATGTGGTAGTGTAGTGCATGTTAGTGTGTGTGTAAGAGGAGAGGATAGGATAAGGAATGGGAAGGAAGGTGGCCCGCGGTCCGTGGCCCGTTTGTTAGGGTACTGCTCCGGCATTCGCCTGATGTTGATCGGAGAAACCATGGAAAACTACCGATCAGAGCAGCCGGCCGCTAGAATTCTCCTCCAGACAGCGACTGAATTCGACCTAGCTGAAGAGCTAGTGTCGAAAATCCTGCCGCCGTGGGGAGTGGGAACGTAGGACCTCCCGTTCAGAGGCGCCGCAGTGCCGGGAGCCACCGCTCCCGGTGCTTGGTCCGTGGAGGGAGCGTGGCAAGGGGCTGGACCGGGGCTGCTGCGAGGCGCGCGCGGGGCTTGCGCAAGTGGCGCGGCCGGCGGCGCCGGAGCCGCGCTTCGCCGCCCCCGCGTGACTCCGCCCGCGCCGCTGGCGAAACCCCTCGGCGCCGACGCCTGGAGAAGGCGACCGGAGCATCGTCTCTCTGCCCAACGTACTACAGGCGAATACTATTTACAGTATTCACCTTTTGCCTACACACGTTGTAATATCTAACCACTGCTACTACAACAACACATACTTTCTCATGTTATTTCTAACTGGAGCAGTTTTTCGAAAATTCGGAGTGTTTAACGAAAATGAGAAATGTCTCAATTCTTATGCACCGTCTGGAGAAGGTGACCGAATCACCGTCTCTCTGCTCAACGAGCCACGTACTACTTGCGAATAACTTTAAAGTGATCTCGTTTTACCTACACACGTTGTAAAATGTAACTATTGCTCCTACAACAACACACCTTTCTTGCATTTTTTCTGACTTGAGCAGTTTTTCGGAAATTCAGAGTGTTTAACGAAAATGAGACACGCTCTATTTCTTGTGCACCAGTGTCTGGTACTCTTTTTCCCCTCTAGGGTGGCGTCTCATTTCTCTGATGATTACCGATGTCTCATTTCTTGTGCACCGTCTCGAGAAGGCGACCGAATCAACGCCTCTCTGCTCAACGAGTCACGTGCTACATGCGAATATTATTTACAGTATTCACGTTTGCCTATACAAGGCCTATACGTTGTTAGTTAGTTGATGCCATTTTTACGTGGCGAGACTCGGGCCATCAGGCTAGCTCTTCCGTCTGACCACGCAAATTTCGCTACGCTTTCACCCTCTGGCGGAGAACGAAGGTATTATTCGGGTGACGAAACAGGCAATTTACATTTAGCTCAGAAGCTTTATTTAGGCTTGAGGATCTTTTGCATGCGGTAAATCTACAATAGGGTTCAGCCGGCTTTACTTCCCCTCGAAAGGAAGGTGTACGAAATATTTTTTTCGCGCTTAAAAATCCACGGCTTCGGTCGAATTTGAACCTGCAAACTTGGCTACAACAGCCAGATAAGCTACCTGTTATAGTAAAACCTAACGTTTTTTTAAACCTAACTAGTGTTGCTACCACTGCACATACTTTCTCGCATTATTTTTAACTTGAGCAGTTTTCGAAAATCCGGATCGTTCAACGGAAATGAGACATGCCCCATTTCTTATGCACCAGTGTCCAATACTCTTTTCCCTTTAGGGTGGTGTGAGCTTCTGTATTCCATCGGGTCTTAAAACGCCTTCTCGGAGTCCAAACCGCACAATTCATGTCACGTTTGGGCCACGTGGTTTCTCTACGATAAAATAAAAATGTATTGACACTCGGCGTACCTTCACCCTCGTTGGCAGGTACATTACACTACATACGCAGTGAAAAGAACATATAGTGATTGTGCGGTGGAAATGGGCGATTTTTTTACAGAAAAACTTATTATTCGACCCTGGTAACGAAAAAGTTGATAAGTCTTCTTCCTGTATGTAGTAAATTATTTCATCTAACACGTGTTATAAAAGCTTGCGTTTTGTTGGTCCTTGATTCCGAAAAATTGACGGCAAAACGTTATCAACAAATCAACGCTAGCGCCTGAACCATTCACACTACTTTCTGTAATATTAGTATGCTCTGATCAATCTGAACGAAACCCACCCCTGCAAATTTGAAATGGATATTTTGATTTTTGGAATAACTTGAAATATGTCACGTAAGATCACATAGGTACAATTTTTCTGAGCTCCAAATTTTCATGTAATGTTTTGTGAAATTTATGCAATTTTGAAACAATTATTTTCTCAAAAATAATTCCATGTTTTTTTAATGTTTTTCTCGTTTATAGCGTCTCGTTTTCGGCGAAATCCGTACTTTCAAAAATTGCAAAAAAATAGTGATGAAAAACTGCAATATTGAAGTTGAGAAAAATGTTTAGCAGTTGACGCTCCCGGAATCACAATCAATCAATCTCTGACCCCGAGTGTATTTTGTTACGAAATATGCGAATTCGGGACATCCTTCATGAGTGTTAGACAGATGTATTCTCGCCAGTTACACATTGACGGATGCCGGAAGTGTAATCGGAAGTTCTCGCTCCGAATTCGTGTCGTTGTCGCTTTGTTTCTCAGCGACGAAGCAGCGTCTCACACGCCCCCAGCTCTCTCCAGGCGAGCGAGGCCTCCGGGTGCGATTCCCGGCAGTCGCTCTTGCGACCCGGAAAACACGGCCTCGTGGACAATATTAACACGTCAAGAACATTCCTACCAGGTACGCATCGTGAAGAGTCGTCAGAAAATAAAATCACCGTCGCTGTATTGTTCTCTTCCTCGTTGCCGATTCTGTTATCCGCGTCAAAGGCACCTGTTCCGCCCTGTGCGGAGTAGGAAGTGGCGGGGCTCCTCGTGTTGGCACAGGCGGTGGGGATGTGGGAAATCGACCCAGCCAGGGGCCGATCCAGCCGATCGTTTAGTGGGGGCCATAATAGATTTTCGTTAAGTAATAAACATTTGTTATTATATTGTATATTATTTTGTAGTGTATATATGATACTATACAATATTATTTTTTAATGTGCACGTAAGCTTCCGCGGCTGAAGTCGATGACTTCATGGCTGCCCGCCTGACGCCGCGTAATCCCTGAGGAAGTCTGCGACATGACACGCAAAACGTTGGTCTCTCAGCCCACTACGCGGGGACACCAGGACAGCCAAGAAGTCAATATTATTTTTTAAATAATTCCATAATTCAAAGAAATATTTAAATAAATTTTGTCGAATAAAGGAAGGTAAGAAACGAAAACTCTATGCTTTGGGGGGGGGGCATGTCCCCCTCTGGATCCGCCACTGGCCTCAGCAGACAAAGCACTCGCACGAGAGGAGCCCCGAAAAATATATTATCAGCACCTGCTTCGTGGCAGGACATCTTATTTCTGACATTGGCAACAAGTGGCCAGAAATTTGTTTTCATTAAATGCAACACAAAAGAAATGAATGGTGCCATAGACTGACACACTCTTTCTAGTGCTAGTGCCAGGTTGGGGCTGAAGTCATGGCAACTATTTTTTTTTCTACCGGAAGAGGTGGCTCAGTGCATCAACTGTCCCTGCAGTGTCTCTGACCGGGAGGTTGTAGTTTCGAATACCCGACAGTGGCAAGAATTTTCACACTAGCTTGTCAGCTAGGTCAAATTCAGCTGCTGTCTGGAGGAAAATTCTAGCGGCCGGCTGCTCTGATCGGAAGTTTTCCGTGGTTTCTGCGATCAACACTAGGCGAATGCCCGAGCTGTATCCTAACAAGCGAGCCACGGACCGTGCGCGATATTTCCTTCCTCTTCCTTGTTCTATTTCACCCCTTACACACACACACACACACACACACACACACACGCACTAATTATCACACATGCCCGGAGACCGGTCGAGAGCTTAAAGCTTTTCCCGTTTAGAGCGGTGCCCCGCTGGTGGGAGATATCTGGTTGGGAGAAACCCTGCCAGCCGACGGTAGGTCGGTGCCAGATCTCCCCATCCAGCGGCGGAAGATCACTGCCACCTCACGAGGAAAAACATGCACTACACCAACGGGACTAATGACCGCAGTAGTTGACGCGCCCGGAATCACTAACAACCATTTTTTCTAAAAGAAATATCGGTTCACTTAATTGTATTTGTCGTGTGAAAGAAATGCAGTACTAGTTTGTTCTCAACAACATATGGTTCGTTGATTATCTCTATTAGCACATAGAGCAATGAGTAATCAGTTGACTACCGCCGTGCGAGATGAATGAAACCCTTTCGTGCTCCTACATCAAGGCAGCCGTTCTCCGTGGATGAAATGCCCTAGTGTCACAGGAGATTGGTGGGAGCTGTGCCCTTCCATCTCGGACAGTCGCGAGATAGCCGGGACGTTTCTGCGAGGAAGCAGAAACCAGTGATCATCAACGCACGCGACAACCTGTCTGTGTGCGTTATTCGATACCACTTTCGCTGTTTGACTCCAGTGGCGTCCATCACCTGCCTCCTCCAGCGGGTGCTTGGTTACCGCACGTGCTACATCGGTCCGCTGACTCGCAGGTTGTCCCGTGCGTTGCTCATCACTGGTTGCTAGGCGTCCTCGCACAAACTCTTCCTGAATATTTCGCGACTGTCTCATGTGGAAGGGCACATTTCTAAAACAAACTGGTTATTTTATACAAAAACGAAACGATTGTAATCAAAGACGGGTATATCAGCTAGTGATTTCTATGATTTTGATTGTTAAGGAACAGTGTTTGTCGCTGTATGGTACGTAGTTTTGGATTCTTGAAAATATGTTGATATATTTGATTTAAAACAGTTTTGGACAATAATTTCTAGAGCGTTCTATATATAATACTTTAATGATGAAGATCGATAGTTTTGTAACTTAATTTTTATGGATTCACAAGTTCATATATCTTTCATCAGATTCATAATTCTTCGATAGTTGGGAACTCTTATTTCATGTAGCCGGGCAAGCTTCTGAATATTATTTTTAATTCTCTGTATAATATCCTGCGATAACTGTTACAAATTGTCATTTAATCACCTTTGTTAGATTTACAGACGGGCAATGAGTTTTAGAAGTGATGCCTGAGATGTGTTAATACGGACAGAAATTCCAATATTACGTTACCGCTACTTATGCGAGAATGTATGTGCAGTTAAAGCACCATTAGTATTATTACGTGCATAAGAAATGTTTATGCATGTATTTATTTTTCACATTAAAGCTTGATGTAGCAGTAAAACTGCAAAAAAATTCTGTTTGACCTGGCTAGAGCAGAGCAGCAGCGAAGAAGGTATCTGCTGACGTGAGAAGTAGGCTAATAATGGGTTACGAGTGGGCTCTCACTTTCAAGCTGTCTTTTTCACTATCTATGAGCCAAAAAACTTCCCCTCATAAAAATATATTTCCAGAGACGTTCCGATGTCTTTAAAAAATACATTTTATTATGTTATCTGAACAGATGTAAATACTTTAATCATTAGAATCTGCAGCATTTCGAAACAGAGTAAACGTCGAATATAAACGTGGCTAGTTAGAGAACCGGTTGGATCAATTACGTTCTTAGTGAACTTGCAGAAAGTGAACAAAAACGCTGGAATATTGTTTTGCGTAGTGTCGAGAATTGTGAGTAAATGCGGAGAATTTTCACTTTCTTGGACCTGGAGAGTGTTGATAGTTTTCATTCTTCGGAGAAGTAAACTCCTGAAGGAGGTCGCTGTGCACTTGACATCTTCCTGTTGATCATTGTAAGACACAGCCGCCTTTCTAGTGTACCCTTCCTGTTAAGTGTTTCTAGTTACTAAGAAGTCATAATTTTAAATGTACGTTCGCAAGGATTCCTGGTGTTGGATATTTCTTCTAAATGAAAGATTAGGTCAAAGGGTAATATATTCAGAGCTTAAAGTGGTTTCTTGGTTCCGTATTGAGATGAGTCATTTATGACCATCTCAAATAGGTCGTAAAACATGTAAAATATGGGTGTTTTGTACAATGAAAGTGAGAAGAATGAGAAACAAATGAGTCATTGTTAGGACATATAAAATGGGTTATGTGAAGAAAAATAAATAAAGCAGTAATTGCAAACTCGAGGGAGATAAAATAGTGAAACATTATTTTACAGGAATTGGAACACGTATAAAGTGGTTTTTGATGTAGAGGAAGTAAAGCCAGTAGTAAATTAATAGTCGGGTAGACACAATGTATACGCAATGTGAGTAGCCAATTAAAATTCAAATATAGGATGACAAGTCAATAGATGCGCGTAGGATAATAAACACTTTTAGGAATACTCTGCCCAAAGAAGTCGATAGTTAGTTAGAGGTAGTGTTGTTAGAGGTAGAAAGCAGGTAATCAACGCTCGTGAAACACGGTCGTTTCGGGATTTTTATGCACGAGTCAAGAAACTTCTGAGTTTCAAATATAGCTTGAGTTGACGAAGTATATGAATTTAGAGACGAATAGTTATGAAAACTAACGCTGAATTAGAAACGGAGTTGTTTTAAGTGACACTGGAAATTTTAGTACGGAATTTGGAATGTGGGACGTGGATCAGAGATGGTACGAGATGGCGGTATAGGAGTGATGCTGATTGGCCTGGAAATATAATATGGAATGGCAATGCAAATGATTATATGCCATCAGTCAAGGCGGCAGAGCAGGCGATATCAGGGAAATGCAAAGACATTTTCTTAAATCGTAGGAATATGAAATTAAATAACATACTTTAGCAGAGATTATAAGTTGTAAGGAAATTATAGAAAGGAGTATAGAAGCATGACCGTGCATGAGTGAAATTAAAGTGATGGATGAATGAATGTACAGAATGAAAATTATTTGTAGTTTAAAAATTGTTTATTTCGTTGTATTTTTTATTTTATCATCACAGGGCAGACACAATTTATATCAGTTGTTTATACAGAAAATTTATGAGCATGGAAGCTCCTTTGTGAAATAACGCAATATATGGAAGTTGAATAATTACGAAATTCATGAAAAACGTCAATGCCCATATTTTGAAAGGATTCCAAAGTAGAATATTTCCAATACCCTGTGACGAGTTTATTGACATTCTACGTTCCCGTAGAGCAGGATGCTACCATCTCACTGTTAAACATTTTCTAATATCAATTTAGTACGCCTTTCCATGTAGAAAAATGCAATCATCATAGAGAGCTAGGCATGGGGCATTTCAAATGATATTAAAATTAGCTTAAGAGAAAGGCATAGTAATTGTATCATCTGTATTCAAAATTCAACTTGTATATGGGTTAAAGTAGAGATCCCAGAATTGAAGAAAACATGCATAGAATACATTTCTCTCCATAGTACATTGTTCAGTTTTTAACAGTTTTTTACGTTAAATAAATAAACAAAAGGTAACAGCGCGAATGCCGACCTGGATGGCCGAGGTGGCTAAGAGCGAGTACCGACTCAGCGCTTCGGTCCGAAGGGTCGCGGGTTCGAGTCCCGCCTTGGGCATGGCTGTTTGTCCCTTGACTTTGTATGTATGTGTTGTCGCGGAAAGCCTCGCATTCTGCTGACCCCAGATCAGAGGAGCCCGCAAGTGTTTGTCTAGTGAATGGTCGAATATGCGTCCCTTCGGGACGTAAAGGGCAACCGGCTGTCGGCTGGATAAAAGCCCTAGGAAAAAAAACCCAGCGCGGATTCTTTATGTTGCTTGTCATACTCCACTAGCGACTAATTCCGAACCCACGCCTCTTATTAGTTGAACAATTTTGTTGCGCGTTCGCTCCTGGAGGCAGCGTTGCAGAGCTGAGGGGTGGTGCATCCATTGATTGCTGGCAATGTGGGCGCAGGAAGCGAGGAGAAAGGTCATAAAGATGTAGTTTCACTCGCGGTGACCCAGTGCGGAACCACTTCCGCTTTTTCTGCTTCCCGGAGGAAGCAGGAGCAGCACCAGCCGCAGCTGCAGTCGCCCCGGAACCCCTTGTACAGCGCAGGCGCCGGGGGTGGAAATTCCGGACGAGCCGGTCGGGCGGCGAGGGATTTCTCTCTAACCTCTTTTCATGCATGATAATTGCCGATCTGGAGTAAGTGTATTTACTAACATCCAGAACAACTTTCATTCGCGTGTTTTCTCTGACCCGATCTACGCAGAGGGAGATCCGAATTACCGGTGCCTCGAGCTCATCTTATCGAAAGCGTCCGTGGGTTTTTTGGTTTTGCGGAAGCGGATGTGTTACGGAAATTACTCGTTTTGCTTTGAATATCGAAAAATTTAATATTCGCACTATACGTCGGTAATAATTTGTTTATTGCTCAGATTTTAACGTTCAGTTTTTATGATTATTTCTTTTAAAAAATATATAGAAATATCTCTACCTTACGATCACTCTCAGGAAGAATTATTTTTATCTCCAAAAATCATACTGATATATTGAAAACTATTCAGAGCCTTATATTAAACCCTACTGGAGCAATTCGTACTAACGATAAATTACTAAGCTAAGTGCCAAAGCAGAATGTATATCTCCCCTTGTAAACGAGCAACCGAGCAATAATTTTTCAATTGTAAGTGGAACCTAAGCGACCTCTTGGAAAACTAATCTGGTTCACCCTCTTCCTAAATTTACCACAAACTCGACCTGAACCTGTTAGTATTCTGCAGACAATTTCAAAATGTCTAGAAAAAAATGAACGTCGAAACAACGTTACCTCATCAATGTTACCAATCACAAGGTCCACGAAAAAAAAATACGAATATTTTTTGTTCTCAGGGGTTCGATATGCGTCAGCTGTTGATGTCAGCTTCACGAATAAAATTGCAATAAAAGAAAAACAACAAAAATTTAGCACTTTTTTAAAATTTGTGACTTATTTATCTGTGCTCTTCATAATAACCTTCAGACACACAAATAATGTAGACACAATTCGTTACAATATGCATGTATGAATTTTAAATTTATACAATTATTTTGATGATATGTCATTTTATAGACTTTGTGAAATCGACAACTTTTGTATTACATGAAAAAGTGGAATGAAAGTGTGGAAAATAGAAGGGTTCAGTAAAACAAGGAGTTATTCCCCACTGACATAGTCCTGACATAATGAGGGTTTTACCTCATGTTCCCTCCCCAATATTTTTTTAAACTTTTAAACATTTGCATATAAGTCAATACTGGATTTAAATAACATATTATATTAAAAGCATAGTGTTTGAAGTTTCGCATATTGCTAATAACTCTATTTCACAAAGTGTAGGATAGCCCCTTGTTCTAGTGAGCCCTTCAATTCTTAAATTATTCACAAATAATTAAAAGAATGGGAAATTGTACTTTGTGTTCTTAAGTGTTACGGACGGATTCGGGATCTCCGAAGCTACTCATGCAAGGAGGCCAATTTATAAGCCAATTTAGACTGGATCCTACCATAGAAACGCCCTGTGAATGCTCAAAAAACAAAATTACTCGGATAAAAATGTCGGAAACTGTACAGAACTATTTAGAAAAAATGCGCCCAAGTCGGAGTCGATCCCTTCTACAATCGCCCAAAAATATATAATTTCAAAATCCAAAAATATACTGAAAATAGTTTTTGGTGTAAAAATAAAAAAAGAACTAGCCCGTAAGTTTGGCAAAATGCCTTTTAGTTACTATGTTATGACTTTTAACAATATGACTTAATTTTAATACTTGGCATTTAATTTTACTACGGGAGTTGTTTTAGTTTTGCCGTTTTTTCCTATTTTAACTTCTGATGCTTAGTTTTGTCATTTGTCTTATATTTTTATTTTTTCTACCTTTTACGGTATTATTTTGCTTTTTCCGTCTCCTGTTAGCGATCTCGATGAAGTTCAAATACATACCTGCAAGTCTGGACAACGCGAAGCACGGTCGTATTTTGCTGTTCTGTGAAAGGAGAGGCTGTATTAAAAATCTAAATGAAAAAGGAAGATAATACCAGTCAAGATTATTGATTTTTTCATTGATGCCGACAGACTTTGTTCGCTCATGAGAGTCCCATCCCTTTTGAGTATGGCCTCCGATTCCTTTTTAGGACAGATCTCTGTACGTGATATATTCTTCTCAATATTTAATATTTAGAATTTTTGTGTGAATATTTAGAATGTAATTGTTGCAATTCTGCATATGTGGGACAAACGGGTAAGAAGTTATCCTGTAGGCTAGAGGAACACCTCAGATCTTGGAGACAGAAACAAGAACATTCCACATTTGCCAACCACCTTATTCAATACAACCACTCTTTCGATCCTGAAACTAATTTCAAAATTCTACATTTCGAAAATAAAGGTACCAAATTAAATATATTAGAAAATTTAGAAATCTTAAAATTATGCAAAAATCCCAACCTTGTATGCCTTAATGAACAATCAATAGTTAAATCCAGCCCCATCATAAATTTATTAATTGACTAGCTTCACTTTTTGTCCATTTCCTCCCTAACCTTCCCGCACTCTGCATTCGTACATCGTACGACCAAAATGGCGTCATTCGACTTTCCATAATTATGGGTTTAATCTGTGTTACTTGGGTAAGTACCAATTCTAAATATTTATTTATTTCTTTGTTCACTGTTTATATATGATTTTGTTGACATGTGTAATTTGTTTAACAATTGTAGAGCCACTGATGATGGGAAGAGTGTTCCCGAAACACGTGTCTGACTACATGTCATCACATTAAAATTACATTGTATACTATTGTGGTTGATATCTCATTCACCCCGTATATTTTATCATGAAGTACCACAAAATCTCAGCTGCCACCACAGAATTTAAAATAAATACTTTTTTGCATGCCTATTTTAGGTAAAATAATTGCATGAACTTCCGGGCTCTAATGATGACACTCCGTTACTCGCGAAATCGGTTGGAACGCTAATATTGCGGGATATTTATTTACCCAACCCTTAGATATTCACAATATGACGAAATCGGAAGAAAAGAGAAGAGACTATACGTTTTGAACAATGCAAAACGTTCATATAATACTTTTACTAACAATATATCTTGTGCCAAATTATAATGTAAAAAACAAAGCTAAAGAGGAAATTTTAGTATTAAACAAACATATAGGAAAGTAGGATACAGTATTAGAAAAGTAGGATAAGTTCATAAATATTTCGTGAAGTAAATTTATGATAAAAAAATTGCTTCACTACGGTAAGGATTCGAGGGACATTGCTAACTTACCCTGTTTTTTTAAATGACTTGCCATTGTTTTCTCCATGACGAGTGATCTCACTATGAACCTATCGCTGGCGTGGGCAAAATATATTTACGTCAGAAGCAGAACCGTAATATTTGTAGACTTGTCCTATGTTGCCAGATATGTGCGATTTCTCCTCTATCTGAAGAGGTAACACTGCATTGTAGAAAGGCTTTTCCTGATGCCAAGGATAATGATGTTTACTCAGAGGCGATTGTAGGGAGAGTACAGAGTAGGAAGTAGAGCGGTATGTGGCGAGTGCAGTTACCGAGTGTCAGCATCTGTCATAGCAGTTGTCATAAGTGACAGTAACATAAGTGAGTCAGGTGCTCGCGCGGGGTACACAGGCGCCCTAACTATTTTTTCTACTCCCATTCTATAATGCTGTCATTTGATGGCTGCAGTGCGTTGCATAATGATACTCATTACGATATAGATTTCATTCTGATACAGATTCTGGACCAATCACAGAGAAGTTTACAAACCAAGTATTGACAAATTAATCATTGAGAATCGGTCTAGTAAATGTTTCGTTCGATTGTGTGTATTAAAATTGCATTTGATATTGTATTATGTTTGTCAGTTTTAATTTCTTTTATTATTAGTATTTTTCGTGGAATTTTATTTGAAATAATTGGATCGTAATTTCACTTTGATCCTATTTGAATAGCGCAGTATTCCCTCGCAGGCGGTCTGGTAACCACAGTCACCTGCGTCAGCATGCGAGGGTAGGGTAGATATGTATCCGCTAGGTGGCCTAAGCTGAATCCGTCATGTCAACTGCCACGAAACTATAAAAGTTATAGAAAAAGTACCGTATGAAACTCGATATAGTGGGTAACCCGTGTGAAGTTGACGATACTCGCTCGTTCCTCGCTCGTATCGTAATAATTATCACACCCATCATTACATCATCGTTTCAGGTTCTCTTTCTTTGTATCCTAAAAGTAACGTTACGAAATATTTACGAATTTATCCTACATTTCTGATCCTATATTTTTGTGTCATACTAAAATTTGTTCTTTAATTTTAATAGTTGTCTTCGCGCCTTGTTGTTTTTTGTACTGTAGCCCTGATGAAGGAATTATAAATTCTGTAAAGTTGGCAAACTAATTGTTTCATTGACTACAATTGACCAATCTCGTGAACCACATCCGTTATTTAATTTTAATGTTTCTTTTGAGTCATAATATGGCACATGACGGAACATTTTGTTGGTAAAAAATATGAACATATTGTATTTAACATATTGTGCATAACTTATTGTCTCTTCTCCTTTATCTCTTTTCCGTCATATTTTATTTAAGACTGGGTCACAAACACCCCGTGCGAGTAAACGCGTTCCTATTGTTTCCACAAGTAATGGAGTTTTAATCATTTAACAACGCATATAATTCTTCGTCATTGTCGTTTTCAAGTATGATGTGAAACTAGATCACCGCTGCAAGATTATATTGTGGGAGAGGACTTTTCTTCCATTTTGGTCAGAGGGACAAAAAGGTGTCGGTTTTCAACGTACTCTAGCGCCTCGAATATTTGTTGAAAAATTGGAGTTAAAATGTGTATGTGTTATATAATTACGTCTACTTTAATTTTGTGTATGGAGATTCTTTCGATAAAATGCACAGGTGTCGAGACATATGCAAAATTAAAAAAAAATAAAATAAAATAAATAATTTTGGCAAACATTAAACTCGAATTGAGCATTCCAAAAACATATAGAACCGGTGAAAAGTATCTTCCGGAATTTATTCCTGAATCGGGCCTTCGAGTGAACCATGTGACTAGACTAAATGCGGAAGTAACATAAAAGAACAGCACGTCATCCCGACAAGCAGAAACACGGAAATTGTTTTTTTTATCATGGTCGAAAAAGCTAGAACCTCCATCAATAATGTTCAATTAGCATTATTTATTCTTTTAGATTTCAATATAGCATTCGACTTGATCGGTCACGAAAGGTTACTAGAAAAAAATGGAAATATTGGTATTACGAGTATGATACAGTGATTCTCGCCAGATAACCAAAGCCATTTCACCTGGTTGCCATCCTGATCCAGGTTTTTTTGAGCTTACCCAATTGCTTAAGATGTAAGCCGCGATAATCTTGAGCTCAGAGGCCCGTTTCACAAAGGTTACAATCCACAAGGTACAAGTGAATTCACTGCAGACTTGTGAGAATAGAAGCAATCGCGTTTCACAAGCATACTAGTAATCACTAATAGTTACAAGTGAATGCTCACTAGTTCACAAGAGAAATTCGACAAGTTACAAGTGTCTCTTATAATAATACAATTGTAAATGAGCCTCCTACAGACCAGGAGCGGTAGCTCAATGCATCAACTGATGTCACTGCAGCGCCTCTGACCGGGAGGTCCTAAGTTTGAGTCCTCACGGCGGCAAGATTTTCGACACTAGCTTTTCAGCTAGATCGAATTTAGTCGCTGTGTGGATGAGGATTCTAGAGCCCGGCTGCTCTGATCGGTAGTTTTCCTTGGTTTCTCCGATTACAACAGGCGAATGCCGGAGTAATACCCTAACAAACGGGCCACGGACCGCGCGCGATCTATCCTTCCTCTCCCCTCTGCGCTCTTCCTTGTCCTATCCTCTCCCCTTACTTACACACTTACACTAACATGCACTACACTACCAAATATTCCGGGAGACCTCTCCCTTTATACACACTCTTACACTAACATGCACCACCCTACCACATATTCCGGGAGACCGGTCGGGAACTTAGAGCTTGTCCCGAATGGGGCGGTGCCCCGTCGGTGGGAGAGTCCTGGTTAGGGGGAAACCCCAGTAGCCGACGGTAGGTCGGCGTCGGATCTCGCCATCCAGCGGGGGAAGATCACCATCTCCCGAGAAAAAACATGCACTACACTAACGGGACTTATGACCAAAGCAGTTGACGCGTCCGGAAACACGAAAAAATCAATCAAAAAAGCATCCTACAGACACTTGTACGTTTGAACGTTTAAATGTACGTTTTGTCCTCTGGACAGTCATACAAGAAAGCAATGGCTCGATAAAATAGTTCAATAAATTAATAAATTGAAGTTGAAACACCCCCTCTTAGAATTTTCAGTCCAATTTAAAAGAATTTTTGAAAATTAGTCTTTTACGATTGATATATGTACCCTGCGGTACAAACCATGCACTCAACTTGAGTCATGCCTTCGCTTTCTAAATGAATGATACGTACTTGTTCACGAATCACTATATACACAGTAACGTTTAGGCATGCTGGTTCATTGAAATAATACAGCACGAGTAGAAACCTCGGTTGTGTCCAGCTTAAAAGCGATTTACTACTTTCGCTGACCCATGCTGCGTCGCCGAGTGGCGAAGCATGCAAGCAGCTCGTCGGAAACGGAGGAATTACGAGAACACGTGACCAAAAAGAAAACAAATGAATCACCTTTCCAGTCCGTGGACTCTGTGAAGTTTGCTGACAGTCTGTCTCTCCAAAAGTGGCAGTGGGAATGCGCGCGAAATATAAAGGAAGGTGGAAACTTAAAAATGAGGACATTTGCCAAAATTTTCCAAATTCCGCTAAGAGATATTTTTTGTTTTCTAAAGGCCGGTGTACACGGTACAATTTTCGTGCAGCTTCTGTACAGAAACTTCAAGATCCCAAACTAGAAGTGTAAAAGCCAAACGTCACGAGTACACGGTCTGTACGTTTTCCGCAATAAGACGTCTCCAGTGGGTCTACCGGGAAACAACTGAAGTGCGTCGTCCGAGTACTTTCAGTGGCGATATTTCTGTGCGTCTATTCTGGCTGTAATCGTTATTAAGTATTAATTAATTATGAGGAGCATAGAGAAGAAAATAGGAAGGCGGGAATAGTGAAAGAGGTAGACTTACTTCACACAATCGCATCTTGACGCACCTAACCACAAAATCGAAGTGGCCGATTACCTTTGCGTCGGCTAAACAAATCCGTTAGTGAACGATTCTGCCGCTAGAGGCGCTTGAGTCAATCTGTAAGCTTTCTGCATGAAAAATTACGAACACGCTCAAAAAGTTTTTCAAGCAGAAATCGTGCAGTCTGGGCTGCATGATTTCTGTACGTCCAATCTGCACGCAAACTGTACCGTGTATACCGCCCTTTAAACGGGGGCGTGTCCGGGATTTGGGGGACGCGTGGTCACCCCACGCGCGCGTGTTGTGTGCGAGCAGGGCAAAGCAGAGCAGAGCAGAGCAGGGCGTTCAATCGCGAGCGCACCGGAAACCGCCTCCTCGAGGGCCGACATGGGCGGGGGCGGGGGTGGGGGGAGCCGGCACGTCACGCGCCGCTGCCCGCCTGCCGCGCCGCGCCTCACCACGAGGGATTGCCAACACGCGCCACTGGAGAGCAGGTGGGCTGCGGGGAGGATGTTGCCAACTTTGGAAACTTTGGGACATGTTCATATCGTACTGTATATAAATGTATACCTTATTGTACATTGTATATATTGTATACAAGTTTATATATATAATATAAACTTATATATAATTATACTTAAGTATACTTACTATAAATATACTTGTATATAATATATACTCATACTTAATTATATATGTTTATATATAATTATATATAAACTTATATAAATTAAATTTATATAAATGTATATATTTATATCCTATCGTATGTTTCCCTTTCCCTCTTAAATGTCACTACTCTGTATTCATGTAGATTTACTGGTTAGGTGGAAGAGCAGGCCCTATGACCTGAAACTCGCCATTAATAATGACATTATTATTATTATTATTATTATTATTATTATTATTATTATTATTATTATTTAATTTTCCGTTTTGAAATACTATTTTGTATAGGCCTTGTATTATCTTTGACATTCGAAGTTTGTAAATAATAAATTTATTATTACGTTAGCTTTTCATTCAAACTTTGCCCTTTTTAGCAGTGCTTGAATCTCAAATTCTGGAGTATAATACTATTTAAATTGGCATGTAGTCTTATAAAAGTATACTACATCTTATTACATGGAATTGTTATTACATTATTACTATCAAATAATCTTTCACTGTTTAAAAACTTGCAAAAGCCTGGAATATATATTAGACAATTCAGTAATCCGGATTGTCGCAATAGTGGAGGAAAGTGTTCAGAGAATTAAAGGATTCCAAACCGCAAAGATGTAGTAAATAAAATGATTTTTTTAGCTTTGCAATGAAAATATTAATTAAAATTATTATATACCGAAAGTATAGCAGTTCAATAATGTAGACTTATATTGTTATTACAAAATACGTTGATTCATACTTGACGTGCAAAATCAACAGTCAGTGAACCCTTTATTGAAATGTAAATTTTAGATATTGAAGCAAGAAGATACTTTTCGTATGTAACACAATATTATTTAATCAGCCTACTTATGTTTGTTTACTGCACAAAGAGAAGAAAATATAATCGATGTCCATATAATAGCACTTCGTCGAGACAATCTCAGTAATCGTAGCCATTCTGCTCTCGCAGAAATAATGAAGCATTTGGGCCAGCTAGAATAGGTGCGGGAAGTCAAACAGTCCAACTACCAAGCGCTGTGCACATTTCCTTCACATTTGGTGTTAAGGTTCTAAAATGTGCTCTTCAAAAGTATCATTTGGATCTCCATGATATTCCAATAGTCTCGTTTTGATTAAAATACCTGGTGTTCGTTGAATCAAGAGAATGAGAAGTAATGAAGCATTGTTTATTGATCAAACCGAATAGCAAATAAAGGTTTTATTGATCAAACACTGTGTCATTATACTATGTCGTATTGATCAACATTGTGTCTTGTGTCAGTATTTTATTTTTTTAAATAAAGTTTCTTAAACTCTTGTCTCGTAATTGGGTTATATCACATTTTCTACACAATTTCAGGATTTTAATAAAATCATACGAGTTTAGATGTTGATTTCTATTTTGAAACCAAGGAACTCTTCAGACATTCGTGGCAACCATGACAACGAATTTGGTTGAATGTCGAATGAAGGTTTTTATTGATCACACGCATGCATCTTATGTGTGAATATTTAATTATTTTTTTCAATTAAAAAGTCTGGTAATTGGGTTCTACCACATTTTCTACACAATTCTGGATTTCAATAAAATTATTATATGAGTTAAGAGATTTTATTATACTTCAACAGCCAGGTACACTTCAGATATTCATGGTAGTCATGACAACGCATTTTGTTGAACGCGAGGAAGGGAATTGAGCATTACATGATACTATCTTTGAAGACCGAGGATTTGTAATTTTTATTTGTGAATTGAGAAAGAAAAAGTTTGCTGAGCGGTAAATCGAAAGAGTTGAGTACAGAAACAATGATGAATGGCATGTCTTCAGCTGAAATACTCAGGGTTAACTTATTAAACAGCTCCATCTACTAAAGAAAGCTACTGCTTCGTTATTCATTCCATTTGAAAGAGAAATGCTGCCAAATTATTTCATTATTTTGTTAATCTAGTGTAGAAATGTTATTAGAAGTCTATGGGAATGTTTCAATTGTTTTACATTTGGTCAGATGGCAAACGATGGTTGACACAATAAAAATTGTATACTTTGTGTCGAAAAAGAACAAGAAAACCAATGCCAATCGGAAGATCCAAATTGTTCTTATTATAAAGAACATGATGAATCTATTGATGTTTGATCAATGTTTACCCATTGCACCGTACAAGCAAACTCTTCTGTAAGAAAATGGCATTTCAAAATACTTTCTCTGATGGACAAAAAAAAATGTCAGAGCCCCAAGGAGAGTAAAAGATGAATGGTGTACAATTGTTCAGTCAAGAAGAAAAATAATTGTGGATTGTTATAGTAATGCAGTGAGACTAAATGAGAAGGCTACGCAAAAGCTGAAGATATTTCGATTTCGGGGGCTAAGTTTGAAACAAATATTTTGCCTTTTAGTGTGCTTTACATGAAGCCTCGAACATATTTTCAAAATTTTCTCAAAAATGTCTCCAAATTTATAATTATTTTTTAATAGAATAGAACAAAATGAATACAACACAAAACAGAATACAGGTTTGTTAAGTGCACTTGTACCTACTTGTATGTTAAGAAATTTAACGTCCTTAGCAACAGGTTTTATCATCCTTAGCAACGTAAATAAACAACCAACGATTCATCGCATGCCGACTTGATGGTTGCCAGGTGTCCTCTATTTGAGCGGACAGTCCGCATTTTTCGCATTATGTTCACTATTTGTTTCACAAAATAATGAAAATGTTTTTATTCAAAAGCTTTATGAGAAATGGTACGTAATCTAATTTTGTTCAGTCTAAGAGAATAAGGATAGTAAATTGTAAGAAAACATATTTGTAATATTTTTAATATTTTTGTAATATTTGTAATATAATTGTAATTTTTTTAAATGTTCACTATTCCCCTCGCGTGACTACTAGTTTTTGGAATCTGACCTGGCAACCCTAGTCGACTTTTTAAGAAGAAAAAAACATGGCGATGTAGAAAACAAATCAGTTTCAAATAATTTAAAATAAAAGTAACTCATATTAGCTTTTGGGTTAATTATTGTTAATTGTAATATTATTAATAGTAATATTATTAATAGTAAAATTAGAAGAATGTGTATTAGATAAATTAACCTCATTTTCCTGGCTTTCCACCAAATGAAACTTATCCGGTAATCATATTCACTGACAATTGTGAAGGTGTCGCCACTGGAAGTCGACGCGCCAACGTTCTCCCCAAAAATCATTTCTTTAGCTTTAGGAGAATTATTTGCACCCATCTTTCTAGAACCACGGTGTACGAATATTGTTTTTATTTATTTAATTTATTTATTTTACGTCAAAAAACAGTTAAAACTGATGAACTGATGACTTGACTGTCAGTCAGTCACCGGGGAACCTTCAAATAGGATTCTTCGTCCGAGATCACATCGCCACTGAGGATGTCCGCCGTAGTTGCGGACGAAACGTCTGGAAATATGTTTTCCAATGGACCACGGCCCTTCAGCCCGGAAGAAATCTTTGACTACAACCCCGGCCGTGAAAGCCTACATTGTTTTATTTCTAGATCTGTTAATAGCTATTACAAGTGATGGATGAGATCTGTTAATATGGACAAATATTACTGTATTGTACAGCGCAACGTAACCATTACTAATGTGAGAAAGTTCATGATGTTGTAGCACCACTAGTTTGAACATAAAAACAGTTTTTTTTTTATTTTTGTTATTAAGAATTAATAGTGCTCGTATTTGATGAAATTCTTTGTAACTCTTCCAAAAACGATGGGCCGTCTGGATGCCGCTGAGCGCAATGAAACATTACAATACGACAAATTGTCACAAACAGCACGAATTAAATAAGTTTTACACACGACTCATTGTGACGACGAAATGTAATAGTGGAATGAGTTGTAATGACGTAGTTGAAAGTATGTAGATGTAATTACGTGAAATGACGAATGCGTGATAAATCAAACAAACGAGCCTACTTTACATTATCTAGTGCTCTCATAGCAAAGTATATTGTGAATTCCACTACATAATGCGGCCTTTCATGGCGCGGCTCGTCATTAAAGGCGGAGCCTCTCCTATAGAAATCGTCTCCAAAAGAAATTAAAAAATATATTTATAAATGTGTTTATTTATTAATAATGGCATTCTTAGCTATATTATGTAATAATCATATCCATATTTTTGTTTATGAGTTCGATAACGGTCGTCCGTAACGCATTTGAAGCTGTTGACAGGGAAGAGAAAGGCGTTTTAGGCTCCCACTTCATTCCGCCATAAAGTCTGTGTAAAACGACGCGGCGTGACGTCACGCATTCACTGCACAGGCTTACCGGCGGACGAAGATGGGGTGTAGGGTCTGAATAAGGGCGTGCTCACCAGATAGCATTACTACGCAGCTCAGCGAGTAGCATTGAGCATCAACGTGTTTTCCCAATATTGTAGGAGCGCTTTTGTGTTAGGCGTGTATGTGAAAATATTAAGTGTAGAAATACAATACATGGAATGTAATGCAATGTATTTGCAACCTTCCCCATTTAGAAAACCACGAGCCGCGACTGATGTAAATCCCTTGTAACAAAAAATTCGATTTCTGAACTCGAGTAGCCTTAGTTTTGAAGGATCGTGGAAGATGAAAAGGACTGTAATTGTGATGCAAGACCTACGTCTTTGCTTACAAAGGGAGACTTTCCAATTCAACGGGCGCCTCCGTTGATTGTTTTCCAACTCGCCGTCTTGAGGTATTCTCTGGCGTCCGACTGGCTGCTCTCGCTTTCTCGAATTTGGTGTTCACGCTACGCCGGTCCGAAAGATGCGGGATATCCGATGACGCCTCCAATTCTGGGGGTTTCTTTCCGCCCGTGGTTTCTCCATTATGTATGTAGCATTCGGACTCCAAGGAGATTCTTTTGACCCTCGCGTCTCATATTAGTCCGTAATATCTAGTCTGTGAAGCTGCATTATAGTTATTTGCATTTGCCGATGTAGAGGAAATAATTTACCGATATTGAAATTAACCATTAAATTGGCTCCTTGTTTTGCTTTTGGACATAAATGTAACTTCATTATGTATGCACGTCTTCTAGAATTCAGTGGGAAATATAATTATTCAAATTATCGTTCTCCATGATGTCGTGGCATTCCTTGACTAAGGACAAGATGAGGGAAAAGAGCCCAAATTTATAGCTGTTTTATCCTTGAAAATATATTTTATTACTTTGGAGCGAATATTGTGTTAACAATCCTTGAAAAAAACGCTCCTTTTCTTTCTGTACTCAAAATTCAAGTAGTAGTATACGGCTTAGGGTAGGGATCACTGAATTTTGAAAACGTGAATTTACTTCTCCCCTTAGCACGTCACACAGTTTTTAACTGTTTTTGACATAAAATAAAATAAAAACGAAACGAGCTGGAGTGTTTGTTTCAAAACACTAATATTTTGTAAGTGTTGTATTATTTATTTTATGCTTCACGAAGGCACTATAAAGAAACTTGTTGTTTACTTATAAGATTATTCTTAGTGTCTTGTGTCAAGTGAGAAATATATGCTCTTAGGAATTAAGCGTATGAGAAATAAAAAGTAAAAATGTAAATAGCGGTATTGTGACTTTATAGAAGAGAACATTAATTTTATAGTTTAATTCAAGAAAATAAGCATAAAAGACTTTACTTTTTCGTATACGTACGTTTATACGGAACAATAGACATTGTGCAGAGAAAGGTATGTATTACAACGGAAAATTGATTTAGAGAATTCAGCGGTAATACACCTCGGATAATCAGAGTTTTTTTGTTTATTTCAAATCGTCTGTTCGTCCGGCAACACTAACTCCTTAACTACTAGTAGGAATTTTGCCAAAATTAATATTCCCCGGTCAATGAGAACTGGCTCGAAGCCCTGCAATTTTGAAGAAAAATCTTTGAATTTTGGGTACTTCACATTATATCCTTGAGATATTTTCAAAATTTTCTCAATAATTGCTCATATTTTATTCTTTAATGAATGGATTTCGGGATAACGAAAGACAGTTTTCGTGGTAAAGAAGAGTCC
This sequence comes from Teleogryllus occipitalis, assembly GCA_011170035.1. Classification (NCBI taxonomy): domain Eukaryota; kingdom Metazoa; phylum Arthropoda; class Insecta; order Orthoptera; family Gryllidae; genus Teleogryllus; species Teleogryllus occipitalis. The sequence continues at coordinate 46,526 of BLKR01001189.1, read as the reverse complement.
TAACCGAAAGTTGGCATTCTGAGTTCACTCGAACGAATGGAAGAAGCCTCGATTACATCAGTAACGTATCCAACAGCTTGAGTTGTTCATCCGAACTGGTTTTGATAAGATTTTTTACGTCATCTTTCTTTGGTTTTAGGGCATTTTCAAAGCATTATAAGAGAATTTTATTGATCATTTTCGGCAATGTTTCAGGTCATCAAAATCCGCCCTCTAATTATAACACACATGTGCTGTCACATACGATGTGAGATAGTATGTGCCGTTATAGCGCCATTTCGTGCACTGTGTAGCGAGGCAGACAAATTGAAATTCGGGTCGACAGGAGCTGACTTCGAGGACAGTTGTTGCTCGGGACCGGTGACACTTGGGACGAGTTTTCTTGCTGCATCCGCCCCGTACTAATGATAATTGTGTTTGTTTGTTTGTTTGTTTGCAGGAGTGCCGCGGGGCGCGCGGCGGCGCGGGCGTGGGCGTGGGCGTGGGCGGGGCAGCCGGCACACGTGACGCCAGCGCTCTGGTGGACGCGGCGCGCCTGCAGTCGCAGGTGGACACGCTGGCGTGGCAGCTGAAGCAGGTGACAGAGCGAGAGACAGTGCCACTGCAGCACAGCAGTCTCTTGTATCTATGATAGAAACCGTATTGCAAATGATGTGCTTCTAATACTGAGGCCATCTCTTGTATAACTTTTTTTTTATATATATTTATACCATATAAATCTTCTTAATAATCCTCCTCCCACCTCCAACCACTGTGACAACTCCACTCTTCTTAATTTAAACCATTTAATTAACTACTGTCCTCATTACAACACTCTTAAACAACAAATTCTGCAGGATGACTCATTTACCTTAAATTTGGAATCCCCTAAAAACCAAGAAAAAATCCTTAATTTTTGCAAAAAAATTCAAATATTTACTGATATATAATAGTTATTAACTATTGTCAACAATTTAAGAAACCATGTCAATTTTTGTTAACATATTTGTTATTACTGAAACTAAAACAACCAAATGTATTATTTAATTGTCGCTAATGACCATCGCTGTTGATGCGACAATAAATAAACTAAAAAAAAATCTTCTACCACAGTTTCTAATACCACGGCCACCTCTTGTATAACTGTTTTTGTATCTTTGACCACTGTGAATAAGCTGATAAGTCAAAAAACTTAATTTTACAGGGAAGCAAAAAACCAACGTTAAACTAATGCTATAAATAAGATTAATGATATTCAAACAAAACCTACAGAAAAATAATTTTGTTTGAATATCACCTTCGTTTGAATAACATTAATCCCTGATTTAATTTATTTAAACAATGTTTTTTGCTTTCCTGTTTTCCTGTAAAATTAAGTGTTTATGGCTTATCAGCTTATTCACCGGGATCATAGATATATGTTTATACCATATTATAAGCTTCTAATACCACGGCCATCCCTTGAATAACTTTTTTGTTTTGTTTTTTCTTGTATAACTTATTTGGAATTGCTTGAAACAGTCCACTACTACCGTTTACTAACATCTTCTAAAACCTTCATCGCAAGAAAAATTGATCCTATCCATCTTTAATGTTGAATCAATACTTCAGAATCACGTTACCAAGACAACAACACTCTAAAGCCTTTTCCAGTTTTAACTACGTAAACTTCTGTATCCCTAAATGAACATATTTTTCTTAAAATTTATTATTTCCCCTTGTGATTCGGACATTGTCAATGTCAAGGAGTAATATACATTCAAATTTTAAGTTAGTGGCGCCACAGAAAGGCACAGACCTCCTCGTTCTACTATGCTGGCACCGTATAAGCGACTCTGACAGTTCTCTCGCTATGTGCTGTGGTAAGTCATGTGACCTGCTCTCAAGCAATCACGTTGCGAGGATTTGTTTACTTTCTTATAGCCAGGGTTCAACGTTGCTATTCATGAGACACACACGAAGTCGCGGAGGCGATAAGGTTCAGCTTTGGCGAAAATTATGAACATGGAATCAAGACGTGTCATAGCCTGTCAGTAAGCGTTAAAGCTTTGAGATTTAATTTATCTGTGATGTAGGTGTGCATAGTAATGTGAGGAAACAGCGCATTGAACTGTCAGCGTCGCTTATACACTGCCAGTACTATAGTTAGTTACCTATTCTCTTCAGCGTGGGCCAGCCGTTGCTCTGCTGGGGACCAGCAAAGAGCATGCTCTTTGCTGGTCCCCCGCAGAGCAATGAGCTCCGCGGGAGCCCCGGGGAGAACTTTTAGGCTTTGAAAGACAGTGGATAATTCGAGGGTGGGGAAAACCGAAAGGCTGGTCCACGCTGAAGAGAATAGGTAACTAACTACAGTACTGGCAGTGTATAAGCAGATGCATCTGCTCCATCTCGGAACATATTGTAGATCTCGATTCTGCACATTTACATATTTTTCCACTGTATTACTTGGCCCCATGACGGTGCTTCTATTCTCGTTGTGGGTGTAGGGATCGACAACCTCATTTCTACACACATCTCACAAACAGTTGCACGTCAGGCCAAGTAATCAACGTATAGATGTAATACATAAGGAACTCGGAATGCCCCCCACGAACGTTTCAGAACTTTTTTCCGAAAAATAACGAAATCCAAACAAATTTCAAAAAACTGTCAATATAGAACTTTAAACCATTTCATTTCCAATCAGATTTATTTAAGAAACAAATTTCTAGTTTCGGCATTGAAGGTGTAGAATACAATCGAAATCAAATCGAACTTTACCACCATGTAATTCAAAATTAGGCAAAAACGGCTAATATTTTGAAAAAATTGTATTTGAAGTGATTTGAAGTTTTACTGTTCAGAAATAGATTCTATTGTATAAGACATCCGATGCTTCAACGTTCAAGATGTAAAAAGGCTTTGCAATGTTAAATTCGTTCATTTTTCTAAAATGCAGAGAGTTCACAAAAATGGGACTTGCGTCAATTCATTAAAATCCTACTTTGTTCCATTCGAGAAAAAAATAATTTAAAAAATCAGAGCAGTTTTTAAAAAAGTGTTGTTTTTAAAAGTGCATATATTTTAAACAATTACGCGAAAATTACTGATATTTTCGATAAAATTGTACACGACCATATTTAAAGATGCATCTTCGAAGAACAGTCTTCATTAAGCAAAAAATGTTATATCTTCAGTATTGTGGTGTAGCAAGAAGTCGAAAAATTTTTAAACTTTTAAATTTTTTTAAATTTCAAAGATTTCAACGAAAATGGGATCCGCCCCATTTTTGGGAGATCTTTGAGCTATCTGACCGAAACTTACAAAAGTTCAACACTTTTTTTCGCCCCCCTCTACATGACCGGAGGAACTTTTTTCTCAATACAATATATGTATTATTTGGCACATTTTTCAATAATAAACAAAATTTTCTCAAACAACGGCTCGAACCTTTTGCGTTAATCTTTCTTTAGGTACAGAGTTCAAAACATTGTCTACACACACTGCATAATACACCATACACTGTGGTACAAGTGCTATTTTTATTAAAACCCTTATATTTTCAAAAGTTATGGTTTCTATTATGTTTCTAAATCCCCGTTCTTCGTTCGATTAGATTTTCAAGAGATGACTAAATTATTAGAAGGATACAAGTTTCAATATTATAATTTAGTATACTTCATTCCACCACGAGAATTGTAGCACCACTAGTTATGGCTGATTTGCGAGTTACCTTTTTTCGACCTTAATTGATCCACGATAAAAGTCTTTTTGCCTGCCTATTTTAATGAAAATATTTTTTTCCTATTTTAGGCAAATTAAATGCCTTAATATCCTGGCTGTCTTACTACAAATTACATGTACTTGTTTAGGACAATGAGTAACACTTACTAAATACTCATAGGTGGCCAAATTTACTTAGAAGTGTAAGGTTTTCTATGCTTTTAAATGTTAGTTAAAAATTAAATCTTATTGAAAAGTGCTTTGACATTCTGTTTAGGATTTTCCTTTTCTTGTACTGAAGTTAATTTAACGCCATGACTTAACGATCCATTCCTGATGTTTAAATCTACTTCCTTTCAAATGTCTTCAATGAGAAGTACGTTGAACGGGCATTGAACTTGAAAAAAACATGTAAGTTGCTTAATGTTGCTTTCTTGGTTAACAGTCAAAATGGTTTTATTTCAAATTCACACATTTAATATAAAAATCACATAGTGCACCAGTAAGTCCATATTCATTTACACTTATTTTTCGTCCTTCAACAAACTATCAAATATTTTCATCAGATTATTTTAATTATCTTTCTTTTGAAGAAAAAATTGAAAGGGAGTTTGTTTTGCTTTTTGTAAGACGAGATTAAGCAGAAACCCGTTTAAATGTATGTTTTAGACAGAGGCAAGCCGTCAGACATACCGGAGGGTGATGGAGCAAGTGGTTGTGTTCTTAGAGAGAACACACAAGAGCCTTGACAACCTACGACATAGCAGTGCACCCAATGGAAGCACACACATCAATGGATCAACACCGAATTGCAGGTATGCGAAAATGGCCATTCAATAAAAAATGCAAGAGACAACAGACGTAAAAAGATTATGGGTGAAATAATGTAGTTATAAATAATATTTTAAATCAGTACTGTTTGCTTTTTTGAATATTTTTCTGAAAATTAAAAATAAATGTAATACATATTGGAAATGAATGGGAAATGATTCTGTAATTTCGACACGATTAGAGGTAAGTAAATATAAATTAATTTAAAGGATAATCTGCAGTATGCTTTAACATACTCCCCCCCCCTAAATTTGAAGTCAAGTTTTGGTGAAAAACTAAATTTCTCACCACTGAGTGACATTCTCGCATCAACCAGCAACATTCCGTATTATAAATATTATCCAATGGTGCGCGACACACCTCTCCTTTATGCCAATTGTTTGCGTATAGTTTAAACATACATCACTTTTTATTCGGTTTTTATTTTAATTTTTTAAAACGTACTATTTTAATACGTTTAACTAACTGTCGGGGGTCCTTGACCATTGGAGGCCCCGGGCCCGTGCGTTAACACATGATGCGTGACTCATCACTTCGTTATGCCATTTTTTCGTATAGTTCAATCACACACCACTTTTTTTTTAATATTTTCTTTTGAAAAATTTAATATTAAATAATTTTCCTTAAGAACAATCGGGGCCATTGAACATTGGGGGCCCTGAGCCCGGGCCTAAACTCGGGTCTGCCTGGAGCTGGTGCTGGGCGTGACAACTCGAGAGCCACCCGTCATAGTGTACCGATGGGGTGGGGAACTATCGAGTTACCCGACCAAGATACAGACCTATCAATATCAACCCTACCCAACAACACCTAAGGGTAGACGATGGGGAAGTGTTGCTGGGGAGCGTACACTCGAGCCCTCAACTTTCGTCCCATCAGCAAGGCAACTCACCATGTAGACAGATGAAATGAACAAATATGTGTTGCGGTGCTACTATAGATTGACTAAACTAGAGCCATTCACTTCTGATCTACACCGACTAGTAACAGACAAATGTCCCGGCTTACGCCCTAAAATGTGCAGAACATCATAGATCAACATTTCCGAACCAAAGAATAGCTGCGGACACAATCAACGAGATTCAGGAAAACATTGCTACAGTAAATTTCCCGATGAGTCTTCTTTTCTTCACTTCATTTCTTAAGCGAAATGTACGAATAAGTAACCGTCCTACTCAATCTAATTTAATATTATGACTTACTATGTACATGCCAAGATATAAAGAAATTAATGTTTTAATTCTAAAACTGACCTAAATAAACTATCACTATTAAAGAAACAGCTATTTACACATTACGTGGTAATGTCGTGGGTTGATATTCTAGCACGATACTTACTATCCGCGTTTTCTACGTGTCCTACTTCCTTATCAAATGTGACGTTAATTTTTAAACGAGTTCCTTTCTTGTTGCATAAGTCAAAAAAGGTGAACTATTCTGTTACAAAATCCTAAATTAATCTAACATGTATCACGAAAACCGATCTCCCATCTATGTCGTCTGAAATCAATCTCTTCATCCATCTATACCGAAGTCTAAACTCGTTCTGCCTAGTAAGACGCCAAAAATTTAAAACGAACCTTTTCTATTTCTTTTGTTTATGATATTTTGTTACTAATTTTGTCATTGAATATATTAGCTTGCTGACTGTCATCTTTCTCTTTTCTCGTACCTTACAAGGTAGCAAAAGTGACATAATTGGTTGTCGTACTCTCTTAAGTATCTTGTTGATAGGGATGCTGTTGTCCTGGGGGGGATCAAACTGGTAATATTTACATTTGTGTGTTTGATAGTTTCTTGTATTTTGGTAAATATTCTTCTGTATCAAAGTGTCTTCCAGAGTTTATATCGTTCTGTCAATTTATACTCGTAATTACCACTGTGCCTTGCTATGTGAAAGTTGATGCTATAATGGCTGGATTAAGCACGGAGCAAACGGTGCTTAATCCAGGTCCCCCGCAAATTCCATAAAAACGCAAAGGCAGCCCAAAAAAGAACCGAGTAAGAAAAACACAAAGAAAGGAAGGAAAATTAGTGGAACTGGAGATCAAATGGCGCATATTCTCTCTCGTTTTCGTATGCCAGAAAGGTTACTCGAGACTATGGCCCATGAAAATCCCTTGAATCGAAAGCGCGCTCAAGGAAGAGGCTAATATTTCGGTAGCAGTAACCCTTGCTGTAAGTAGATAAAACGGGTAGAAAACGTCCCTCCTACGTGCGCAATCGTTACGGGACTATCTACCCAGATGTCTACAATCCGATCGTGTGGTACTCTTTGTCGCTCTTCGCTGAACTCAACATGAGCCTGCTCTCCCCAGTCATGTCGGGCGTTTCGTTGGTGTGCACGCAGAATTGAGTTACAAATTCGCCGAATTTGCCACTCAGAACAGGTGTCCTTATTACTTTTTCTTGCCTGCTCACGAAAAAGAATTCCATCGCCAATGCAATCTGAAAACTCGCTCCTAACGTCGCTCGTTTTCAAAACGTGTACTCATGCAATAAAGCTTAACATTATAAACTAGTTGGGTAAACTATTATTATCCACGAACGTTTTTTTGAGCACTCGTTCGACAGATGCGAGAGGAATGGGTGGTTTAATTATTTTGTCGACAGGACTATTGTATCTAATCCGTAGCTAGTTTTTGGATGCAAACTAGTTGTTTCTACTACCTTTTTAAAAAAATTGTTGCGTCCTTAATTTGTATCATTGTCGACGCAACGCGTCTCTTCACCCCGTGTCGAGCGTTGAGCGCGGAGTAATCTTCCATTAATATCTCTCGTATGTAAGCAGAGAGTATATATATGTATGCAAGTCTCGTCTCGTCTGTCGGTCGTCAAGAGGACCGCCAGGTAGAATCTCCGCGTACGCGCCACTTACTTCACGCGCCCCGGCGTCACTACCCAGCGGCCAGAAATGGGAAGGAATTAGGAAAGGGGTATTTATTTATTTAGTCAAAAACTGTGTGACGTATGGGGGAGGAAATCATCTGCGCACGCTTTCTTGAGTTTTAGAATTCAGTAGGGTTCAGGACAGACGGGTGGGACTAGCCCTTGTGAAGCATCCAAACTCGTTTTGTTGGAACAAATTTCACATGAGATTCGACAGGAATCAAACCCGGACCTCAGTGGTGAAAGATAGCGACTTCGCTATGAGCCATGAGCGAGCTTTTACTCGGGAGCGAATATTTCTGATATCAGATATGGTCAACAACGTTAATTACTATCATTTATTCTGAATTCAACTGTTAGTAAAGAAGTGGGGATAGGTATTTCGGGGCTCAAGAGAACGTGCACGTATAATACTACATTGTACCCAATAGATATGTTTTGCTCCCTTTGACAAGCACAGCAAAAGTTGTTTTGCAAGCCAGTTATAGCTCTCAATGAATAAGGTGTTTAAACCTTGTTTCTTGTGATTTTATGCGTACAAATGAAAATGTAAAATACTAGTGTCGATCTTCTGTGCGACTTACCTTTTACCGAATCCCAGTATACACAATTAAGTACTATATATTTTATCGGAAAGAATAACTCGCATCTAAAATGTGTTATCATTTACATGGAAACATGTTTTTATAACGCAAAGAGAGACATCTTGTCTCAAAGACTGTTTCAATCAATTCGTATATTTCTTTAATGTACTAAAATATATGTTCTAAAAGCATTGAAATAGTTGAAAAATTTTGACATTTTTCAAGAACATTGGAATTGAACTGAACTGCTTAATACATTTGTATTTATATACTACCTGAAGTACCCCGCGTTGCCTGGATATTTACCATAATTTATTAGACAGGAAGAGGATTTCCATCTTTCCCCGCCCTGCGGCGGAACCCACTTCCATCCATTCTATTGTATCCCCGCTCCGCCCTGACGCTCCCCTCTCTGCCTTGCTCCCATCTGAAAATACCTGGTTTTCCTCACTTTCTCACTAAAAAAATATTTTTTTCTTACTGGGGTTCCCGCACCCAACCTTCTCTCACTTTATAAGTAAAAAAAAAATGTATTCACGTATATTCTGTTCGTGATTTTTTGTACATTGTAGCAATATTTTCAATCAATTGCCACGTTGTACAACTTACTCTTTTTCAAATATTTTCGTCTCGCATATTTATAAAGAAAATTTTAAAATTGATCTTTAACGCCACGCTCCAAGGCAATTGTTATTCAGAACTCTCTAGTGATAATATTAATTCAGAAAAATATTTTTCAGAGATTAATTTGTTTGCATGTTATAGTCTGTAATTTAAATTTCATTTTTGTTTCAGGGTTCCACGATCTCGGAGTGTTCACACTGTGGATGTCTCGCCGAGTCGCTCCAGCCCCCGGTCAGATTCCGTTCTGCGCTTCCCTCGAGCTAAAAGCATTGCGCAGATCGAGGAGACACAAAACTACAGTACTTTTCGAGATTTCACGTGGTAAATATTTATTGAATAAAAATTATTTAGGAACATTCCTTATGCTGTTAGCCTATAATTTGAGTTGTTCATATCAATGATGAAAATCTTACTAGATGAACTTACATTTCCAACTATGAAGCATCACGTGGATATTAATGAATTCTCTGGATTCCGCCACATTCACACAATGAGTTTGTATGTCAACCGGTCACTTTCAGTGGCCACAGTCAGGTTTTCTCTGACTTACACTAGACCATTGCATGATCAAACCTCCAGCAATTGTCCAGTCAAAGCCCCAAGTTTCTGCAGTTACCCACACGAGTGATTTATTGACTCCCAGCAATCAATCCGAAGCATGCCACGTCAGTATCTATCTGCCAGTCGGATTTATAAATTTATTTTTTTACGTAAAAAAAAAAAAACAGTTAAACCTGCGTATGACGTGCTATGGGGAAAAGTGAATTGTGTGCACATTTTCAAAATTCTGTGATCCCTACACTAAGTCATATACTACTTACATTTTGGAAAGGGAAAAAAAAAAAGCTCCCATGTAATAAAATTTATTTTCAAGATTAAATAAGCAATAAATTTTGATTCTTATCCATGTTGTCTTTCTCATATACGTACTGACATACGACAGTAATATACATAGTTACGTAGTTGTGTACACGTACTGGAAATGTTTTCCAATGAAGTTTCTCGAAAATCAAATTTTTTTTGTGAAAATGAACTCAAAATTCTGTTCTTTCAGAAATGCTTGAACGACGTTTCTCAAAAACCACTTCAATTTTTTTTCAACTTTTTGTATGAAAAGTGCAAAATGCACTGAATAACATGACATTAACATCATTTTGATTTATTCTGTTTTTTTTTCTTCAAAATTACACAACTATATCCAGCGTTTGTGATATTTCTATTACGGGCATTTTTTTAAAAACATTATTACATTTGCGAGTAGAAGTGCTTCAAATAATTGAGAAAGAATTTTGTCGAAAACTCTATAGTTTTCTGTGAAAATGAGCTCAAAGTTGCACATTTTCAGATACGCTCATATGAAATTTTCTCAAAAACCGGTCCACACTTTTAAATGAAACAATGGATATATGATCAGATTATTCTATGATATTCTTAGTCATATTTGAGTTCTACAATTAAGGGACCAAAAAATTGAGAATATGTGAAAAAATGTTCTTAAGGTGACAACAGATAACAGCTAGGAAGAGAATGGGACAAAATTGAAAAGCTAGCCCACACTAAATAGATTAGAAAACTAATACGAGAAAGTCTGTGCCATTATGTAGCATTACTAGGTTATATAGTTAATTTGAAGATTAATAATGACAATGGAATGATAAGAAATTTATTTTCATGAACCTTAAGTGTATTACAAAGGGACAAGAACAATTTTCTTGAATTTGACTGAAAAAATTGTTTCTGGTACACAAGGTTGTGTTCAATGGTTCAAAATCAAGTACATCAGAAAAAATTTCCAAATTTTTATTTTTCTTTCAAAAAATGGAAAACGTGATGTATTCCACTCACATAAAGGAAATATTACAGTAGTATTTCTTTATAAATTATATAGTTCTTCTTTTTAATATTAATTATCTACTTTACAAATATGATAAAGTTAGTTTCTTTTATTAAAAAAAAAGGAAATTAACTCTAAAAGTTATAAGTCTCCCTAAATGTTGTTTTGAATGATTTGTAAAAATAATGTTGATGATGGTGATAGTGATCAGTGCCGGCCAGTTCAGGGGAGCCACAGCCAATGAGCATCTTTCTAGCATTTGCAGCAACAATTCACTACGAGTATCATGTTCCTCATTGAATGCCAGTTGTACTTCTTGTTTTACACTTCTGCTGGCTACTACATTACCTGCACACCATTGAGCAGGGGTACGAAACCATATTTGGCTTTGAGATTGTCTCAATTTTGGATTCTGCTGAAGTGGAATTCTCAACTAAATACAGGGTTTTTGAACCAGGAAATCGTCCAGCATACATTGCAGAGTTTAGATATTTACTTGAAAACATGATTAATTGTAAGTTGATGTGGCTGCACGATTGGTTGCATTTATATATGATTACAAGGCACCTAAAGTTAAAATATTTAAATATTAATTTTATGTCAATGGCAAAATATAGGCTTAGATATTAATATAAACTACATCTGCAACACATTTCCCAAATTATCTTTTCTTAATAAATACACCATATTAAATACTACCTAATTGTAAAATATTGAAACCTGTAATAGAAACTCTGTTATAAGAAACGTATGATGATAGGCCCAAGTAGTAGAAAAATTCCATTAATTTTTGTTAAGATGTAAAATGCCATCACCGTAATAGATGTCAGTATCCAGGGTCATTTAATGCTAGTTAACGGAAGGGCAGGACCATGGTTTGAGTCCTCTCTCATATGAAGTTTTTATTTTATTGTTCTATTGTTCTAAAAAAAAAGGAAAACTTATCAAAAAATAATAGTTCAATATTATCTCTTGTATATGAGAATTTGCTAGTGCACGTTTTTGGCCAGCACTCCCATCCCCGTTAAGTCATGAGCCACTGATGATGATGATGATGATGTATTTATTGATGGGAAGTCTCAGGCCACTAAGCTTACCCTTCTACCTGACCACACAAATATTTTATATTAACGTGTCTTTACAAAATTTGCATTAACACGAGAGTGCAAAATGAAGCTTACACATGAAGCAATCCCTTCACGTTGATACTTAAATAAGGCAGTCGCTCTCATCACATTATATTATTAACTTTTACAATGTAAAGCTTTACACCTCATGTAATAATATTGCATGGATACTGTAATATTGAAGTATTTATAAATAAATACATATTTAAAGTTGATAAATAATTGATTAGTTAATCATTAATCATTATTTTAGAAAACGAATAAAATTAAAGTTTTTTAAATTAAAAAAACTCTATAACAAATTATTTATATTTTTCTTACAAATGTTATAAGTACACTGTTATATTTTCGAAAGGTATTCTGAAACTCATGAAAATGTGAGAAGATTATACCTCTCCCATATAGTTTTTGGATGAAAATGAATCAAAACATAAATTAAGATTCATTTCCTTCATTTGAACAATGGTTACATCGGCAATAATTGATCCTGCATGTCTATTTATCAATATGACTTCTTTCTGATAATAAGCAAAGAAAATTTTCTAAGTGAAAATGGTTATTTTGTAGATAACATTTCATTTTAAACAATGAAAGAAACAAAAAACCTCAGCAAAGTTTATACCAGTAAAAATACTATTTCAGTAGTCTAGACAAAATAAGTCTTAAGGAACAAAATTATTCAAATTACTGTGTAACGTGAGAGAAGGCCACTTAATTCACAATATTAAAATGAAAATAAATAAATTAAAAATAAATGATGTGAAATAAATTTTAAAAAATGTTGTTTGAGACATGAATTTTTAATTTTAAGCATATAATAGAGGCAAAGTAGTAACTTTCCCAAGCTAGGCTTTCAGGGTTTAAAATAAAGTTGTATCAATTTATTTTCTCACCTTCAATAACTGGGGAAGAAAAAAAAAGGGTTAAATTGCTAAATACACAATTAGATGTTTGTGGTAATTACAATATTGTAATATAGAGTTAAAAAAGGAATTGTTTCAACAATACAACTTTTCAACAAGTAGAAATATTAATGCATTTTAAAGTCTACAGTGTTTTTACACTACTGGACCGAGATGTAATTTTTGAAGAAGATTCCTAGCAAAAACCGAAACGTCAAAAACATGAAATGAAATAAATTGTTGGTTATATTTAAAATTGTCTGTTATAAAAAATAAAGTGAAATAATAAAACCCTAAGCATTGAAGTTGAAATCCATAAATAATGAATAATGATCATAAAGAATATGTTATATGAATTTAAACTACTATAACCACTTTTTGTTTCAGGAGGCGTCCAAGGAAGGTTAATATAAGCCCTGACTGTGTACCTCCGGAAAAACTTTCGGAAGAATCATTTCGCCTTCTTAGATTGGTGCAGTCACTCCTGAACGTCCAAGAACCAGACCTGACCCTAAGGATTAGTGCAGTAAGCGATAGAGTATCTGTAACATCTTCAGTAACAGACCACATGCCTGACACATTGTACTCTAATTCAATAAGTCAGAGGAGTAGTACCGCATCTTCAGGCTTCGATATGGCTGACGATAAAGGCTCAGTATTAGAATTAAATTCTTTCAATAAGAAATTATTGAAGCAAGATTCACCCACATCTCTTAGTCTGTCATGTAGTTCTCCTGTCCCTAGTACCTGCAATAGAAGTCACACATCTGACACTATTTCTATTCACTCAATTAATTCAACATCGTCTAAAACATTGGAGTGTAAGAACACGGCACTCACCAGTGGACTGGAGTCAGGATTTGCTGGCCATACTAATTATTTGAGGAAAGGTTCAAACCTTACCTCACTAAAACTTGATAAAGATACAGACCTATCGAATGGTTACTCCACAAATAGCACATCCCTCAAGCAACAGCTTAGCGAAGATGAAAGTGGGTTTTCTTCCATGAGTTCATTCCAGGAAGTAGGAGTACCTATTATTACACCTCCACTGTTGCCATCATCTCCTCCTCCGAGTGGATCTTATCAAGAAGTTGGTTTGCCATTAATAGAAAGCCAAACTCCAAATAATTCCGGAAACCACAGACGCTGGAGTTCCACTCCAGTGACTGGCGAAACGCAGTTTCCCCATTCCAGTGGGTCCTTTTGCCTACCAGGGGAGTCTTGGAAGGTTCTCTGGGTGTAGTGAAACTCATTTTATATCCACAATAGTACTGTTTGTAAGTCAGATATATTCATGTTGCACACAGATAACTTGATTTTCTTGTATTTCTCTGCCACACATCATTGTGGATGCTATTTTGCTAATGAGTGACTTAAGTTTTTTGACTTTTCAATTATTTCCTTGAATCACTAAAGATTTCATGAAATTACAATTATATTAATCTTTGTGATGTTAAGAAAATAATTTGATAAACAAAACTTACCAACTTCTCTAAGAAATTTCAAATTATTCTAATGATATTCACCATTAAATGAGCTGTCTATTAATAATTAAATTTCATTAAGTACTTCTGATTTTGTAGCTTTGCACTTATATAATGTGTAGCTATGATCAGCAAGAGCAGTTAAACATGTTTGTTACTCTGGTTCTTCTTAAAATTTGAAGATACTAAGAGATATTGTTTCTCTCTGTGTTCTTGTAATTTTATGATCAAAGATTATTGCTAATTCACAAGACACTACTGTATTGTCTTTTTTCTCATATTAACTGTTGTGTGACCTGTCAAAGTGTTATTGAACTTTTATCAATACGGGCAAGGAGGAAGTGGGTGTAGTTGTGTGTAGAATGTTGTGGCTGTTCATCACAGTTTAGCTGGTTTCATGTAGAGATCAAATGTTAGAAATGTAGTGTATCATTATTTTGCCATAAACTATTTAACATTTTATCTTTAGAATGACTAGAAGCAACCACCTTTTTTGAATGAATGACAAGGAAGATAATACTATTACATCTACATCAAACTAGAAACCATTTCCTAAATATAAACAGTATTATCAATTGAATGATCATATATCAATTACAGAATTAAAACCGGAAACAAGTTGTATAAGAACAATAAAAATACAACAGAGTTCACAAGAATGTAGAATATTTTCTAAAACTTTAAAGAAATTTGATGGAAGAAACATTCTTTTGGTTTTATGAAATGTAAGTGTGAGAATTCCAATGCACTGCTAACTACAAGTTCATAAATGTGGCCAATTCTTGCACCTATTGTTTGTAACTACATTATATTTTTTAGAAAATCGATGTATATTTATTGTATGCTTTCTTGAAGGAGAAATAAATGTGTTCTCTCAAACCCATGTGTGTTTTAATATCTTCTTGACCTACAATGGAGTACACAAAACTGAAACTTCATTTTAAAACAAAGATTCACTGACTTCAGTGTCCTAAAATAGTGCATACATTAACTTTTCTCCTAATAATAATTGTATAAATTAAGTGAAGAAAAGTCTTGTATCTTGATTTTGTGGAGATTTATCAAAAAAACTAATCACTATATAAGACCATTGAATCTTCAAGGCCATTATTAGAAGCCAAATGTTTGTAAGGAATATATTTTTAAGACATGGGCATGTGTTGTAGTCGGAAAATACAATTTTGTTTTGTAAAATATTGAAGCTGCCTGATAAGAAGTTAGGAGCATATTCAATAATCATTTACTTTTAAATTGTAGCCTGTTTGTAAAGTAAATTTGATCCTATTAAATCTCTAAGAACATAGTATAACATGAACATAACTGACATTTTTTTTTTGCAATGTTTGCAACTTTTTGACGTAATGTGTCTCGAGTGTTATTCAGTAAGTTTCTAATTTTCAGTTATTTTCTCGATGACTATTGAAGTCAAACCTAATATAAGATAACAAAATTGAACTACAACGTAATTTCTTCTGGTGCAAATTCAGTTTGAAGGTACCTTTGGAAACAAAAATTATGAAACCTCAATGGCATGAATTCTTAATGTGAATAAAGAAACTGGAAATGTCACATTTGGAGAGAGAGGAAAAGACATTTTTTAAACAATAATATTAATGCTTACTTCTGGACATAAATGTAGCTTCACAAAGTGGCAGGTTTTGTTGAGCTCTCCTTTTGCTAGTTGATAGCAGTAGTGCTGGGGATATGGGTTATTATTTTGTAAGTAATATTAAAAAACCAATTGGTAGTTTGTTTAATGATGCAAATAAGTTTTCTATTACTTGGAAACTAAATTGACTAGTTTTCAAATGTTGCTAACCTCCCTTTGTTGGAACTTGTATTCATCATTCAACTATTCATGGTTTAAAAGTGGGGAAAAGATTCTGGAGCTCAAGAAAACTTGCGCTGATTGTACTTCTCCCCCATATGTCACATACTGGTTTTACTGTTCTTTGACAAAATAAATCAAACTAAATATTAAATAATAATAATAATAATAATAATAATAATAATAATAATAATAATAATAATAATAAAATAATTTTTATTATTCAATTATAAAAAAAAATCATTGTTGAAAGAGTCAAGTAGTTTGAAATACAGAATAATACATGAAAAGAAATATGCAATATATAGTATCAATATGACAAAAAAGGCAATTGTATGCTTGACTGAATTTTAGACTAATAAAGAAAAAATAAATTTCGGAATGGCAAATAATTACTAACAGCATTAACCAGGATTTAGGTTTACCACAAACAAATACAAGTACAAGTACAAACGAATAAACAGAAGAAATAAATGAAGACTGAAAAGCCAAACAAAATAAGCCGTGCAATGCACAAAGTGCTGTATTAAATGTGTTCACAAATAAACCGAGTTTGAAAACCTAACAAGTTAATTTCTCTGGGCAGAAGTTTATAAAATTGGGCAAGTGGATATCAAAAAGCAGCTTCAAACTAGGATGAGTGGTGGCTAAGGATAGTTAAGTAGGACCAGTGTTAAATGGCACGTTATCATTTTTAACAAGTATCAGAAAAAGAAAAGGACTCTTTCAGGGAAGGCAGTGAACTTGAAAAGTATCTATTGTGGATCACGAGATACAGAAGAAATATCTTACGTTGGCTTATTGTTAATCATTCAACTTATTCAACAAATGGAGTCATGTGTGTAAATTTGTGAACTTCTGTCAAACAGTGACAGAATTATGGAGTTGCCAAGAATCATTTTCTCAGTTGTCGACAGAGTCAGATTTACCTACAAGTGAAAAAGCAGTTGCTTAGGATCACCCATCCAATGGGGATCTCATCAAATATTTTTGTATTTGTAAAATAATGGGCAATCCAAGTCTACTGCACTACAGAAGTTTGTATTTAAAGCTTAACAATTATTTTTTACAAATTTGATAAATGTTAACTTAGTAAATCTGGAGGATTTTTTCCACAAGGGACTCCAAAAGTACCTAAATCCAATCCATATGTATCCTGCACTGGCTGTAGGATTTTAAATAATGTTCTCACATAGTATAAGAATAATAGTTAGCAATTGTCATTGCTTAGAAAAAATAAATATAGGTTTATTCTGGATGTCTCAGGGTACATTACCCACATACTGTCTAAAAATTCATTACTGTTCTGCAATTGAGGACAGATTTGTTGACCTCTTTTCTATGACAATTTGGGAAACACAATAACAATACCACACTGATTTCACGTATTTCACTCCTGATTTTTGCAAAATTATGTTTTAATTTAATGTGTAAATGACTTGTATACACGAACGCACTTCTAAGAAGTAGCCTACTTCTATTGATCTTAAAAACAAGTGTTCAACAGTTAAAAGGATTTTTATAAAATTATAAAAATGAAAGAACGCAGCATTATTCTGCATGAGTTGATTATTACAATGATCATCACAATGCACAATTGGGTTAATAAATACTTTATTTATTTATTTATTTTACATCAAAAAACAGTTAAAACTGCGTATGACGTGCTATGGGGAGAAGTGAATTCCGTGCACATTTTCAAAATTCTTGTTTCAAAGTTTCCATTCCTCAAGACTCTTCAGTTTCAATTGAACACATTGTTTATTGCCAATGAGTACATTATGATATGATGGTACATACTTTGTAAATTCAGTTAACATACTACTTAAATAAAGGTACATCATTACAAGTGTCACTAAGGAATCTCTCATATTTATACACTTCATAATATCCCAAACATGGAAAATATTTTCACCAGGAAACTAAAAAATACATAACAATATGAGTACATTTAGAAGTAATTAAAATATTGGAAAAAAAGTGAAAATAGAATCAAACAAATTGTAAATATGTTATAATCCTGATGAAAATCTTTAAATACATACAGTTCTCATTATGTTTTCCCATCACAGAGCAATCTTCATTTTTATGGTCTTTACACAGCTTAAAATTTCAATTAACAGGCAATGAATTAAGGGTTTTTCTATAAACATTTATTTAGTATACTACATTTTCTGATAATCACATAGGAACTTAAATCACAGTAAACTTACATTCAGCTTCACTGGTTAAATAAACCCGAACTCTCAGCAATAGCCTTCACAACTTTCCAACATTCCAATGTTGGTAGAAAGCAATTATTGTTGGCTAACCTGTTTTATATACCATCCATGAAACTGCTCAGTTCCCGTGTGGTGTTCTATGGACTCGCACCTCTAAGAATTCGCGTTTAATTGTTTTTGTTTATTATTTTGTGTAATTTTTCTCGTGGACAATAACAGCAGGTGTACATCTGTGAAATGACCGACAAGGACCCTGACGCGCCGACTGTTGTGCAGACTAACCTGAAATTGCTGTTGGAACAAACGAGTTTATTCCCATTAATTGGTAAGTTAAGGCCTGAAAACGATCTACTATTCTGTCTGAAACTATCATTCCCGTGGCCTTGGACGTATTATCGTTGCATGACAAGTACACAGAGGCGGTGACAGGCGGTATTTGACAGTCTTCGTGCTTGAAATGCATGTGTATAGTTCATTAAGCAATGTGTATAAACGAAATTCCAACTTGCTTTGAGAGAGGACTGGATGGGTGTATATTATTTTCAAGATATATAGTGACTTGGCCACAATTTATAATGAGTTTCAAACCCGAGAACAGGTTTCAAACCGTTAGGTTTCGAGGTTAAACATGTCGCGTCGATTTTACTTGCACTTTTACGTGGAGTTGATGAGGCGAATCTTTTCAGCTGAATTAGCATTTGCATTGAGCGCCTGCACTTGATATAATATTGGTGGTTTTATGAAGTGACGGCACCAATAAATAGCCGTATTCTCTCTTACTAATTCCATAATAAACTAAAATTATGTGTACATGTTTAGTTATTGATGTGTAAAGTTCGTGTAACATGATCTGCAAGGATAGCTGTTGCATTTTAATGTTTATCTAAGTATTGTCTTCACTTCGAGAATTAAAACTACAAATTGTGTTTAATAACTTTGATGGAATGATTCCCATCTCTGTGAGCGAATTAGAATTTTTTTCAGAGACGTTCATGTGGACTCTAGTGTGGAGGGACACAATTTGGTAACTAAAACCTTCTCTGAAGCCATACAGTATGAATAAAGCTGATAATGTTCCGGCTCTTAGGGAAGGTTGCATTTACGTTTTATAACATTTATAAATGTAGAAATCAAACGAGGCACCTAGATAAATTAAAAAACAAACAGATTGAATTTAAAGGAGATTGATAAATTTAAACAAATTGCTTTTTAAATGTTTATTTCGAATCTATACCATTTGATTGTTTTAACAATTTGTAGCTACTATAATTGTATCAGAAGTATCAGTGGCTGCAGCACGGCATATTCGTCAAAAAAATCTGAATTACATCGTGACACTTGGTGCTTCATTCAAACGAATTATGACATGTGATGTATTTATTCATGATTTATTTGTTGCTTTTGTAAAAAAATTGAAATTAATTTTCCAAAGAAATTTGGATATTGTAAGAAATAAAGATAATCACCCCTGCCGCGCCTCAGGTGAATGAAATAATTGGAAACAGACAGTTTTGGAGATCTTCGTAAGAATATAATGTGATAAAGTTACAAAAATCACATAAACATCTCTAATACCAGTTTTAATTCACTTTCTATTTATTAAGACTTTTTCCCCGTATTTAAATATCGAGTACGTGTTGCTATCTTCCGTAATAGAATTACGATGCGACTGGCCTCAAAATCAGTGATAAATAAAAAGCGAAGTGGTGTATTATTGAAAGAGATACGGTGACCCTACCATGTAGGCCCCAAGCCACGCGGGCCCGAGGGAAAGGAACGATGTTACTTGGAAAGTGGACGCTGAACTATTGCGCCAGTCAGGGGCTCCATAAACTTAACTGTTTCACTTTCCGTGTGCGTGGACGGGTAGTAATCCTCGACGCCTCTCTTCACGTGCAGTGGTAGCCGCTATTGAAACTCGGGGCCTCGCTTCCCTTCACATCGGACGAGGCTCGTGCTTCAAAGGCCATCGTCTGCTGCCCTTGGTTGTGCGCTCCGGGCGACGACGGCGGCGCGAAGCGACCTGAACATCTCGCAGGCCTTGGTGGCTCTCCAAATCAGTTGGTGGGCCAAATGCCGCGCGTTTTCGTTTGCTGTTCATACTTCCGTTAGTTGAGCCATGTGACTTCCTACAGACAGACCAAATCCTTTGCACGGATTTTGAAGTCGAACAGACGTCTTGGCTCGTCGCCTAGGGCAGAGGCGTCAACTTGAAGAAAACGTGGGGAGGGGGAGCTCATATAGTTTGTCCCCGATCCTATCTTATTACTTATAATTTGGTTTTCAATTTCCAGAGCAGAGTCCTTGTTATCTTCACAATCGTTGACTTGTTGTACTGTTGTTCCACCTGTGTACTAGGGGGTTTCTAACGTGGCATGTGAGGGTGGTATCTCCAAGATGGAATATGGCTCGACTTTTCGCATTTTTCTCGGTGCTGCCGCAAGATGTCGCATAATCGCGACCGTATCTAGCAGTGCTGCAAATCAAGCGACTCTAGCGGCGCGACCCAGAAAGACGCGAAAAGCCGTGTTTAATTTCGACTTGGAGATACTACCCTCAGATGCCTCGTTAGAAAAACCCAAGTATAACTGACGGATTTTACCATTTAACTTCAAATTTATCCTTCTTTAGAATTTACAACATTCGGATCTTGAACTCACTGAGCACTATAAGCACTCACGACCCTAAGCGTACTACTGAGATTTGGCCACGCCCACGGTTTTCTTGAGTCAGAAACTATACTTGCGGTTTTCTAACGTGGCGGCTGAGGGTAGTATCTCCAAGATGGAATTCGGCATGACTTTTTGCGTCTTTCTTGGTCATGCCGCAAGATGTCGGATGATCGCGATCGCATCAAGCAGTGCTGCAGGTCAAGCGACTTTGAGAGACTGCGTGCGGACCAGCTAACAATGCACGACTAGGACATGCACGCACGCACACCCACCCTGGGCGCATTGACCACGCGATTTGTCGCAGAACCTGGGCACCGTGTTTTGCTTGACCCGCCGTCTTTCGCCTCCCTCAGAGACGGTCGCCATTCACGGTTATCATTAGTGTCCGGAAGTTGGGCAAAATACCTATTCCTTATTGTTACGATTAATGAATTTTATCTATAGGAATCACTTAATTGTACTTTGGAGTTATTTTAGAAGATTTTAATTTTGCTTTTTTTGCTTGTTTTAGCATCTCATGCCTATTTTTGGTATTTTGCCTTGTAGTAATTATTTTACTTTTTTCACATGAAACCGACCCCTATCAAGCTGGAAACATACCTGCAAGCCGGGACAATATGAAGGCACGGTCTTGTTTTGTTTTTCTGTGGAAGCGAAGGCTCCAGGGACAGGTTAGAAATCTAAATGAAAAGGAAGATTATACCAGTCAAGAATTTTTTTTTCTTTCTTTTTTTTTTTCTTCTTTCGTCGATGCTAACAGGTTTCGCCGATGAGGAATTCCATCGTACTTTTGACTACGACCTCCAATCCCTTTCGAGGACACAGCTCTCTGAATATGATGTATCCTTCTCAGTGCTGGCGATTACACAAGTGCGAAGAACGAAAAATGAAATTCCATTTTCACTGACGCCATTTTAAAATTAAAAAAGGGAGTTCACAGTAGCATTTGGAAGAATTAGCGTCGCGAGTAAAACAAATTCATAGTCATCACACTGGGTGGTTATGGAGAATCAAGATTACAAACAAAATATCGTTTCTTTACGCGTAAGTGCTAAAGTAAATTTTAAAGTTAGAATACACTTATAAATAATTTTAATTATTAATTTTTTACAATAATTTCTTTCAAATGTGATTTTTCATTGTTTACATGCGTTTTTGCACTCCTACTTTAGCTAGACCTTTTGCATACGTATTTTAGAAAAAATAAATGTCTACTTATTTTAGGTAAAATAAATGCATGAAGTTCCGGGCTCTAGTTATCACAAACTGGCGGCCATGCTCAATGGCAAAGAAAATGGGCGCACACATAAAACAACTTTCGTATGCAAGAGAAACAGTTTAAGCTAAAATATATATTTCCAAAATGTTGTCATAATATGACAACGTGAACAAGAGAGTCTGCAAGGAAATGTGATTTTAAGCGTAGCGCTCCGCCGTTTATAAGAAATGAGAAGGAAAGATCTGATATCCAGACCTGTTCTGTGCGTACCTTTGACGTCATCGGCACGTGGATCAGGTTGGACGGCCTTTCCTGCGTTTCATTTGCGAGGTTGTGTGAAGCGAACATGGTCCAGTTTAAATATGTTGATCCAGAATTATCCCGAGTCGTGCAACGTGATATTAAATTTTATTTAGCGTATTACCCAACAGTTGGAAGTGCAATTTAGTTGGTTAGCTAAACTATCTGTATCAAGGTGTATCATTTGCCACTCACAAAATACTATGCAATATTAGTGAAGCCAGGTATAATTGTGCACGGTGATTAAATTTTACCATATTTTTGAATGATAAACTGGTTTATTAATCAATGCAAATTATTTTTATGTGTTTTTTACGTAAATTATTTTGTCTTGTCTGTAACATTAGTTTCCTAAGTTTTCAAATAAATTAATGCAATTACGATAAATGTCCCCTAGTTCAATATGATTGTATACACTCACAGTATTTACCAAAATATTTATGTAGTAAATTTTCAAAGTATCCAATTTAGCTTCAAATTTATCGTGACACATTCCAAAGTACTGAAATAATTTTTAATCTTTCACCAGGCCAATCTGGTTCTGTTTAGAAGAGAATCTGGGCTTTCTTCGACTCTTTGCCTTATTTTCTTCTTCCTTATTTAAAAACGAACACTATTATTATTATTATTATTATTATTATTATTATTATTATTATTATTATTATTATTACTATTATTTTTCATCTTTCAACTATTAATAGTTAAATTGTTGGGAAGGGATTCTGAAACTCAAGAAAGCGTGCGCAGATGATTTTCTCCCCCATACGTCTATACAGTTTTTGACTAAATAAATAAATAAAACAATTGCTTCTTTACTTAACATTATTGAACCGTTGCGCACCATACAATACCAATACACAGAGCATGGAGCCAAACCGACATCGAAACTCTCTGAAGTGTCCCATCCCGTCCCGTCCCGTCCGTCCCGGGAGAAGTGGCTCAGGGCATCAACTGATGTCACTGAGCCCCGACGGCGGCAGAATGTTCAGCACTAGCCAGATAGCTAGGTCTTTTGCTGTCGTCTGGAGGAGAATTCTAGTGGCGGACGGCTCTGATCGATAGTTTTCCGTTCCGTTCTTTGATCAATACCAGGCGAATGTCGGGATCAGTACTCTTAGAAACAGACCAAGAACCGCTTTCCTTCCTCTTCCTTGTCCTATCCTCACCCCTTACTCACACATGCCGGGAGACCGGTCGGGAGCTGTACCTTATCCCAGCTGGGGCGGTGCTCTGCAGGTTGGGAGATACCTTTTTACGGAAAAAACTGCTGGCCGACGGTAAGTTGGTGCTGGATCTCACCATCTAACGGAAGTTCACTGCCATCTCCTGACACGAAAACCCATGCACTACACTCGCGGGAATAATGACCTTATCAGTTGACGCGCCCGGAATCACTATACTTGTTTTTTTTAATGTGGCATCTGTGGGTAGTATCTCCAAGATGGAATTCGGCAGGATATTTGCGTCTTTCTTGGTCCGGCCGCAAGATGTCGCACGATCGAGACTTTATCAGGCAGTGCTGCAGATCAAGCGACTCTAGCGGGAGGACTGAGAATGATGCGAAAAGTCGTGCTGAAGATGTCACGTTAGAAAAAAAAAACAGATGTCACATTAGAAACCCGCAGATGTCGCATTAGAAATAAACCTGCAGATGCCACGTTAGAAAAACCCAAGTATAATCAATGAACCGTCCGTCCGTCCGTCCGTCCCGCCTTAGTGGGCGCGTGACCCACTTAAATACTTTCGTCCGTGCCGTACCGACCTGGTGCGCGCTCAGCATTATGTGGCTATGGTGGTAGAAAATAGTTCACACTGAGATTGACAAAAATAATAATTCGCACAATCTAGAAGTTTAGTTAATTTCCACCAATTGTTACGCCGCTCTATGCGAGAAAGTATGCATTTGTTTTGATATGAGGGAACCAAAATACGAGTTTTTTGTTGAAATATCGCCACTGTGTGATGCAACATTAGGATACTGTCTTTTACTTCGTGAGTTCGTAGTAGGCGAGAAAGAATTTTCAGAGATAATCGTCCCTTACCTGGAGAGAATCTTCGTCTCTTTAAATTTGCGGATTTCTTGCACTCTTCTTATTGGTATAGTGGTGTACGATGAAACCTTTATGGAAGACCACCCCTTTCCAAGACAGATTTGTTCGTGGAACAGACATTGAAACAGACGTGGAACAGACATTATTGTATGCAAATAATACCGCTGTCAACAGACTACCCCTCTCCCCAACCACCGACCAGCCCCATATAAATGAATGCCTTATTTTTACGTGGCGAGACTAAGGCCATGAGGGCTGCTCTTCCGTTTGACCACGCAAACGTCGTTACGCTCCTTTCACCTACTAGGGGAGAAAGAAGGTATTTCTTGGGCGACGAAACAGGCAATTTGAATTTAGCTCATAGGCTTCATTTAGGCTTGAGGACCTTTTACATGCAGTAAATCTTCTAACATGGGACAGCCGGCTTTACTTCCCCTCCGAAGGATTTTTTCGCCCTTAAAAATGCACGGCTTCGATCGGGTTTGAACCAGCAAAGTTGGGTATAACAGCTTGATACGCTAACCGCCGCATAATAGCTATTTATATTGCACCTTTCAAGAGAACGCTTTCAGGAAAATTCCAAGTACACGTTGTAGAAAACATTCGGCGACATGTTTTGTGCTTCAGCTTCACTCTCGACGACATTAAAGGGCGGCGGGATTCCGGGAATCAAGTAACAATATCCATGGTCACTGTTATGGTTTCATGTCCGCTTCAATTCAGTTTCATTCCTTCTAATGAGACGGCGGGTGTGAAAGTGACCTAAGGTTTAATCGTTTGATTTAACAGACTCTTTCTTACCTTACCTACCTAGAACATCATCTGGTGCGGTAGAATATCGATGTCGGAAGAAAGGATTATCGACGTGCCCGGTAACACGCGAGTGTTAAGGTTGCTACTGGAATCTGAGCCCAGCTTGCACTCAATACCCATCGCTTCAAGTTCTTTTTGATTGATTGATTGATTTTTTCATGTTTCCGGGCGCGTCTACTGATTCGGTCATTAGTCCCGTTAGTGTAGTGCATGTTTTTCTAGGGAGATGGCGGTGATCTTCCGCCTCTGGATGGCGAGATCCGGCGCCGACCTACCGTCGGCTAGTGGGGTTTCCCCCTAACCAGGACTCTCCCACCAGCGGGGAATAGCCTCAGCCGGACAAGCTTAAACTCCCGACCGGTTTCCCGGAATATGTGGTAGTGTGGTGCATGTTAGTGTAAGTGTGTGTGTGTGAAAGAGGAGAGAATAGGGCAAGGAAGAGGAAGGAAAGATCGCGCGCGGTCCGTGGCCCGTTTGGTAGGGTACTGCTCCGACATTCGCCTGGTGTTGATCGGAGAAACCACGGAAAACTACCGATCAGCGCAGCCGGCCGCTAGAATTCTCCTCCAGACAGCTGAAAAGCTAGTGTCGAAAATCCTGCCGCCGTCAGGACCTCCCGGTTAGAGGCGCTGCAGTGACATCAGTTGATGCACTGAGCTACCGCTACCGGTCAAGTTCTTTTTAATCGTTTCTTTATTGAACGAGGAAGTGAGGATTAGAACTTTGAAGTCATAGAATGGGTCACGCATACCTAAATGACACGTTGACTCTCCGCAAGGAAATGTAGGTTTGTTACCAAGAGATAAAAATTGAGAGTACTAAAAATGAAAATGATTTAAATTTATCTTTACCCAAGAGGAAATACAAATATTTTAAAATGTATTTAAAAAATAGGAAACAATTCTAAAAAGACATTTTCGACAAAACGCAAAGTTAAACTTGATATCATTTTTCACAGTCCGTGCCAACATATTAAAAACTTTTCATAAACATACAATATTATAGGCACTTTCCAAAAAAACACGATGCCTACAAATTATCGACTTTTTTAGTAAAAAAAAAAGATTTGCTCGTTAAAAGAAACATTTTTCTTTCTCGCTACTGCTTATGCAGTATGGAGAAAATATTGTAATGCTACGGGGGTAAACGGCGAATTTTCGATAGAAATCCGTATTGCCGGGCCCTGGAAACGAAAAGTAAATTACTTACTCTAACTCGTTGGATAGTCAGTATCCATATTTTGGGTGTCCTTGATACCGACAAATCGATTACGGCAAAACGTCTGTCCGTCCGTCTGTCTATGAACAACGCAAGCAGCTAAACCATTAGCAGGATTTTCACCAAGTTGATATTTTGAATTGATCTGATGTCGCAGCCTCTTGAATTTGAAACATATTTTAGTTTCGGGAGATACTTTACATGAAACCCCAGGGACATTTTCAAAATTTTCACAAAATGTCGCCAATTTTTTTTGATTGGATTTATTTGTTGTAGGATAGTGTGAAGAACATTTAAGATAATAGCGCAAGTCTCATTTTTATTGAAATCCCTGATTTTTCGAAAATTGCAAAAGTTAGATTTTTTTGGTGTCTTCCTACAAGTAAAACATTGAAGATAGAGATGTTTTCCTTCAAGGAATCTGTTTAAAGACAGATTTTGAAAGAAGATCATAAACAACTTTTGGAAGGAAAAGAAAATGGCGTCTTGCTACAACTACAGTTATCAAGACAACTTTTTAAAATGAAATTCGTTCTTCAGAAAAAACCTTAACCAGAACGGAACCTTAAATAAGGTTACGTTCACTTTTTCGAAAACGAATATATTTGTGTAATTTTGCGCCAAATAGGCAATTTTTAAATTTTAAACCATTATGTTTTCAGAAATGGCTTCAAATGTGTTCTTCCATTTTCCCCTCATGTAGCAAAGATCAGAATTATAAATTCGAATTTCGCGCGCTTCGTTTGATGCGTTGTCATTCTGCAAAATGGCAAGGTAACTCAGTGGTTTAAAAATTCTTTGAATTCATCCCATTGTTGTCGTCGTGATGATTATATGATGTAGATAATATTCCAATGAAAGGAAATGGATTGAAGGAAGATAAATTTAACTGAGAATTAACTAACACACTTCTTTACTTCAAGATGTTTTGATCGCTGATTGTGGTATTCAAAAATTGAAAGCGCTCTTCATTTAATTAGGCAGGCATGTGTGAAATTATTCTTGATTGTGCTGTATTATGTGTTGCAAATACTGTGACAGTTAAATTTATTCACGTTGGTTTCATTTCTAAAAGTAAGAAATGACTACTGTTCCTAACAGTCGAAATAGATGTAGATAGATGCATCAGAGGCGCTTGAATGTGTTGAATTGGACTTTTTCAAGTTATACCCGAGTTGCTAGTAGGGCAGAAATGGGAATATTTCAATACTACGCAACTATTTCCATTTGTGCGAGAAAGTATGTGATGTTGTAGCGCCGCTCAGTTTTCACGGAACCAGCGGTGGTTGCTCAATACAGATTTCACTAAGTAATTGAAAGCGAGGTGCGGATTATCCAGTCGCGAATCACTGGTCTTATGTCTAGGGTTGCCTGCTTCTTTTTTAAAATTTTTTTATTTTATTTATTGCGTCTACAACTTGACACAACGCGTCTCCAAGACACTTAAGGGGCGTTAAACGCTTTGCGCTGGGGAGTAATACTCCATTAATCTCATGTCATGTCACGTCACGTCACGTCGCAGTCAGTTGTCAAGAGGACCGCCAGGTAGCATCTCCGCGTACTAGCCTCCTGCTACGCGCTCCTGCGTCACTACCCAGCGACCAGAATTGGGAAGGAGTAAGGATAAGGGTGGGGTTTAGGACACTGCACAAGGTTTGGACCAGCCCTTGTGAAGCAACCAAACTTGTTTTGTTGAAACAAATTTCACATGAGATTCGACGGGAATAGAACCCGGACATCAGTGGTGACAGGCAAGCGACTTCGCTATGAGCCACGAGCGAGACACATGACCCGGAGATCACTAATTACGGGGGGGGTGAGTTCACGATAAGTAAATACATAAATTAACAATCAATATTTATTATAAAATAATATACTCCTTTTTACGATGAATTATTTTATAACAGTAATACATTTATGTTAATAATGCATTAATTACTATAACAATATGTACATTCTTTTCGACTAGAGATTAATCACAAAATATATTTTCTTCAGTTAGTGTTACGTATTTCCATCTGTACACTCATTAATATGAAAACTTTCGATAAAATTAAATTATTAAACAGATTATATTTTAAAAAAGTGAAAAAAGATATTTAATTTCATTTTTTATATGACCCAGAGATTTTCAGAAGGCACTCGGAGCCCGGAGATCACTCCTGAAACCCGGAGAGGTGGCAACCCTAGATAAGTCGGCGATATGAGAGATGTCAATATGCGTAGTTTTTTAAATTAAAATTATTTTCAAAATTAGAATTGACAACGTGTAGCCAGTCACTCCTAGGACTACAGGCAATAATTCAGATAAACACGATCATAAACGCTCAAGTGATGCAGTAATCACTTATTTTTGTTTTTTCTGCGTATGTATGTGTTCTCTGTAAATTAAAGAAAGAAAAGAACGTTGTCGTACATAGTAGTTTAATATGACGTTGATGCCTGGTGGATGAGTTTTCGTGCGGCTAGAGAGCACTTCGTGAGGACTCGACTCGTTAGAATAGAATGGGGCAGTCCACTCCAGTAGACTACATTAACACTTCTCGTCCTCTTGGCTAATTTCCATTCAAATGCGTGCTAGAAACGTCTAAATTACAGAGGCCAGTGGGTGACAAACACTCCTGGCGCTTTGAATGCCCGTCTATGCATGTGAAAAGCCAGACTCCGTTGGTTATAAAGGCGCTCGGGGAGGAATAAGACTTGTTTTCATTGCTGCAAAGCCATCGACTCATCTGTTATTTCGGCCTGTCTTCATTTTCAGAATTCCCGCCGTCTGGGGCCTTATCCATTCGGAAGTTTACCGAGGCGACCAGAATCCAAGAGGAAATTATTGCTGATTTGCACAGTGTGTGCCGGTGTAAATTGTGAAATACTTAAGCTCGCACAATATTTCTGCGATGACATTAGAATAAGTTCCTTTGCGAGGGAAGCATTTCACGACTTTTGCTAATAGTATGTTTACCGCATTGAAAACGTGCACTTGCTGTTTACTGTACATTGCTGTTTACTAGTCAAGTCGTCAAGTACATTTTACCTGGAAAAAGATCATCAAAACTTTTTCTTTGGGTATGTTGTATGTACGAAGAAATAAAGGTCATCTCCGTCAACTTAGTAAATTTATTGAGATAGCCGGCTTTCGACGGCTTTGCCGTCATTCTCAGTCTACAATGTAAAGAAAAGAAAATATAAATAAAATGCAAATAAAATACAAAATAAGATAGCAAATTAAATTACACAATCTGAAATGCAAGGGGATATTAATACACAGTATACAAGAGTATATTAATATCCCCTGGTCTTTCACGTTGTGTAATTTAATTTGCTATCTTATTTTGTATTTTATTGGTATTTTATTTATATTTTCTTTTTTTTTTGCATTGTAGACTGATGTTGACGACCGTCAAAAGCCGGCTATCCCAATAAATTTACTTAGTTGACGGAGATTACCTCCTTTATTTCTTTGTATAATAATTCCCCCAATTTATGTTGTATGCGCCCAGGAACTCGTTAAAACTCCCAGACCTTGTGCTCACTTCAGGAAGCCCAAACAAAACCGGATTTTTGTCTCAAATTCATTAACCCGAACTCATGTAGAACCAATGGTGCTACAACATCACGTACTTTCTCGCCTCCTAACGTGTACGTAAAATTATAATAATGCATATTCAGTCCATATTAACACATTTCAGCCATGACTTATGAAACTCATTACCAATCGTAGATCATTAGGCGCAAAAACTGAAGTTATTGCATCAACACTTTGACCTTTGCATTGTTAATTTTTTGTTTGCAATTTTCGAAAATTACAGTGTGTGGCCGAAAATGGGACCACCACCACTTTCTTTACCGTTCGTTGCTACTTACGAGGGAAAAATTAAAGAAAAAAATTGGAGTCATTTTTTAGAAAATTGCTTAAAATTGTTTCAAAATTCCAGATGTTGTACGCAAAATTACGCAAAAACTACTCATATTTTCTATAAATTGAACGTGTTCTTGTTTCAAGATCAGTCTCTAAGCAAAATATTTCATTAAGAATAAAATCTCTCTCTTCAAAACTGTAGTTTTAGGAAGACGCCGAACAAAGTTTTGAACATTTACCATTTCCTAAAAATCAGAGATTTCAACGAAAATATGCGCCATTCTTTTAAGCCTTCTGTACGTTCTGTCGCTGTTTGGAGGAGAATTCTAGAGGCCGGCTGCTCTGATAGTTTTCCGTGATTTCTCCGATCAACGCTAGTCGAATGCCAGAGCGGTACCCTAACAAACGGGTCATGGACTGCGCACGATCTCTCCTTCCTTTTCCTTGTCCTGTCTTTACCTTTACTTACACGCACTTACACTCTCGTGCATTACACTAACTTATGGAGGAAGACCGGTCGGGAACAGAGCTTGTTCCGGTTGGACTGGTGTCTCGCTGGTGGGAGATACCTGGTTGGGGAAACCTCGCTAGCCAACGGGAAGGTCGGCGCCGGATCTCGCCAACCAGTGGACGGAGGAGACCACCCCCACCTTACGAAGAAAGTGCATGACTACACTTACGGGACTAACGAAGCTGACGCGCCCGGATTCAGTAATCTATTGACATTGCAAAAGTGTAATATCGATGACATTTTTTTCTTAAACTGTGTTCTAAAAAAATAATTTTTAATGTGATAAGCCAAGAACTCCGGGTTTAATTTGAATGGGAAAATCGGCATCAAGCGTTAGTTATAATGGGATTGTATGCAGAGTAAGGCATTGTGCAGAGTAAGAAGTCAAAGTAATTATTCGCATTGAATTATAATGGTAATTTTTGTTATTGTAATTTGGGATTTGAATTCAATTAGACTCCCTTTCGAAGGGATTTATAGTAGGGTAGCTCCGTAGTTGGGAGGAATTTTCGACACGTTAGCTGAAGATAGTCGTAGGTTTTTCATCGGAAACACAGCTAGGGCAAGTTGCGACCGCGTATTGATTTAATGGAAATTATCAAATTCTAGAAAGCACCAAATAGTTAAGAATATCCCGGAGACATTTTAAATTTATTCTAATGATAGGCAAGCGATAGGCGACAAGAAAGATATCAAAGACATTCCGTGGACAACATCGAGCCCGAATGCATCCGAGAAGGTCATCTGAGAAGTCGTCGCAGGAAGCTTAGGAAATTTGTTAAAAGCCGTACGGGACTTCAGTGTTTGTACAGAGAAAAAAATTCATTAATGAGCAATCATTTCATTAATGAGCTCATTTGTATAAATGTTAGAATAAATTAAACATTTTTTTAGAAAAGAAAAGGCTGATCATTTATAGTAGTTGCTATCAATTCAATAATAGGTTTTAATCAATAGAACTTACAGGAATCGTGATTCTGTGTAGAATTACACGTCCACCTGCAACAGGTAAGGAGTACAATGTATGTCGAAACCGTTAACTAAAATTGAAAGTGAAATTAATAATACAATATTTAACATTGAGAGTATTTATGAGCATAGCAGGGCTATGGAAGAAATAATAATATGGATAATAGCAGATTAAATTAAATATACATAATATTGTATAATTGTAAATAATATCGAGATTTAGTTATATTAATTATCGTAGAAGGAAAGGGTATTCCTCAAATGAAGCCCAACGCGCGAGGCCAGAGATGGGGTAACTAATGTCAAAATGAATAAAATTTATTAATATTATTATTTGATGCATGTGCCAGTAGTAATAATGGAGTTTTTCTAAATGATATTTTAATGAAAGGACCTACATTCCAAGAGTTTTTTTTTCATTCTATGACGGTGTAGAAAGTAAAAGTATGGTATTCAGGAGACATTGGTGTCATGTACAGCCAGCTCTTAATCAGCAGCTCTAAGCAACATGTCAGCAAATATTGAGGTGGCGCAACCAATCCAGGATTTTACCCTAGAAACTGTGAAGTACGAGGTGCGAAGTGCCCCAAACTTAGCCACTAGAACCTTGTATCAGTTGACTGGTGATGAAGATATGCAGATTCTTCGAACAGCATCTATTAAAAAAAAGCCATTTAAATAGACGATTGCTTTACTGAATCCGATGAATCGGATGAATCGGAAAAATGTGTAGTATGAAACATCAAACTATATACATAAATATGTAATGAAAACAGTAAGAAAATGTAATAAATATGTAAAATCGCATATAATACGTAATATTAAAATTCATTGATTATTAAACACATTTACGGTATACAAAATTACATTTTAAATATTTTTCGTAAACAAATTTAAAAAAATAATACAATCGTCTTAAAATGTGTGTGGAGAACACACGTTGATGCACAACATACAACTTTTCCGTCAGTAGCAGAAGCTTCATATATTGTTATGTAGGTCCGTAGTTTTGCAGCCAGACTAGACGCAAGAAATATCATTAATCGCACAAACAGGCGTTATCTACGACTAGGAATCAATGACTGCAGCATGAAGCCCCTCTCATTGAAGTGTTACACGTCCGCGATTGCCAATTTTTCTCCGAATTAAGATGTAGGTCACGATCCGCGGCGTCAGAAAGGTGAAAATGATCTCAGTCGCTGATGCGCACTTCCCGCCACTGAGATGACTGTTAGAGGCACGCCGGATTATGAGAACATCAAGCGGCTTCAATGAAGGAAAAAACTCTGATTTTTCTTTTCATAAAAAATATGTAATAAAATTGACGAAAATTGATAGATTAAAAATAGTGTGAAAATACCAAAATGTGTAAAATATGTAATGTACTAAATATGTAAAAATATGTAACGAAAAAATTGGATAATGTGTTACGACGGCGACGATTCGCCAAGATTACAAATTTGAGATCCTTAAGACAAAAAATATGTAAGTACATAATAATCCGGTCTCTGGTGATGATATTTTAGAGTTAAAGGTCCTTAGGTGTGAAATCACAGCTTTGTTGCGTCAAGTTGGTTTCCTTGTTCGTACGTGGATGTCAAATGTGTATGGTGTACAGCGGAAGTAATGTAATTGATTCCAGAAACAGAGAGAGCCTTCGAAATAAATTATTAATTTGGTCGTGAAGCGATTACCCGAATTGTAGGAGGTACTGGGTACCTCTTTCAGATCATTTCAGGTGTTCGGTAGTGCAGTCACCACACAAAGTTACTAAACGAGAAGTTCGATTGCTAAATTAATCATCAATAGGAACTGGCCCAGTAACCAACGGGGGATGATGTTTCAGAAGAGATTGCGGTAGAAATGGGGGAGATTTTGTGAACAGATACTGAATGCATTTTTGCATTACATTCTCACGTCGCACAAGTATTCTAGATGCATGTTTATCGTTGTTAACATGCGGTCAGGTGAGTTCACGGGAACTACTCTACACGGCTTCTGGCTTGCAAATCTAAAGTGGTTCTATCTAATTCATCAGCTACTATTCCTAGGTTGGAATCACGTGTATCTCTCTTTGCAGCCAGTGAAATTGGCTGTCGCAACGGAGTGTTTTGGGAAAGAAATTCCACTTTTTAGACTTTTCGTCTGACAAAATTAGTTAACGCGATAGCGTGCAGAAATAAATATACGAGAAATAGCCCAGTCAAATTATACCAAGGAACTGGTGATCGAAGGAAAAAATCCCGGTGTTTTGGAACTTGGCATGATTGTTTATTGGTACCTACCGCATATTATACTAGAAATCCTGAAGTGTGTGGGGTGAGCCGGGGGTGGGGGAGGGAGGGCGTTTAAAGATGTTTTTTTCTACGTTTTTGCATATTTCTCTGTTACTATCAATCCTACCGAAACTTATGATCTATACAGAATTAAAATAGACAAAATGTTTTATAAAATAGTTCCTATAAGGTATTGTCGTAAAATTAACCCCTTTAAAGTTATAGGCTCAAAAACTTCTTGCTTTTATTTACGGCAAGCCTTTTCCTTAGATATTTTGCTTATACGTAAAAACAATGTTATGATATGTTCAGTTCATTAAAAGCGACAGTTGTGTATATCCAAGTTCCCTATAATAGGAGTCAACTGTACTTAACTCCTGTCCATTAACCCACTTCTCTATGGATCAGTGTCGGAACCATCAGTATCCATGTTTCGATAATCGACCAGCGAAAGTTTAGCGACTAGGAGAATCGGTCAGTAATAGGGCGATCTCTCCCCAACATGGCTCGTCAGACGCTGTAGTGTATCAACCGCTCGGCGGCCAGGAGAGTGAGTGGGTGCGTCAAATGGCGCTCATGATACGGCACAGAGGCTCGTCGGGCTTGTGGGTTTTACAAATCGTAGAGACTAGAAAGGAGGGTTGGATGATTGAAGCCGTGGTTTAAATAGCTTTTATGTAAAACCTAAAATTTTTTTTATTAAATTTGTTTCTTAAAGCCAAATACGCATCAACGAAAAAAAAATTACATTTCCTCCCTTTACGGTGGTATAATTGTTATCACCTCAACAATATGATCTCGAATAACGATCGTAAAATCCGCGTTGAAGGTTCTTTTCGGCTACAACTACGTCGACACGTCGGGATCCAGCTCTGTTGGAGCTGTTCCAAAGATGTTTATGATTGGGCAGGTGGAGAAACGATACATGCAGTTTTGTATCAGACAATCGATTCGAATCTATGAATGTCTGGATGTATGTGTCAG
The DNA here is from genome assembly GCA_011170035.1 of Teleogryllus occipitalis. Classification (NCBI taxonomy): domain Eukaryota; kingdom Metazoa; phylum Arthropoda; class Insecta; order Orthoptera; family Gryllidae; genus Teleogryllus; species Teleogryllus occipitalis. The sequence continues at coordinate 11,645 of BLKR01001189.1, read as the reverse complement.
TCATAACTCTTGTCAGATTGATTGATTAATGTTTCGTGTCGGGTAGGCTAAGGTCATTAGTCCCGTAAGTGTGGTGCATTTTTTATTGTGGTATGTGGCGGTGATCTTCCTCCGCTGAATAGCGATATCCGGCGCTGACCTACGTCGGCTTGAGGGGTTTCCCCCACCAGGTATCTCCCACCAGCGTGGCTCACCCCCATCTGGAACAAGCTCTAAGCTCCCGTCTGGTATTCCGGCACGGCGATGTTGTGTATGTAAGTGTGTGTGTGTGTGTGTGTGTGTGTATGTATGTGTATGGGGGTGAAGATAGGACAAGGAAGAGGAAGGAAAGATCGTGCACGGCCCATGGCTTGAATGTTAGGGTACTTCTCCGACATTCGCATAGTGTTGATCGCAGAAACCACAGAAAACTATCGTTCAGAGCAGCCGGCCGCTAGAATTCTCCTCCTGACCGACTGAATTCGACCTAGCTGAAAAGGTAATGTCGAAAATCCTGCTACCGCCGTCGGAATCCGAACCCTAGGACCTCCCGGTTAGAGGCACTACAGGTACATCAGTTGATGCCCTGAGCCTTAGATTAAAAGCATTTGAGGCAACACTTGGTAATTACGTCAGGACTAACATCTAGTTGGACCGTTCCGGTAATTATTAAGATATTTTAATTTTGTAGGTTACTTTTCATGAATCCCCTATGAAATTTCAACTTTTTGTGGAAAATGGTTGAATTGGACGCGAGTTTGTAAAATATGCTAGTGGAATCGTCTTTCTTGCAAAGCAATGAAATGCTACCACACGTCTGTGACCACAGGATCTCGAACATGAATTAACAAACTTGCCCCCCAGCCTATGCTTCTTGGAAAACGTGTTCTCTGAATCAAGGATAAGTGGGTGTTTGTGAAGCAGAAGTAATTTGAACCACGTGCTTGCTCATGTTTCATTAATTCTGAGCGTAACTCGATCGAAAAGTAACCAATATTTTTTACATATCATTGTCTTATTGCGTTGAGGGATTGGGGGAGAGGTATGTTCCTGTACCACTCAAGGACTGTAGATCACACTGAAACATAACAGTAAGGAATTTGCTGGAAACAGGAGACAGCTATCTTGCAGAATGGGGGAAGTGAAAGCCCATTAAGGACGGGAGGGGACGGGAAATGGAAGAGTAGAAGTGGTTAGTGTACAATAAAATTTAAAATTGGAGTGCTTTTTATTAGGAATTGTTCATTCAGGACAGTAAAATTAAGGTTTGAGAAAAGTTTTAAACTTTCTAAATTTTCCAAAATGTCCTTTTTTTGTCTTTGTTGACTAAGTGAAGAATTTTGAATGACGAAGTGAAGAATATCATTGGGTCAAAAGAGTGGTTAAATTTAATCAAATGATTAGCAAAGGTGGAAGTATCTAAATTTTGTTTCCAGCATCTAAAGTGTTCATTAATTCTGTTGGATAATTTTCTGCTTATTGGTCCTACTTAGGCAGAATCACTGTTATTACACATGAGACGATAAATGCTACTTTATTCAAAGGGAGGGGGATCCGCGATTTGGAACTGGGGAATATCACCACCACAACCACCACCAAAAAATCCAAGGCCATTTACCGGGAGCGGTAGCTCAGTGCATCAACTGATGTCACTGCAGCGCCTCTGACCGGGAGGTCCTAGGTTCCAGGATTTTCGACACTAGCTTTTCAGCTAGGTCGAATTCAGTCACTGTCTGGAGGAGAATTCTAGTGGCTGGCTGCCCTGATCGGTAGTTTTCCGTGGTTTCTCCGATCAACACCAGGTGAATGCCGGAGCAGTACCCTAACAGAGGGGCCACGGACCGCGCGCGATCTGTCCTTCCTCTTCCTTGTCCTATCCTCTCCCCTTACACACATACACACTTACACTAACATGCACTACACTACCGCATATTCCGGGAGACCGGTCGGGAGCTTAGAGCTTGTCCCGGCTGGGGCGGTGCCCCGCTGGTGGGAGAGTCCTGGTTAGGGGGAAACCCCACTAGCCGACGGTAGGTCGGTGCCGGATCTCGCCATCCGCCAGGGGAAGATCACCGCCACCTCCCGAGAAAAAAAAATGCAGTACACTAACGGCACTAATGACCAAAGCAGTTGACGCGCCAAAGCAGTTGAAACACGAAAAAATCAATGAATCCATGGCCATTCACACAAGTGCAGGAAAGGTTATGCTGACGTTCTTTGACCAAGACGGCCCCCGGCCGAGCACAGTGAATGCCCAGCGTTACTCGCAAACCTTGACCACCCTTCGCCAAGCGATCAGACCGAAACGCTCAGGGGTCATCCTGCTCCACGACAATGCAAGGCCTCATACGGCCAACACTAGAACGGCACACTTGCAGAAATTCTAGTGCGAGGTTCTCGGTCACTCTCCATACCGCCCAGACCTCCCTGCGATTACGCCATTTTGATCCTCCCTAAAAGAGGCTCTGAGGGGGCAAGCGATTCACCTCGGATGACGTCAAGAAGTTCGTGCGGAACTGGTTCACAACGCAGCCCCGGAAATTTTACAGACAGCCATTCATGTCGCAGTGGGACAAGTCCCTCAATAGCCAAGGCAGAAAATGCTGAATCGCAGGCACTGGTTTTTGTTCCTAGGCCTCCGGCTTGTTTCTTTTTGAATGCTCCTGGTATATGTGCTTTGGAACACTATCTTAATTACCTCGAAACACCATCCGCTGGCTTATTAACAATGCAAACAACGTTATTTAGCTTTAATGGGGTCAAACGTCAAAATGGGTGCCGTGTCGAGACCCGGCGTGACTAATTGATTACGAAACGGACTTGCGGAATCGACATCGAAGACTGACGCGACGCATTCTGTAGGAACCAACTAGCGACGCGAATTGAAAAATTAGTGGACGCTCGCTGGACCAGCCGACCTTCGATGTTCTGGCTTCTTAACTGACAAATCCAGAGGAGACCCGTGGCGCGGCTGGAGAAAGGCTTAAGCGCTGCTCATCACTGACAGGGTGCAGAGAGTAAGCTGGATCGCCAAGGGAGTAGGAGCAGTCACCAGTAACGGAGCTCTGATTGTTACTTTCTCGCTACCGCTTACACAGTAGAGAGAAAGTTATGTAATGCTGCGCGAAAAACGGCGAATTTTCGGCAGAAAAACTCTTACTGCAGGGCCCTGGTAAGGAAAAAGTTGATAAATCCACTTGCTAAATTTAGAAATGAAACCTCGTAACACGTAGTGTAGAATGAATCCATGTTTTGTGGGTCCTCGATACCGAAAAATAGAATGACGGCAAAATGTCCGTCCGTCAGCTGAACAACGCTAGCGGCTAAACCGTTCAGCCGATTTTCTCCAAAATGGATATTCCCCTATCGATCTGGCTGATGTCGTAGCACCTTGAATTGGAAACCGATATTTTAATTTTGGGGGGTACTTTACATGAACCCTCTGTTTACAAATGACCAAATCAGTTGACGCGCCCGGAGTCATCAACAATCAATCAATCTGTGCCCGCGGCGCGACGCCGCGCCGCCTGTGCTGCGTTACTGCTCGGGTGGGGGACCGGGTCGCAGTGTCGGAGGCGAAGGATTCTGCGATTGCCCCATAGGAGACGCCAGCGCCCAAAAATGAAGCAGTTAATGATTTGCATTTGGAGAGTTTTGGAAGAAGTTACTTGAACCTCGAGAGTTGATTGTGCTATTGCCAACGTTGCCATCTAAAACATGCAACGGTTTGTATCCTCTGATATCTAGTGGCTCACAAAACTATTCAGACACATGAAATTGAGCAAAATAATCATGGATTAGGAATATTACAAGAGGAAAATAAATGTAATAAAGTATATCATACGATTACTTTCATAAATAATTATGAGTTATTTACGAAAGTGTCTTTAAAATCACAATAATCAAATACAATTTTTAAATTTGAATTTTTTTATGCTGAAAATTTAACTCTCAGAACTAGCCGGACACTTGAATGGAAATATAAACAAATACGCACAGTAAATAATGTTCAAACAGAAAAAAATGTAAAAAATAACACAGTAAGTACTCAATAACTTGTAGCCATCCCCTTTTATTGCAGCACTTCCTTCAGTCTATTTGGCATACTTTGTACCAAGTTTTGGGGTATAAGAAGACATTTTTCTTCATTCTTGTTGCGTTAGTATTTTAATTCTTGTTTGGAAGAATTGGGTTTTCTTATCTCCTTTTTTATTTTTTATGAAAGATGTTCTCTGATAGCGAGTCCTGGTGACTGAGGGGCTGAATGAAGTACCTTTGGGCAGTTGTACAGCCGCCAAAGTTGAACAATCTGCGAGTTGTGCTTGCGATCATTATCCTGATAAAAATAAAATCTATTAAAAATACGAAGATTGTCAACAATTTGTTTTAAATTTTGTTGTAAGAATGTCAAGATAGTTGAACCTGTTCATCGGTTGCTCTACGAACACACGTCCACCGCACCATTGACTCACCATTACATCTCCACACCATTACATTTCCTCCTCCGTAAATCACGGTTACTTACATATTTTCTTTCAGCTCTTAATTTAGTCTCTTCCACACCCGAATTCTTCCATTGGATTCACAAACTTTTCATTGACTGTTTATGGTCGTGTTTTGTATTTGTCATACACATTTATTTCCCGTATGTAAACTGTGCATCTAATGACATTTTTCTTTGTTCCAGGTGAGTGAATCTTCGGCTTACACTCTATCTAACCTTTACGCGTTGCCCGAGTTGCAGCCCGTCCTTAAGGTAGCATGTTTGCTCTTCAACCAAAACTTTTTGCTGCGTAATGATACAGTCAACTCCGATTATAGTGAACTCGGATATAGTGAACCCTCGGTTATAGTGAACTCAGTCACTTGTCCCGTTTCACTTACAATACAAATAAGCTTAGATACGGTACTTAGAGCAAGAAGATACGGTTATAGTGAACCTGACCCTTGGCTATAGTGAACTTAGGAAATACAACGTCCTAGAAATTAATTAGATCGCGTATACTATTAGGCGATTACGAGGATCTTTGGAGAGTGGGATGGTGTTCCAACAGTGTAAGAAGCATTGAAATGTGTCAAGACTACAATACGAAACAGAGTACAATGCTGAATCAAGTATGGAGAGAGCAAGAACTGTGGAGAAGGATCTAAAGAAATCGCTAATATAAAATGTACGAACTAAACTATTGAAAATAATTGATTGTTTTAAGCGCAATAAAGATATTGAAATTTTCACTTCGTTCTATTAATGAATTTTGCTGTATCATTATATTAATAAAATCAATCATTATGGAGAAATTCTGTTTAATTTTGACATCATCGGATATAGTGAACCTCTGATATAGTGAACCAAACATGTTAGTTCCCAGACGTTCACTATAACCGGAGTCGACTGTACATTGTAATCTCCTGTATGTTTGTTTCATTTGTTCCTCCAAGTCAGCGCGCGGATGAGATTGAGGGTTTGAGTTCGAAAGTGGCGGTCTGGACCAGCCAGTGCCGTTCTCTGTTCGGCTGCCTCCGCGTCGAAGGCTGTGGCAGCTGAGGGCAGGTCGAACCGCGACCGCGGCCGTCACATGCCCTCCAGGGTGGCCACTTTCTGGAAAACATGGAAAATCAGGAAAAAAACTCGGTGAATTTCATTGCTCACTAAAGCCAGGGAAAAAAATCAGGGAATTTGTACGAGAATCTTTAGAAGTCAGGGAAAATTTTGAGACTGTTGTGTAACAAGATTTTTATTCCTTAAACAAATTAGTCCAATGAATAATAGTGACTCAATTTTTATTTGTTGGGATTTTATTTTTGATTTGTACTTTATCTCGCTGAAATCGAAGAGCTGACAAATTAATATCTGGCTTGCTTCAATATTGTTTTAAATAGTGTGAAATACTCTACAAATCTTATCAGTGAAAAACAAGTCACTGGAAAATCGGGGAAAGTCAGGTAAATTTGTTCCAGGAAATGAGTGGTCATCGTGCACCCATCACCAGAGCTCCTTTAAATTGTTATGTTAGGGGGGAGACGTCATATACTAGGCGCGAATGAGTCCCCAGTGCATTATTTCTGAATGCTTTCCCGGCCAGCGTTGGGATGTGTTGATAAATAATGTTTCGGCTGTCCAGGAATCTCCCTTTAGTGCCGACGTCATGACAAAAAATCCAGTATTGGATATAATTATTTTGCTCAACTGAAGAATTACCGTTATTTACAGAGTATATTGGTTTTCTTATAGAATTGTACCCATTGCTCTGATAATCAGTACATTTGAGTATTGATTTGTATGCTTCCACTGACTTAATTTTATTTCTTCTGAAAATATGTAGAAATTTTCAGTTGCTGACTATCATTTATCACTTTATATTTTCAATAACAAATATATATTTTTTGCTAATTCTGATGACTGCATAAATTATAAGTGCTAACAATCATGACTGTGTACTAAAATATTTTGTGTTATCTCTTACCGTGAGATTATTATAATTTGCTGTCTCATTGTTTTATTGGCATGTACACATAATACAGTAAAACCTGCCTAAGTTGGAAACCTTCCTAAGGCGTAATATCTCAGACCGCACTATTTTCCAATGCAAATTACACTGAATTAGCCAGAATCCTTCCTGATGCGGAAACAAAAAGGAATTTTTAGTATGTCAGTACAAAAATTCTGGATAAGACCGAAAACAAATATTGTTTTAAAATTAAACATTGACTTGTAAGTGTAGCAACATTGTACCGCGAAACACTCAACGCTGTGCTCCTCCATTTCTCAACTACCCTCGTCCGAACATCTTATTTCCCAGGCTACTCACGCGAACGCCTCTGTTTATTTATAAGAGCACTGACCTTCACAAGCCTTCGCAAGTGAAGGAAGCAGAAACGCGGAGAGTGATCCGTCCACAGATTTTGTAATGCGTGCTTTGGGTTCAGTTGTTCTAAATGTTTACTGTTTTTCAGTTCGACGAGTTGCAGGTGTTGTGCTTAACAAGTGTTTATGTCAGGCGGCAAATTTAAATCGTTAACTCTTGGTGAGAAAATTAGACTAATTAAAGAACACGGACAATTTCTGTTTGTTTCGCTAGTCGAACATGTCTTTCTATAGGCTATTCTGACAAACGTTGATATTTATTTATTTATTTATTTATTTATAGTAACATGTGTTTCACGTATTAGGGATGTACTGATTATTATAAGTATTGTATATTATTTCACTGTGATGTTAGGTAAAAATGTTTATTCATGTTCGAATATGAATGAATCGGTGCAGTTTGGTGTGTAAGGGAGGGTTCTTTGGTCTGTGTATGTATATACGCGTGTATGTTTATATGTACTTGTATGTATGCTTGTATGGATGGATGTATATTTGTGTAATATGTAAGTTTATTTACCAATATGTTAGTATTTATGTATTTTCATTGGTAGCATAGGAATATAAATGTCATCTGCATGTCGAGGTAATGACAAAGATAATTTGTTTTCATATTGATTTTTTATACATTATTCTTTTATTTGTAATTGTAACTATAATTTCATATATTTGCATTCTGCCACCTGGCAACATCTGCCCAATAGTAGAATAAAGCTTCTACCTACCTACCTAAAACGTCTATCAAGGTTTTGATTTATAAATTTAAAATTGGGAAGACTCGAGTATAAGACGCCGTAAAAACAAAGACAAAATCAAGAATGATTGGTTGAAAGAAAGCTTTTATAGGCGGGTGCCCTAATATTCACGAGTACCTAGGCAAATAGCCGAAGCCTCAAATATCAGATGAATTTATTTGTTCCTACAATATTGAAGAAAATAACATTTCTTTTACTTTTTATGGAGTTCTGTGTTTCATTAGACTTCGTATTTCGTTTGGGTATGCGATTTTCTGTCTCTCCCAGGACGCTAACGGACGACTGCGAGCGAAATCGTCCGACTTATTTCATCCGAAATGCATCCGAGAGTTGCACCCGAAATTGGCCGAATATCCCCATAGTTCCGTAGTTTATTGTTTGAAACATTTGCGAGAGGCACGATCAAGACCATCTACATGTGTTGGAAGTAGCCTTGATATTACAGATGGCCTTGACTCTCCAAATGATTTCGGACGAATGAACCCACAAAATCAAACGAAACAGTTCTTCGCCCGACAGCCGATGTTTCCGGACGCCGTTGGTAAATATCATTCGGGTTCAATATGCCCATTTACTAGCACGTGTTGGATCGAATCGGGCATATCTGACGGAAACATCCGACGTCAGCCGACCGAAATTTTGGCCACAATCGGTTACTCTGTGACCGCCGCCTAAGACTGCGGTAAGGTACTGGGCAACTGGGAACGAAATCGTCCGACTTATTTCCTCCGACAAAACACCGGAAAGTTGAACCCGAAATCGGCCGAATATATTCAGAGTTCCGCAGTTCATTGTTAAAAAAATTTGCGAGAAGCCCGCTCAAGACCATCTACACGTATTGGAGATAGTCTTGGTATTACAGATGGCCTTGACTCTCCACCTAGTTTCGGGCGAATGCACCTACAGAATCAAACTAAAAATATCGTCGTCCGACAGCCGATGTTTGCGGACGCCGTCTCAAGAGGTCGTTCGGGTTCAATATGACCATTTTGAGTTATTAGCACATGTTTGAACGAATCGGGCATATCTGACGAAAAAGTCCGACGTCGGCCGACCGAAATTTGGGCCGACAAAATCGCTTACACTGTCACCGCCGCCTAACTGGAAAGGAACATATTGAACCCGAACGACCTCTTCCGACGGCGTCCGCAAACATCGGCATTCGGACGAAAATCCTTTTACTTTGATTCTGTAGGTGCAGCTGGAGAGTCAAAGCCATCTGTACTACCAAGATTATCTCCAATACGTGTAGATGGTCTTGAGCGGGCTTCTCGCAAATGTTTCTAACTATGAACTGTGGAACTCTGGATATATTTGGCTGATTTCGGGTGCAATTCGGATGAAATAAGTGTGACGATTTCGCTCGCAGTCGTCCGGTAGCGAGCGACCGATATTTGGGCTGCAGTGTGACCGTAGTTTAAGGGTCGCTCTCCCGTCGGAGAGGCAGGCGAGCGCCTGTGCCGCGCGCGTGACGCCTCTGGCCGCGCGCCAGCCTCCGCGCCGCGCTGCCGTCAGCTGGGCCGGGAGTTGGCACGGCGCATTTTTGCGCCCCCCCCCCGCGAAAGCGTCCACTCGCCCACCGGCTCATTCGACATACTAGTAGGGCTACAAAACCTGCCATGCTCTTGTGGTAGTAGTAGTAGTTACCTTTTTATTTTGAATTGCGGCTGTCTTGTACGTTTTACCACACCCACTTCCAGATTGCCATCTTTCGAAGTCTTACGGACTTGCCAGGTTCTGCCGTGGTAACTATCCTGGGAATAATTCCTAGTGAGTAGTGATCGTGTCCGGGCCCGCCAACTACATTAGTCATTACTCCCGTAAATGAGTTCATGTTCACCCAGGATGTCACACTGTTCGTTAACTGAGCAGTTATCTCATAACTACAGTACAAAATCGTGACTTTGTCGAAATGTAGGTGTACCGACTTAGGTGGCTCAAGGCATCAACTGATTTTACTGCAGTATCTCTGACCAGGAAGTGCTAGGGTTCGAGTCCCCGGTGGCAGCATTTAAATCGAATTCACCTGGAGGAGAATTCTAGCTGCCGGCTGCTCTGATCGATAGTTTTTTGCGATCAACACCAGGCGAATGTCAGAGCGGTACCCTACCGAACGGATCACGGACCGCGCACGATGTTTCCTTCCCCTTCCTTGTCCTATCTTCACCCCCTCCTTACACACTATCATGCACTACACTGCCACACAAGACGGTAGACCAGTCGGGAGCTTAAAGCTTGTCCTGACTGGGTGCCCCGCTGGTGGGAGGTACCTGGTTGGGGAAACTCCGCAACCCGACGGTAGGTCGGCGCCGGATCTCACCATCCAGTGGCGGAAGATCACCGCCAACTCTCGCGGAAGAATCATGCACTACACTAACGAGACTAATGACTTTCACAGTAGACGCTGCCGAGAACACAAATGAATCAAAAGATGGATCAATAGTCTCCGAATGGAAAGAGAGGTGTTGTAAGATCGGCCAAGAAGTGGATAACCCATTCGCTTCCGGAGCTTTTGATGTGGCCGGCTGACTTGCGGCATGGGCCGGCCGGCCGGGCGCCACCTCTGACATTAGCCGAGGTGGCCTTGCGGGGACGCTCCCGTACGGCACTGGGCTCTATTTCGGGCGGGCGGCGCACGGGGTGCCTGCCCCTCCTCTGCGCGCGGCGGAGCAGCATGCCCCGCGTAAACATTGCCTCTCCTTCGCACGTGTTCTTTCCTCCCAGCCCAAAGGGTAGCAACTGATGCCACTGCAGCGCCTCTCACCCCGCAGGTCATACGTTCGAGTCCCCCCAAGTGACCCAAGCTCAAGCTTTCTTGATTGTAGAACGCGTGTGTATGTGTGCGTGAGTGTAAGGAAAGAGGAGGAGACATGGATTGTGAAGGAAAGATCGCGCGCAGTCCGGACGCTAGCTGGTCAGCTAGGTCGAATTCAGTCGCTGTCTGGAGGAGAATTCTAGCGGTCGGATGCTCTGATCGGTAGTTTTCTGTGGTTTCTCCGATCAACACCAGGCGAATGCCGGAGTAGTACCCTACCAAACGGGCCAAGGACCGCGCGCGATCTGTCCTTCCCATTCCTTGTCCTATCCTCACCCCTTACACACACACACACACTCACACACACACACTTACACTAACTTGCACTATACTACCACACATGCCGGGATAAAGGTCGGGAGTTTAGAGCTTGTCCCGGCCGGGGTGGAGCGTCGCTGGTGGGAGATACCTGGTTGAGGGAAAACCCCGCTTGCCGATGGTAGGTCAGCGCCGGATATCGCCATCCAGTGGGGGAAGATCACCGCCACCTCACGATAAAAACATGCCTTACACTTTCGGGACAAATGACCCCAGTAGTTGTCGTGCCCGGAATCACTACCAATCAACCAACCCAAAGGGTACGAAAGAACGTCACGCGGATATGTAATCTGCTGATGCACTAAATCATAGTTTGCTCATTAGAAAACGGACCCTACGTTATGACATTATTTTTAGCAACTCGTGCGCTCCTTTCACTGTTTGTTTGCAAAGTATTACATGCCAAACGTACGCGTTCTGCAAAGAAGTCGTGGACATTTGAAACCACTTGGTTCTGCAATGTAAACAAAACACTGGGGGTGGCGTGAATCAACATGGCTTATTGAGAATCTTCCCGAGAATGTTCACTTGCATGTTTTCATGATTTCCGGGCCAAATAGTAACCCGTACCTCTGCTTCTACTCTTAGCACAACTAGTAGAAACATATTGAAGCCACATTTATGTTCAGAAGGAGAAAAAGGGCCTTCTCAACATTTTCTCAATAGATCCGAGTAACTGGGCGAAAACCTGATGGAGATGGGTGTCATTGACCGATAACCAAAACTACATTATATTATTTCGGGCAAATTATTTTTTAAATTATACTCTACAAATATAATTAATGCATTATACATCATTGTTAAAATAAATGTTTCCCTTTTTGATTGTCAATATCATTAATGTCATTTTAATTTATTATTTTGATTCAATATTACCAAAAAGTAATCAAGTGAAGTTTCTCGAAAACTAAAC